>JAHLSL010000015.1:26523796-26921846 GCA_025920805.1 Petroica traversi
CGGCCCCGGCTCGCCCCCCGCCTTCGCTCCCGCGGCTCCGCCGATTCTCCTGCCCGGCCCCGCACCGGGGCCCCGCACACCTCGGGAACACCCCCGCCAGAAAAAAGCGGCTGTTTAGCAAAACAAAAGGACTCCCGTAATCTACTTATTGTGCCTCATTAGGATTGCGGGCGCCCTCTTCTAATGGGAAAGTTATAGGATCAAGCCGGCGGCGCGCTGCGGGGTTACCGCGCCGGGTAATAAAGACATTTTTTTCTCCGTTCATGTCCAAGCATGACAAGACACAGCGGCTCGCTCCCGAGAAGCCACTTGACATCTTCATTGTTCTACCTTCTCCGCTAAACACTTTTTTTCCACCGTTTCTTGGGGTGAGCGTCACGAATCCAAGCGTGGCTTTTCCAGGGAGAGGGGTTTTGATCTGGCTTTTTGTCTGCTCCCGGCTGCAGAGGGGAGCTCGCTCGGGCAGGATCTCTGCTCATTTTCAAAGGAGAGTCCTGGGCAGATGTTATCAGGGATAGTTTATATAAATGCAAGCCTAGGTTAATTCAGAAAATATGTCGTTTCTGCAACAGCTGTGAACCACACAATGTTATCGTGCTCCTGATATGCGGGCACTTAGATAACATGACAGTCCCTAGGTGATAGGGTCATATCAACCTTTGATGCTGAAACACATGCAAATTCCCCTTAGAGTTGGAAATGCAGTGCTTCTGGGGGCTGTTTAAAGAAGACATTGTTCAGATAGTATTTCTCACTGAAGCTGCAGTTTCTTATTTCCAAAGGAGAGGAGCCAGCTCTGTTGGATATTACAGAAGTTCTTTAGACACATTTGAGAGAGAGCTTAAAACTAACCATTATAGCCCAATTTAAATGCATTTATGGAACATAAAATAAAACAAAAACTTGGCTTGTTTAAGAGATTGTAGAGTCAAAAATCTGACGTACTCAGTAAATACAGCAGCCAGAGTCATGCTGCAGAAAACATTTGTGAAACACTGAGCATTTGACTTTTTCTTCGTATGTAATTTAATTCTAATGGACCATATTGTGTCATCAGTTTTGAAGTAAGAATACTTGATGAATCTTCAGGGGAAAGGCTTAAAAAGCCAGTGACATGGTAAGGACACAAGGATTTCAGAGCCCTTCAGCAACCTAAAAAGGCCTCAGATCCAAGCATTTTATTTAGGCAAATCACAGAGGTTTCAGCATCAGAATCTGGACTAACCACACAGCCTGTTTCAAAAAACATTTAAAAGTAGATCTCCCTAGTAGGAAACACGTGTATTATTTAATGGTTGATGACAACGCTGCCTCTCAGTTTGTTGAAACACATTTGAATCAGTGTTGAGGACTATCACACCCTGGGGACACTGGGGAAGGAATTTTGGATGGTGCAAGGTCATTCCCTGCTTTGCCTGAGATAAACCTCCCTCTTCCAAATGTCCTAATCTTTTCCTGATATCCCAGTGCTTACAGAAAATCACTATGACTTCTTAAAGACAATGAATGGTCAACATTTG
Organism: Petroica traversi; assembly: GCA_025920805.1. Lineage (NCBI taxonomy): Eukaryota > Metazoa > Chordata > Aves > Passeriformes > Petroicidae > Petroica > Petroica traversi. Next base: position 26,525,317 of record JAHLSL010000015.1, read on the forward strand.
TTCTACTCAAAGATGAAGTCAGTTTATAATCTCATCTGAAGAGGAGCTATCTGTATGGTGGCAAAATAAAGTTTTAGGCCATGATAATCTTATGAGATAATTTTTATATTGCCAGTGTGGTAATATTGACGTGGATTACCCTTTTTGGTTTTTTTTCCTTACCTTTCTGAAGCACCTTTGCACACAAAGTCACTGGAAGTAAATATGTTAGGATTTCTGTGAGGGACTGTGGTATTGAAATCTTTGCTGTGGGTGATGAAGAGCCCAGGTCTCTGAGCCCTGGCAGTCCGTCCTGCTGCCGGGTGAGACAAAACCCAGTTCTTCTAACCACTGCAAATGTTTGCTCTCCAATAAGTGCAATTCCAAATGCAGTCTGTGCTCACATGCATGAAGTGAACAGAGCCTTCAAGCAAAACGCTGTAGCCAGCAGATATGGCCTTCCCAGGAATGTGAGCAGGAATGAAGAGAGTCCCTGTTCTTTGGAAGCACTTGGTGAAACAGCCAAAGTGGGAGAGCAATAACTGGTGAAGGACTGCCAGGGAGTGTAACCTGGGAAGACTCTGCCCTTTTGGGCAAAACATGTATTTTGCAGAGCTCTAGGCAATGACAAGTCTTGGAATGTCATGGCTAATGTTTCACCCACTAGCCTTCAAGGAGACAAAATTTCTTGGAAATACAACATTTCTCGTGGATGTCTCATAAACAAATTATTCTTGCTGCATCCACTGAGTTGTCTCTCCGTAGAAGAGCAAATACACAACAAAGCCCAACCAAAAATGAAGTCGAGCTATGCTGGCACAAAGAGCAATGCATGGGATGAACCTGGAGTGATGCCATTTTTCCTAATCTGTTCGTAGGGAGGTAACAAATATCCAGTTTCTCTTGTGTACCAGCAGATTTGAGGCCTCTTTGTAAGCAGAGCTAAAGTCAAGTGCATCAGAAATGCCTGTTATTGTGGCAGACACCACAGAGAGAGCATTAGGAGCTCCCTCCTCACCCAGGGAACACAAACCAGGGTGTGTTTATGGCCCAATAATTGCTTGTTTGTGTAAAGTAATGATGTCCCTGTTTGGCTTTTAGACCAATTAGTAGAATAAAGGTGGTAAAAACTCCAACATAATTAGTCTAATGACTATTAACTGCTGACACTAAGTGTAAAATCTCTAGCCTTTTTGACACCCCGGTTTTATAGTGCAATATAAGGAGGGCACTAAAGTTAGGATGTAGGGGAGTTCCTCTGCTTTTGCAGCTGACTTTGAATGCCCCTGCACAATCTGATGTGTTTCGATCGCCTGGGGTGGCTGGCTGTGGCCTCGTATTAAAGGAAAGTACTCTCTGCTAATTATTTCTTCTACTGCTTTTTTCCCTTGTTAATTAAGAGTGGCAGAGGCATTTGATTATCTTGTTTTCCTGTAGTTAAAAAAAAAAGACAAAATCGAACCTCTACCCACCCCAGATCCCCAGGCTGAAACAGATGCTGCTGCTTGCATCCTGGGTTTCATTGCTTCATCAATATGTTACCAGCTGAGATTGCCAGGGACTTGCTACCAGCAATTGAAGGCATTAAAAATCAGTCTTCTAGTGCCAGCCTCAGTGCTAGGGCTGCGTTTGGTGGGTGAACAGGAGAGTTATCTGGATGTGCAGCTCCCTCCGAAAAATGAACAGCTTCACTGTGGCACCACAGCTCCCTTCCCAATGCAGTTCAAAAGTGACTGTGGAGATTAGGAAGGCCAAGATTCAGCCTAGGATAATTATTCACCTGGAGACTCCCTTGAAAAAATCAATGCAAGTTCTTTTGGGGGTGTCTCCTGCTGGTGTGGAAACCTGTTTGGTTTTTTCAGTGCTGGAGCTGGCCTGTACAGGGAAAGCTGTGCTACACCATCACTTTTGCTGCACTTATAGCAACAGAAGTGCTATTGCTAAATCCTTCTCCAGTGAGCTGATTTCTGCTGGAAAAATCCACTTTTCAATGCTCAGGAGCAGCATAACTGGGAGACCTTGCTGCATCACCCAATGGCACTGAGTGCTCAGAGCAGTGAAGTTGTCCCATGTTCCTGCCACAGTGGTGGAGACTTCACCACAGTGCACATTTCACAGCATAGAGATTTTTTGATACGTTATTCAGTGTATTTTCTGATCACAGAATGGGGCAGTTGGTGGATACCTCAGATTTTCCTCAGATGAATATGGGGGATGAAGATGCATTGAAACCCCAGCCTCTATCTCTGAAATTCCCGAATTTACCCCTAAAATCCTGGACATGATTACCTTTATGTCCTCTGCTTTTGCTCCATTTCCACACCTCAACACCTGCTCTGGCACAACTCCCTGAAGAAGAGACTTTTACATTTGTTTAAGGCCATGGGGGAAAACCATCTGTCTCATTTTAGGGGTAAAGCAATGGCTCAACTCAGCCTGGTTTTTAAGTCTGTCCCCAGAGGACTCTAAGGGTGTGGGGATATAAGAGAGCCAGCCTTAATTCCCAGATGTTGCACCCACTGCTGGCCCTGATGTCCAACAAACCTACCAGCAGGATTTGGTTTCCTTCTGATCCATCAAGGAAGGTGCTCTGTGGTTGCCTTTGCAGAGGAGCAGAATAACGAGGCAAATCAACAGCAACCTTTAAAGGCAATTTTTCCTCTATTGACACAGCTAATAAAAAGGAATTAGTGGGTGGTAGCATTTTGACCATGAGTTTGAACTTCTCAATGCTTAAGACTCCCTGCATTCAGGCTAGTTTTGCTGAGGGTTTTTAGAAATCTTTTTCATGGTTTCAACAGACACATAAAACATAAACTTGCTGAATTAAAGATGATAGTAAAGAAGCTACCTCTTGCTCAGGAAGCTCAGCTTTGGGGTTTTGAAGCATTTATCTTTTAGCAAGAGGTCCATCTTTCTTCCAACATCTGCTCAGCCCTCATGCTCTGGACTGCTCTCTTCCCATGGCTTATCTAAAAATGGTTCTGCCTTCCTTCACTCTTTTCAGATCAAAGGGAACATTATCAGTTTACAAAGCATCCCCATTTCTTCCTGTCTCCCAGCACCTCTCTCTCACTAACCTTCCCTCCAGGGTCAAGGGATTGGGACCCGGGGTGCTGGGAGCACTGGTCCCCTTGGACAAGGGTGGCTGAGGAGGTCTTCTGCATTGTGAATCAGAAAATCATGCCTAAGTTTCCTATTCCCAGGAAAAGTTGCTTAGTCTGATGATACAGGCACCAAACTTTTCTAGTGGAAGACCACTGAATGCAGGGAGTTCAATTTGACCCCCTGTCCTTGATTTGCACTGTGGTGAAGAAAGAAATAAAAGGCATAAAAATGTAAGTTAAAGACAGAGTGTTACCCTTTGCTTTGAATTTCCTGCCTTTTGTCAGGCTAAGTGCTCAATGCCATTTAAATGCAAGTTTTCCATAGGAATCCTCTCCCAGCCAGGCTTCCAAGGAAACTTTTGCTGTGCTCATTGCCTTCATGACTGCAAGTTGGGGAGCAGTTCATCCAAAATTATCTGTCATCAGATAGTTCACTCCATCTCAGGGTTTCATTATAGCTGGGTGATGTTTTCTTGAGGGTTGGAGCAAAGAGAGGAGGAAGCATTTCAGCCTCTGACAAGTCCTGTCACACAGTAGTATTAATTAACCACTTTCTGCCTCAGTTTACCTGTCAATTCAGTGGTTCACCTTACAAATCCATAACATTTCCAAGTACCTTGTGGATTGCACTTAGGTTGGAACAACTTCTTCAAAAATCTCTTTTGCTAATGCTGCATTTTTTCCCTTGCCAAGATGGCCAGATGGATCTTAGTTAAAAAAATAAAATAAATAATATTTTTTGCTAGATTCTCATTATAGTATGTTACTGGTAGAACACTTGCTTCTTAAATATTTTCTCCCTTCTATCTATCCCACCCCTGTCTTGCCCCTAAACAGATTCTCAATTATCCATGAGAACAGATTCTCAATTAGGAATGGGCAAAACTCACAAGCTCATTTTCACATATTTATATGGTTGGTCAATGTTTTCTGTCTCAGATGATATTTCTTATTGGTTTTCAATTAAATAAAAGCATCTGCTCACTGGAAAAAATGTTTCAGCACAAATGAAGCTACAAACCAGTCTTATTATTTGGTAAAATATGTGCTACATCTTTTTTTCTGTTGGTGGTGACCCTAATTTTTGGCCTTACTTTTTCCCAGAGGTTACTGAATCCTGAAATTTCCCCCTGGTTTAGTCAGGTGTGAGGTAAGGACCCTCTCTAAAAGCCAAACATATGAAAATAAGTGTGAATACAGTTATTCAGGTGTAGACATGTCTGTTTCCCAATCCTGCATTGACTGGATATACCTGATTACACCTGGTTTTGCCTGGGGAGCATACAAGTTGTCCTTCACATTCTACATTTGGTGGAAATCCAGAATAATTCCATCAGACCAACAGAGCTGTACCCAGAGTGGCCACATGATTTTATGGCTGAAATTCCTGCCTGAGCAAATCTCTGTGATTTATGCTGTGACTTGGAAATGCAGTGGATGTGCTGAAGGCCAGATTATCCCGGAAATATCCCCAAATACCTCTGTATTGGTCACTCATTCTTTCTAGTTGTGGCTCTGAGCACAGTCCAGGAAGGACAGAGAGGGATTGATTCACCTTCACTACTGCTGAGCCCGTGCAAAGCTGGTTTCTCGGGAAAGATGAGAGGAAAAATTAATTTGCCTGCCCAGGTAAGACCCTCCTTCCTGTTGTAATTTCAGATTTGAAAACTCAGCCCAGGCCTAAAGCCTGTTTTCAGGGTTTCAGCCTGTCCCAGGTCAACCCTGGAGCACCAGGAAGGTGGGACAGGCTGTCCCTTGGTGCGGGATCTGCGGCTGGGCTTAAGCACCGGATTAGCTGCAGAATAGCTAAGCTCCTATAAGGCTTGGGAAAACATGCTGCCCTTCCATGCTTAGTGGGTTTGCCAGGCTCTGCTGTCACTTAGAATGAATGGGGAGAGAAATCATTATTTAATTATCTGGGAAGCCCTTTAAAAGACTAATCAGCCAGGAATTTCTCTCCAGTAGTAACAGCTGGCTCTCACACTATGAGTCACAAAGAGAGATATTAAAAGGCTGTTTTTCTCAGTTAGTGAACTTATTAACTGTGCTCTCCTCTTTTATAGAAATGTTGCATTGTTCTCTAACAATGCTCCCCAGCCCTTGAGAAACATGACAGCATGCTGAAGGGGATGGGGGCTGCCTTACTGTAAGCTGGGGTTTACCTAGTCCAGGACCTCACACTTCAAATGCCAGTTCTGCTTTTTTGGGGGTTCAGATGAGACTCTTCCCCGCAGCCAGGTATCAAAGAGGTCTGTCACGAAAGAAGTCAAATAGAGGATACAACAGGAAAGGGCACAACAATTTGTGCAGTGGCAGCCAGAAATTCACTTCCCTGCTGCCCTTGCAGGTAGGGAAAATTGCATCCAAGCTGGCTTCCCCTTGCAGAAACAGTGGTTTTCCTCAGTGCTGTGGGAATGTCAGAGAGGAGCTGAGCTCAAAGCAGTGGGTTGGGCAGGATGAACAGAAACACATCTTTCTGGATGAGTCTGGGACAGGGAAGATAGAGGTGTCCTTGCCAGGACAATAGCTATCAGTGGATGCTCCTGCTCAGGGCTGTGAATTGTCACCAAGCTGGGAAAGACCTGACCCAGCTCTGCCCAAAAACCTCTCTGCACCAGCTCTCCTCGTGCCAGTGCTCAACAGTGGATTCGGGAATAACAGCCACAGGGCACCTATTAAACCTCAGTGCAAGGAAGTGGTTTTAAGGTCAAGTGGCATCTTAAGTGACATTAAATGAGGGAAGCCAGGTCTCAGCCAGTGTAATTCCATGCTACCTGTCCCTGTCTCTGGGTTTACACTTTGGGCACCAGGTTTGCTCTCCTCTGCAATCTGCAGTTGTGTAATGAGCACTTCAAAACTCAGCAGACCCCATCAGCCCCTCCAGGTCTATCAGCCAGACCCTTGGCCTTATCAGAGCTCTGCAGAGGGAAGAGCTGCCTTCCTTCCCTGGGCCTGTCAGCCCTCAGAGGGTTTAAACAAGTAGCTCTCCAAACACAGCTGGTCCAACAGTGCAGGATAATTGTGTGGGAGTGTGGGGATGGGGAGCAGATCCCGCCAGCAGACTGGGGCACAAATGACTGGAGAGGTGCTGGTTGTGTGGGAGAGCAGTTGGGCAGGGGCCAGGGGTGTGCTCAGCTCTCAGGGACCTGAGGTGCTGGGGTGTACATGTGTGGTTGTGTATCCCTGTGGGTGGGAAGGACTGAAGGGGAATGGGATTACAGTTTACTGAATACCTATTCCTATATAGACAGTGACCTGCTGATTTGAATTTTTCTTCAGAAGTATTTTTCTCTGTGTATGAGTATAAATTTCAGACCCCCAGAGACTTTGCTCTCCCCCAGCATCACGCAGTGAAAGATACTTACAGGGTCAAATTGAATTCCTACTATTTGAGCCAGTGTCTTTAGCACAACAGAGAGGAGGAATCTCTGTCCAGGTGACCTTGGGCTCTCTGCTGCAGGGGAAAAGGCACAATAATATTTACCTTGCACAGACAAAACCGGTATGAACACAACCATCCTCTCCTCTTCTGGGGCCCTGGCTGAGGACAGACGGCTCAGCAGTCTGGCAGTAATGGATAAATCTCAAAGGGCAATATTTCAGCTTATATAAGGGGATGGGGCTTCCTGCCAAATGAGCTTCTACAATTTACATCAGGGAGGATTTGGCTGGAGATAAATCAGGTAATCATTGCCCTGGAGGAGCTGCGGTACCATCAGCACTCACCTGTCTGCTCGGCATCAGAGCCAAGCCTGTCCTCCCTCAGGCAGCTCCAGGTATGGATTGCACATTCGGGTGCTTTGGGAGAGGGAGGCCCTGGCAATGATGAGAGGCATTGGCAAACTCAGGCGTGCATAAACATTGGAGAAATAGGTGTTTAACTGGAGTGCTTTCCCTCTCAGAGGAGACCCCGCCAGGTGGGTAAATTGCCCCAAGGGGTCCATGTTCAGCTCTCTGCTTTGCCTCTTTTTTCTGTGCCATTAGTCTCTTGGACTTGGTCTGCTGCCTGCTGGCACCTCCTTCAGTGTCCTGGCCTGTAGGTCTAGAGTTAAGCAGGACTTCTGCTGTTTGTCCTTCTGTTCAAGAGATGGGATGGAAAGCAGGGCAAGCAGTGAGTGGTATTTCCATGTTCCCTGGCTCACATCCCTGCACAGCTGCTGCTGGAGGGGAGCACACATCATCGTTTGAGGGGCTGTGCAGGCTCACCCTTCCCTCCTGCTGCAGGACAAAGCTGGGAGAGCTGGTAAGTCAGAGCTGTCTGCACCAGGGCTTGTCCTGGGACTGCTCTGATGGAGCTGCTGGAACCAGCCCTCCCTCACGGCTCTGCCTGCAGCTGCAGCTTTGGTACAGACACACATTTCCAGCTCCTGGCTGTCTGCAGCTGCTCAGGAGTGGGATGTGCTCCCAAGATTTTGCCCATGCATCCACCGCTTGTAATGCTCAAGCTGGTAGGGTGCAAGCCACAGCAGCCTGGTGCAAATGCAACCCTGCTTTCCCCTCTTTCCTTCCACCAGCCAGAGTTTTCCCTGGAGCTGCTGGATGTAGATGAAGCCTTGCTGAGCAGAGGCTCTGCCTGATGCTCACGTGGAGGTCTTCAGCAGCCAGAGATGGATCTTCCTTTGCCTCTGCCCTGCATGACTACAGCTTTGTTGTATAAATAAAAAGCAATTTGCTCCTTATTGTTTGTATTTTGTTTTGATACTCGGTGGGCTCACAGCATGCTGGGGAGGTACACACACGGGGAGTTCTCCAGCATCTCAAGAGAGATCAATAAACCTCTAATCAGTGCCCTGGGAAAGAGCTCTCCTCTAGGTTACTTTAGTACACGTATGACAGAAGGATGTGATGGTGCCCTGTTTGAGAAAGGACCCTGCTGTAGATCCCATTCCCAAATCTCTCAGGCTGTATTAAAAAACAAGGAGGAAAAGGTATTTCAAGTTTTGTGAAGTGCAACTTGATGCACAGAGGATTAAGAGTCCAATCTGACCACCCTGAACTGGTTATCTGCTGCTCTGGACAAGACTGGGAGTTTGTCAAACACCTGAAGGGGGCCAGCACATCAAACAGAAGGGTTGGGGCCATTTGTGTCATCTACATGCTAGAGGGACCCTGCAGACTGTGTCTGATAGCTCTGGATGCCTGTGCATAAACAACTGGATTGAGCTGTTTTAAATCAAGTCATTGTCAGAGGAGAAGACTGAGACAAGATCTCCTGCAACAAAGGCTCGTGCCTGTTTCTGCAAAGAACACTCACATCACTGGATACTGTACAATATCAAAGCATTTCTGGCCCAGGCTGCTTTGAAAGCTCCTTAACAGATAAGAAAATATGTCTTTATATTTGCCATTTGATTGTGAAAGGAGACATTTTAATCAATCAACATCTGTCAGCCTCTCTGATGTATAAATAGTATTTTATTCTGTTACACTGCTCTTATTCATGTCTTACAGCTTGTTTTCTCACAAACAACAGAAATTATTTCTTCTGTAGGGAAACTGAGGCTTTCTTTTCCTTAATTGGGCAAAATTCCTCCTGAAATTCCATCAAAATTGATGGGTCCCAACTCAGCTGAGTGTCATGGGGGAAAAAAAGGAAAGGGATCAGACACAAAAAGTATTTCAGAGCTAAGTTCACAAATAAGAGGACATGGGTGTTTGGTATAAGGGATCTAAGACACAGCCACCCTGTAGGAGGGACTGGACCCCAAGGATGTGAGCCTGGTCAGACAATGCTGGTGGAGATGTGGGTACAATTGCAGCAAAGATGTTGAAGATGATGGTATTTGTGAGCTACTCAGGGAAAAACCAGCCCTGGAAAGCTTCTTCAGCCTTCCTTCTCCCTCCATCTGCTTTTGACCCACACAGTGAACCCGTGAATCTCCCTGCCCTGTCCCAGCACCTTTGCCCAACTCCCCTCTGTCATGGGCACCTACAAATCCTCCATCCCCCAGAAGAAGTGTATGAGCAGTTCTGCTGGGATGTGTCATGGGCCAGCTGATGTGTTTTTCACCCTAGGTAAATAGATCTATTGATGCAGGAAGGCGCTTTGGGGGTATGGTGGCCTTGGATGTGTTATGACCAGTAATTAGCTGGAGGCAGCTGTGTCTCCTGGAGAGGTGATGTGCTCTGGGCTGTGTCCTCACCTGACTGTGTCCTGAAATAATCCTAGCAGTGGAGATTCAGCCAGAATCATGGAAGTGCTGTCTGCCCTGTGTCCTGAAGCATTAAGGTAATGTTAGTACAGTGAGAGTGTTGCTGCACGTCCTTCACCTCAGACACACAGTCTGCAGCACCTCACCTTACACCCAGGTAAGCACCCATTGGTGCTGCCTGCAAGTTCCTCTTTGCTTTTGTGTCTGGTATTTGCAGTGTCCAGGTCTGTCTCTGAGCTGCTGATGCTGAGGATAGGTCTGATTTGTGCTATGAAGTGTTGTAAGCAGTGAGGACTCTCAGTGCTTCATCACAGAGATATAAATCTTTCCAAATCTGAGTGATTTCCTGATTCCAAGCAAGTACCTGGTGGCCCCTCTTTCTGCAAAAACAAAGCCAGACACCAAAGGCACCTGTTTAGGAGCAAAACACAGAGCAAGATCTAAGGCCATGGCTTGATGCTATTTCTATGCCTTCTGCAACAGCTCAGTTAAAAGGCATTTTTGCAGAGAAAAACGTGACACTTAAAAGGTAACATATTCTTTTCACCTTCCAGTTTCCAATTCAGTTTGTAACTTAGCCCTAAGAAGTGATCAGGGGCTGCTTTCTTTTCAGCTTAAAATCTCTTTTTTCATGCACTGGATGTCAGTGCTCCCAAAAAGATTAAATAAGGCAGAGGTAATGTAGATTTAAAGAATTTTCCAGATGAAGTGCCAGAGCACTTTGAACTGAAGAAGAAAGAGGTTGCTGTGAGGGATTGGTGCTGGGGGAAGGCACCGTGGAGCTTTGCTCAGCAGACCCTGAGTGGGTAAACGTGCTGTGACCGTGGGGTCGTGGGGGCTGGCAGAGCACCACTAACTTTGTGGGGCCCAGTGCTGTGCTTGCAGTGTGCTGACCAAAAAGCCAGATAATAGGCCCGTGTGTCCACTGATGTCCTTGGGGAATGGTCCTTTCTCAGAGGGGTGAGATCTGCTGTCATAGCTGGGGGCTGGAGGAACCTCGCTCAGCTGCCCTGGTCTGGCACATGGAGTACGAGCAACGCTGATGGGACAGAGGGAACCTCCACCCCTGAGCCCTTGCCCAATTCTGCAGAAAGAGCAAAACCCCCCAAGGGGAGGTAGCGTGGGAGGAAATGCTGGAATTACAGCAAGTGTTCTTCCTGTGTCTGTTCTCTGACGTCTCAGCCAGGAAAGGGGCATTGGATGTCACCAGAGTCAAATGTTGGTGCTGCCACCAGAAAAAGAGGTATCAAGGGCAATTTCTCCTTCTTGTTCTCCAAGGGAAAGATTCCACCCTGCTTCAGCACTGAGGATGTCTGGGCAAGAAGATGAGCTGTCACAAAGGATAAATTGCTCTGTTATCTCCAGATGGATCAGGCCTCTGACTGATGATACCAGCCCATGCAGAGGAAAGTTCCAGGGAAATCTGTGGAAGCACTCACTCTGTAATGCTCTCAGAAAGTGCTGAGTTACCTTCTGGCCATGGGCAGTGGGTGGAGGGAGGAGTGGGGGGAGGGACAAGATTTTATAAAAATAATAGTATTTTAATTCCCCTTTGTATTTCAGCAACAGCTCTTCCAACATTACCAGACCAAATCAATTTATGAAAAATTCCTGGCAGGTGGGTATGAATTCCATAGATAGGTAAAAAGAGATTTGGAAGTAGAGCGAATAAACAGTTTTGAGCCATCCAAAATAGTGCTGGAGTGGGTAGAAGAAGAACCCAGGACTCCAACTCCTCTCTAGCTGTGTTTTCCTTGTGCCATTTCACCTTCAGGAATAATGAATGCTGTGTGCTCTGTGAGTTTTGTATAGTTTTTCAGGAATCTTTGTTTGAAGAGCTGCAAGGCAGCATGGATAGCCCTCAGGAGAACTTTAGGTATCCAGTGCCACAGAACAGATACTCATCTCTGCCTGTTCAGGCTTCTTCACCCGTCAGGGTGTGTGGGTGTGGATGTGTGGGGCTGGGGCAGTGCAGGATTATTTGGGAGCAGGAGGAAACATCGGAACTACAAGTCTTGACAACAACTCAAGGGTTGATTTTAGGGTGCTCTGCACCTGCAATCAGCTTGCTTCTGTCAGAACTCTTCATCACCCTCCTGGAGAAACTTTCAGCATGGCTGCTGACCTGGGGAGCTCTGGTGAAAAACATTTGCTTTGAAATCTGGCCACAGTTTGAATGGTGATCTCTTGGGAAGTTTGATACTTCATGTACAGACACATCAAATACAAAGCCACTGAGTGCATGACAACAGATGCTCATATCCTACTTCTGCAGAAATACAGCACAGTTCTTGAGATACCTTGGATCCCTTTCATCAGTTTTGGATGTCTATTTATTTTTAACTTTATTAAGGAAGAATATTATGCTAGTGGCAGGTGTAAGATTTTGCATTGTGTTTGTACAGCTCCCAGCACATCAGTCCCTGTCCTTAGCAGGGTAAAGAGAACTGACAGAAGACATGGTCTTTTCTTCACCACAGGCAACACTGCAACACATGCCCAGTTCCAAAGTCACCACTGAACAGCTATTCCACACGTCCACCTCCATGGGATAAAGAATGTTGCCCTGCAGTAATAAACTGCAGACTTACAGAGACTCAGAGTGGAGCTGTTGGTGGAGGATTTTTCAAGGGCATCTTCAATCATGACATAGGAGAGAAACCATGAAGTAAATTTCCCCATTGACTCTACAGAAAGGCTCACTGCCCTCTCTTCAAACAAAAGGAAAGAGCCAGCTCTTGCCAGTCTGAGCTGAGAGATGCTGACTCCTGGTCCCAGATATGGTGCCAAATGTAGCCCTGAGTGGGTGATCCAAGACAGTGTTAAACACTTCCATGGGGATCAGTCCCTCTGTCCTTCCCCGCTTCACCTCTCCAGCTCTTGCCTGCCCCAGGTGCCTGAGAGTGAGGTGAGGAAACCTCAGAAAAAAAAAGAAGAAAGAAAAACTCCTCCTGGAGGCACCTGTGGATGGCCTCAGGTGATGATCAGTCCCATGTGGACAGGGACATGAACCTGCCTGACCATGCAACAGCCCTTCTCAGACACATGAACTAATGGGACAGTCATGGGTTTTTCATCATTTTGAGGCAGAAAGGGCTTGATTTTTAGGGTGCTGAGCATCAAACCCAAACCCTCTGGGAATCACTGCTGCCTCACAAACACAAAGCAGGCTTGTGCCTGTGGGCAAAGGCAGGGTCCTTTACAGTTGTTACCTTAAAAAATTGTAGCACAGATTGGATTTTACCACTGGAATGGGTTGTTGCACACGTCCTTGGGTACCCAGGACCAGACGGTCACATCCTGCTTTCACTGTGTCCCCTCCTCAGACCCTTCATAAACACAGATGTTCCTTCTCCTCTGACAAAAATCATTCATGAAAAATTCAATGGGACGTTTCTTCCCCCTCTTTCTCCCTCTCTTTTTTGTTGTATTCTTGACAAGCTTGAACTCCATAGGGGGGAAAATAAAAGAGCAGCCCAGCCCCTGGTCCTCCCTGCATCCTGCTGCAGTGCCCATTTTACATGGTACAAAGGTCATTTAGCATAGCATGGAGCCCTCAGCAAGTTGCACAAGGCAATTTCATCTGATCCGTGATGGAATTCCACTCAGCCAAAGTCCTTATTATTATGCATTTTTTACACATTAGGATTTTCCTTTTGTTGGCAGCCAGATCTCTTCATGAGGTGTTAAAAAGTGCAGAGGGGCTCTCTGCTCCACTTCGGGTAGCTAATCCTGCCTTTAAGGCTGGGATAACTGTTTCATTACGGGATGGGCTCAGCTTTTGAGCCACTGACGTTCGCTGACAAGGATCTCAGAAACCAGCACAAAACCTGAATCTCTGCTTCTTCCAGGACAGCCACAACCCAGCAAGGGCCGTGAGACTGACTGTAGTTTCTTTAGTTTCTTTTCTCTTCCCTTTTTTTTTCCCCTCCTAAAGTTTTAGCCCCTAATTTTCTAAATGTTTTCCAAGCTGGCAAACATGTGAAGACTCATTTGCACCTGTGAAAAACAATCCTCCCAATTTGATGGATGATATTGCAAACTTTAAAAAATAAAGGTTAACTGGTAAAGTTAAATAAATAGATTCTCCCCCAGCTCTGAATGGAGTGATGTTGCAGGCAGAGCAAGCATCTGCTTCATGCCAATCACAGCCACGTGTCTCTTGAGTAGCCAGAAAAGCAGCTTTATTAAGTAGTGTGGTCCTCAAATAATAATTAGATAATACCTGAGCCTATGGCTTTTCTTCATAGCCATCATAAAATAATACTGAGCTTTATTACAATGCTTCTGTCTGAAAAAATAATCAAATCCAGTCCTTCAGTCAGTGGGATATTTCAGTGATTTTAAACTGGTTTGACTTTATCAGAAAAGATGAATTCAAACAGGGACAGGTGCAGAGAAAAACAACTAGGATAGAGGATAATCAGGGCCTGGAAAGCCTGTTTTATGAGACAGGACTAAAAAAGATTGGCTTGTTAAGCCCAGCAAAATGAAGGGAACATGACTGCTGTCTATAAATACAGCAGGGATGTAAATAAAAGGAGGGAAAAGAGCTATTAAAGCAAAAGGCAGAGTTGGCACAAGACCAAATGGCTATAAACTGGTCACTAATAAATGTAGCCAGAAAATTAGAAGATGTTTTTCAGCCACCTGAGCAGTGCTGCTCTGAAAAAGGCTTCCAGCAACAGCGGAGGGAGTGAGGACTGGGCTGGTTTGAATGGTGCCTGGCCAGCTTCTGGAAGGGATGGCATGTCCTGAGAGCCAGGACTGAATCCAGAGCCCTGGGAGAGCCCTACTATCTCACTTTCATCTGTCAATGCAAATAATTCATAACAAGTGAGGGTGGAAGGGAAAAAGGTGGAAAATTGTAACAATGCTGGCAGTTTGCTGGGGAAATATTGCTTCTGGGGTAAATAAATTCCCCTTGAATAGAAATAAGCAGTGAGAAAAATTCAACCAGCAAGATAACAACAGATAATGAAATGTGTGGTAACATTGAAATGGTTTTTTTCTCATTTCTATAGGAAGCAGATAGAAGAACTGACATAGGTAAATGACCTGAAACCTAAGTTCTTGATGATGATATGAATTTCCTTTCCTGAAATATAGCAAAACCCAGAAAAATTATGCAGGACAGGGTGCTATAAATCTGGAAAGAGACCACCTCACTTGCTAGCAAAGAGCTGACAGCATTTGGTAAGTTATGAAAGGATAAACTTAATTTATCTCTTTCTTTTTTCCACCTTCCCCATTGAAAATATGGACAAGGACTTCCCTTTGACACACTGCCCAAGGAACACAGGGAAGGGGTAAATTAGTGCAACTATTTAATTCCCTTGTTGAAAGTGCCTTTTTTTCCCCTTTTGATTTAGACAAATGGAAAAGTTTGAGCGAATTCAGCAGTTTGGCACAGTCTCTTTGGCTGAAGCTGGCCTGCTGCATATGAAATCCTTAAACAGATTTTGGCTCAACAGAAACACACTGTTTTTGTTTTGTGAGTAAACCCCAAGTGTTATTTGGAGTCATCCTCTCACAAACACAGGCACAGAGCAGTGTGTTTTGGTCAAGCTGATTCAGTTCCTGCCGCAGCAAAAGGATTTTAGTTAATGGGTTTTTAAGTGATCTAATGTTCATCTTGTGAATGATGAGAGGACAAAAAAAAGTCTCTGTTCTGGTTTTATTTACAGACCAGAAAAACCTCTCGTATTCCATGGAGACATGGGGATACAGAGGGAAATAACTGGGAGATCTTGATCCCGTTCTCAGCAGCTCCTCTACCGAGTCACTGACTGTAAGAACAGTACATTTCCCTCAAGACATTGTTCCTATCCTGTTTTTCTGGTTTATCAGGTACCTGTCCAAGTCTTTCTTGCAATTAAGAACATACTGGTCCCCCTTCAGTAATAATAAAGGCAAAGAGAGGTAGTGCAAATAGTTACCAAAGGGAAGTAAAGCAAGCGTGACTCTTCTAAATAGGCAAGTACCCCTGCTCCTGTGGCTGCAGCCTATCAACACAGACACACATCAATACCAGCCCATGCTGTGCCAGGAGCCAGCACTGACCCACAAGCCATTACCACTTGTACTTCAGCTACCCAAAAGCAGCCCAGGTGTCTGCCCTGGTTCCATGATGCACAGAGCCCTTTTTCCTATGACTCAGTTGTTAACTCAGGTAATGCCATGGAGAAATTACACAGACCCAGCATTAGTAACCAGGTAATAACCTGTTCCTAATGGTCCAAATGTGAGATCAAAGGTGTTTAGAAAGGCATGGGCAAAGAAGCTGCTGTGTTAAAACACAGTTAAAAGTAAATGACAACCCATCGCTAGGAGACATTTGCTGAAAGACATTTACTCAGAGACATTTACTGCATGTATTAGCAGGGGTAATGCAGAAAGGACAAATTCATTAACTGGGTAATGATTTGACATTAGTATTTACATTCAGTGGACTGTCTCCAGGAACCATTTTTGCCCTGTCTGTATGTACATATTATTATTTGTCCCTGTTTGCATTTATAAAGATCAAACCTTCAGTGCAACTTGAGAGAAGGTTCGACAGAACATAGATCTGTGGCAATGGCCTTCAACTCTTGATTTGATAAAAAGTGAGATGAAAAAGTACTCTAACATGTTTGCAGACTGGGTAGCTGTCAGGAAGTAAAGAAGCACTGGTGTTACGGGTCTGTAAATCAGGTAAAACCTCTCTGAGGGTGAGGAGTTCATGAAGGTTGTGTTAAAATCATGGCGTGACAGTTGCTTAGTCCCATCGATCTCCTGAACAATGCCTTTGAGTGAAGAAATCATCCATGAGATGTACTTTTCAGAGGAGAATAACTTCTGCTTTGTGAGTTCCCTGTTGGAGGGATGCACTGATAACATGCCATATGAATAAATTAATGATTAGTCTGCTGCAGGAACAATTATTGATCTGGTTTGTAAAGTGCCTTTTCTTTCTGTCCCAGAAATGTCCTTGCCGTTTCTGCTCATCCTTTAAAATCAAATTCTTTTAGAAAATGGAAATCCTCAAACTACACTTGAACTTGAAATTAGAGTTTCTATGACGAGGGCATAATCTAGGAAAGGGACAGGGTGTGCAATTTCATTTAGAAAGATAGAGAGAGGGTGGACAGGATGGGAGAGAAGAAGAAGGAAGAAAGGAGGAAGCTGGAAGGAAAGAAAATATATAAGGATGGATCAAAAGTGTCAAGCTCTGGACCCAAGCTTCAAATAACCAATTTTCATGGAGTGAATTGATATAAATTGAAATGAGTCTTTCGGGTTGGTCACAGATCCAGGGCTCCATGACAAAATGCAAATCAAAGTGCAAATTTGGATTGCAAGTGTCCTTGATCTGGGTGTGTATGGATGTGCAGTTTGGCATTACTTCTCCAGTAATGAGTTGCCTGAACAATCATTAAGCCTCAGCTCAGGAAGTAAACACTTTGCTGGCCAGGCTGTGCTTGGTCCTCCCTTGCTGCCAACACCTTTTTTTGTCCTGTACTGAGGAAGATCCTTCTTCTTCCTCTCTCAGCCTTTCTCCCATAGCCATTTCTCTGCCTTGAAGCCAGAACAAGCCCATGGCAGAGAAGATGCCTGGCCAGAGACCCATCAGTGACTAGAGGAGGATCCACACATACCAAAGTACACCCAAACAACTTTTTTGAAATGGTGCTACACCAAAAGGCTTGAGCCTGAGGATGGCAGAAGTTTTGTTGGCTTCAGCCCAGTGTTTTTTTTGCAGATTACTCCTGGTAATTATTTGTGGCCTATTTTGCACCTTTCAGACTAAGGCTCCTGGGGTGGAGGATTTTCACTGTTCTGGGCATGACTCCACACATGGGGAATCACACCTTGCAAAGGTTCAGGGTGAGCACATCAGTCCTGTTGTTACCTGTGGCCAGCCTGCTAAAATATCTGCCATACAGGTTTTCAATGCTCTGTCTCATGGCCTGGGGACCTGCACAGACTGCCCAGGCTGGAGCTCAGATGGAGAACAGGGTGATGCTACTCCAGGGTCTGTTCCTATGAGATGCCAGCCTAATGTGACATCGATGTCAGGCAGCTGCTGCACTTATAGGGCTTCTTGCTTCGTGTTTCAGGGCTTCTCACTGTACCCAAACTGCATTACTAAAATAGGTGTCTTCTGGCTTGGATCTGAACTGAAAACAAAACTAGACAATATGTTCAGATCGCCAGATCTCAGAGGTCTACATCTCCAATTCTGATCTTTTTATTATCTATTTATTCCTCACATACAGTTAATAATTTCTGGCAGATGCTAAAACCCCTTTGTGTCATCTGAAACTTAGCAAACTAACAAAAAGGAGGCTAATAAATACATATTATGCATAGCACTGCATCATGACTGCCTGCTCCTAGATGATTATTGCAGGGACCCCCAAATTTCATGCTGCCGAAATGTATTTAGACATGAATATCAATTTGAGACTTCAGTTCTGATCATGCTAGATGACTCTTAACAACCATGACCAACCTCTCCTCAAATCATTACCATTCGTATAGCCACAAAAGGCAAACTTGATGAGAGAATGAGAAGCTAGTAGGGTCTCAGGCTAAGCATACAACAGTGGGATAGCTATAAATGAACCTTTTCAACCATAAATTACATGTGGCCAGTAATTCCCTTTTCTCCCTCTCTCCCGCCCTCCCCATCCTCCCCCTCCACTCTGAAAACCCTGGGACAAAGGCTTGCCTCTCTGAAGGATGCCTTTCTGGAGGATTAAGCAGCTTTTGTTGACAAAATACAAATTACAACTCCTTTGCTTGGTGTCCCGCCTTCTCAGCTGGGCTCCAGTCCCTGAGGGACAAGGCTCTATTACCCCTGCGTAGATGAAGAGCTCAGAATAGGCAGATGTAATTATTAACACCATTCAATGGAGTGTCTTTCTGAATTATCAATTAAAAATCTCTACTGTTTTTTCCTCACACTAAATAGAAAGCTGACAGCAGTTAATCTATTGTGCAGCAGAGCTTTATATGCATATTTAAACAGTGTGCTTCTCCGCGTTTTTTTAACCCAGGGGCAGTGTGGGGTGAGAGGGACTCCCATGAGGTAGCACAAAGACCTCTGTCATTTGACTGAGAGAAGACTCTTTGGAAAAACATTGTCTCCTTCCACCCTGGCAAACAGGTCCCGTGGAGATATCCAAACAGCCCCGAGATGCCCGATATTGTGGGAGATGACAAATGAGCCTTCCCTGCTCCTGCCCCAAAGTGCGGCTGAGCAGCTCCTTTGACGTGCTGCTATTAAAATGCAGAGTTCACGGGCAACAGACACATGAGCATGGAGTGAAAACAGAAATTAAGCAATGTGATTAAAACCAAGAGCCAGGCCGAACTGGGCTGCCAGGAGCTGTCAGCTTTTGGCTGAGAGGGAAGATGCACAGGGTTTTGGGGAAGGGGCTGTGATGATGGCTCAGGAGCAGGAGATCGTGGGTAGAGTTTTGTTAACTCCCCTGCAGTCCCACTCTCCAGTTCTCACCAGAAAAAGCTGCCTTGCAAACCTCCCAAGACAGCCTGTTTCAACTCTGTTGAGAGCTTAAAAATTTCCATTGGTGGTACCAGGATGTTGAGCTGTCACTTGTTTATTATCATGTACCACTAATCACAAGTTACCACTTGTCATCTCCAAAGTCCAGTCCTAACATTCCTAAAAATAGAATTTTTTTCTCAAATCCTTTTTTTTTTTCTGTTGGACTGTTTTTTCTCTCCAGTCATAAAGCTTGACCTATTGCTTGCACAGAGCAAACTATTGATATAAGGATAAATTATATCAATTTTTATAATCTTTTATGTATTGTGTATGTCATCTTTTCTCATAGCTGGGATTCCCACTAAATCCACAAGTAGAGTGAGACAAGTTTTTAAACATTGGAAAAGTGGAAAGTGGCATTATGCATAACAGAAATTTTAGTTCAAGGGTTTCAATTTCCAGAGTGGATACAACTGAAAAAGAATCCAAAGAAAGACAAAACAAGCCAAATTTGGGAGTATCTCTGGGCTTGGAGAAGTAGAGTTAAAAATGCCATATCAGAGAGAAAAAAATATTAACTGCTAAGGAACTGGAAAGCATTTGGGGCTGGACATGTTCCTTCAGCAGTTTAGAAGCTTATTTTATTAGCACTTAAGTCCTAGAAGTAGCACTGAATTCTTGACATGTTGGACCACTTCCACCTATTGCCTAACACCACCCCTATTCTCTTTTTCTAGCTGTTCAGAGTTACCTAAGAGCATGCAATACCTGGTCTGGCAATTTTTTTTTCCCTTTTTCTTTTTAATGATTTAAATCCCCTCACCCTCAAAAGCCAGACCCCAGTAATGGACCCTAATGCACATGCAAGTGTTTCCAAGCTGCACTGCTCTGCTCAAAAGCCTTTCTCCAAGATGAATAGCATTTGAACTTTGTCCAATTTTTCTTATGTGGTATGTGCCCTTTATTTACTCCGTCATGTATATCTCACTCCATTTAAAATATTCACAGTTTGTTTTCAGAACTATCTGGCTGGCCTTCAGTCTGGGCTTAACAAATGTTAGACATTATATTCACTTGCATATATCAGGTTTTGTCATGAACCAGAAGGGGGAAAAAAAAGAATTAAAAAATTGCCTTCACCATGATTTAAATAACATGTTCAGATCCTTTATTTTTATGTTTTAAATGCCTTCATCTCTTGGCCTTATAAGGTGCAGACTGTCTCATACTGAACACTAGCTGGGTGGCCTCAGTCAGCCAACAGCCCTGCAAGCTCATCCCATTAAAGTCATTATGTTTACTTCTTATTTCAACAAACCAACCTGGATTCTGAGGCAGGAAAAATTGAGGAAAGAAATCCTAGGTCCATTTCAGAGAGAAAGGGTGTGAAATTCAGTTGCTGATAGGCTGCAAAATGAAAGCTCTCTGCATTTGCTGCTAAAAATGCCTTTTTTTTTAACCCTGGCAAGGGCTGCTCTTTTTCTTATAAAATCTAATGAACCATTCAGTTCATATCTAAGCACCACCACTTAGAGCACCTCTGCACCAGACCTCTGGTCCCACTCCATGAGGAGAGTGTGTTCCTTCAAAATAGCTCTGATAACCTCACTGAGATGCTTTCAGTGGCTGGGAACACTGAAGCATTGACCCTTTAACACTGAATTGCTGGACAAGTCAGGGAGCAGACTCTTGTGAAGAACAATGCACTGGAGGGGGGATCAAGGCTCATGTGCACCAACAAGTAGCACCTTTCTCCCTGGGGACACAGGGGATGCCTCTGGAACTGTGTACATGTAGGAAGACAGTGATCCTTCTCCCAGGAATCTGTGGTCTAGGAGGCAGAGAGAAAGGACCAGAACCTGATGACAGCCCACCTTGAGGCAAAAATGCCAATGCAAAGGAAGGGGATTATAAAGCAATGGTAAAGGGGAATGAAGTAATGGAAACAAAGAATCCTGGATTCCTGGTGGAGTGCTCTAGTTCATGGGCGGGGTTCAAGGTCCTCACTCTGTCACTGAGTGGCTGTGCCACCATGTCACTGAATTTCCCCATAAGGTCTCTTACATTTCTCCTGGGGCCAGGGTGAGCTACCAAGGCAGTCAGTGAAGAAAGGAGCCTTCAGCAGAATGGTTCTCCTGGATTTCACATAAAGAGCCAGGAGTGGATGTTTGAGAGGCATGGGGCTGTCCCTTCAGAGCTGGACTCAGCCCCAGCTACCTGTGACTTTCCTGGGGCTGTCACCATATGCCCAATTTCCCCCCCCCCCCCACCCGTCCTCCAGATCAATAGGACAATAAAAGGAAGATTGAGGATTGACTTGATGGAGTGTCCAAGTACATTCCAGAGATACCAGGCACTACAAGGGCTTTTCAAATTCAGCTGGAGAGCAGCACAACAAGAACCAGTAAGAAGAAGCTTAGCCTGGAATTTCAGGGCAGTCAAATTCACAAGGGAGATAAAGCATGGAAAAACAATTAAAACAATTAAAACAGCAAGGCCAATTAACCCCGAGCACAAAATATGGAGGGGAAGCAAGACATTTTCAAATCTATTTCCAAATTCTTCATTCAATCAAACCCCTTTCTGGAAGGCATATTTTGATCATAAGAAAAGTGAGTGTCTCAACAGAAGGAAACCAGGGTGAAATCCCCATGGATGGTGATTTCCAAAAGACCTCCCCAGCTGAGTAAATGGATCTTTTTGAGTTTAACAATATCCTGAGCTCTTCATTGTTGAGATTTATTTTTATAAACTCAGCCCTGTCAGTTTTGTGGCAAGAAGTGTCAACACTAGCCTGGCAGTTTATAGGAGAACTTTTATCCTTTTGTGTCTCACAAATGTCTCTGTGCACAGGGAACAAGAGAAGAGGGGAGGAGAGAGTGCTGAAGTGGCTCAGTCCATGGAGATGGAGAAGAGTTCCAGCCACGTCTGGTGGAAGGCTGCACCCTGCCAGTGCTTGCAGCGGGGAAAAATTGCTTAGCAAGCGCTTCTGAGGTGAAATAGCAAAGCAGCAAATGCAAATGGGTGAGCTGGATAAACAAAAACATCCCCTGAAGCAAGCTCTGGGAAAATGGATCCAGGCTGCTCCATCCCAGGGCTGTAGTCTGCATTCCTCCTCAGCAGCAGGAGCTGGCCTTGCTGCTGGCTGTGCAGGAAGATCCAGCCTGTGTTTGGGAGGAATGTGCTCATGGACCAGCTCAAACTCAGGACAAGACCCAGCACTTCTGCATCTGGAATGAATGTTGATGTACTGTTTGTAACTGAGTTAAGAGCCTTGACCTCATTCCTCTGCCCTGTGGAAGAGCTGCCCATAATTCACCTGTTTGACACCTAAGCTAACTGATAGCTTCCTTGAGGTCCTTGCAGGCCGAGGTAGGAGCTAAGCAAAGGTCTGACCCTCCATAGCCAGACTCATCCACTGTGTTCCACAGCTTCCAGAAAACATGAGCTGAATTTGCTGCACCAGGAGCCTGACTCTGGACTTTTCTTTTGATGTTGGACTGCATATCCACATTGCAAGGGAAAACAGCATTAATCTGAAAGAGACTTGATTCAGATTCAATATTAGGATGAAATTCTTTCCCATGAGGGTGGTGAGATTCTAGAAGAGGTTGCCCAGAGAAGTTGTGGACGCCCCATCCCTGGCACTACTCAAGGCCAAGCTGGGGGTTTGGCTGAACTGGTCTAGTGGATGTGTCCCTACCCCTGGCAGGGAGGTTGGAATGAGATGATCTTTAAGATGCCTTCCAACCCAAACCATTCTGTGATTCTATGACACACATACTGCATACAGTCTGAGGGATCTCTCTCTGTGACTGCCATAGAAGACAGAATTCTCCAGCATTTGTTCCATGTAGGTGAGGTGGTGCCTGTTTCCTCTGTGCAGAGGTGCCAAACAAAGGCATTACTCTGGCTGCGTCAAACATCTCATGATTTTTTTAAGATGATCTCAGGATTTTGTAAAGCTTCATGTATGATTTTTCTAATATGAAGTAGTCAACCTGTGAACCATGAAAATACACAAGTTACTACAGCACCCAAATAAATTATCACTTTAAACACATTTTCTTCCCATTCTGTTCAATGGTTTTCTTTGCATATTCACTTTTTTTTTTTCTTCCCCCAAATCAAACTATTGATTGGAGGCAGAAAACATGGGTGATGGAAAAATGACTATGCTGACACTGCCAACATTTGCCACTTCTCTTTCAAAGTGGCTGAGACTTTCCAGAGACAGAGCACCCTCACACTGCAGAGAAACAGCTTTTTCATCCAGGCAGCTTATGCAGTGACTTGAAAATAATAATGACCTTGCCTAGAAGGATGCAGATCAAGTGACACAAGCCTTGGTGCTGCTGCTCCTCTCTCATCTATCCTCCCATCCAGGATCTGGAATGATTTTTTCCTCTCAAGCAGTTTGCAATTTCACTCACAATTATATGTGTACAATTGAACACAGGCAAGCCTGTAATCATCAACTGTCACATTTGGAAATCCTTCTTGTACTCCTCCATCAGCTGGGCTTTTAATTTAGAAGGAAAGCTGTTTTCTTTTTTTATTTATCCTAGGCAATTTCCAACCTCTTCAGTATCCTGACTCTTTCTAGGAGGTATTTTGCATGATATTTATTGAATCAGATTGGCCAAGATCAGACAAACATTGTTGCTGTGGCTGCATAAGCATATTCATCATTAGAAAACACAAAATATTTGTTTTCTTTTCCTATCATTAAGTCTTACATGATTACATGTTGGTAATCCATTGTCTGGAGGGATGTCTGACGTGTCATTCCACGCTGGTCTTTAGTATTTTGGGTGATATGACATAGAAAAGTTTTGTCAAGTCCTTTAATGGCAAAGTGGGGCAAGGAAGTGTGAGGGTTTGGTTCAGCCTCTGTGACTCCTCCAAAACACCTTGGCATTGCAAAGGGTGCAGGGCTTTTCAAAATCCAGGGCTGACTGATGCAACACTGTGGAAGTGAATCCATGAAGCTTCAGCAGAGCTTTTCTTTCTGATGTCTGTGATTTGAACTAAGGTTATGCCTGAGAAATCAAGTTGTGTATAGAAGTGTAGAACAGCTTTTGCCGTTCAGATATCCTTGTTTTGAGCTCACACTGGGTGTTGTGCTTGGAAATGTAGCAGTCTTTAAAACCAGGCTTAAATTTTAGCAGAATGTGGAACCAGAGGGTAAATGTTTGCAGCAAATGGCAGCAGCAGCAAAGACCCCACAGCAAGAGCTTTGGTGACAACTCTCCTGGAACCGTGATCTTCACTGACAGTGCCACTGGTAAATCCAGCACCACCATTTGCCCGTGCTGCTGTGAGTGTTCTGCCTGGGCCGAGCTACCATGGCTGCAGGCACACTTTCTGTTGAGTTGACAGTCCTAAATTCACGTTCTTTGTGGATAGTTTATAAACACACACAGATCAGTGCTCCAACTAAAAGAAGAAACATCCTTTATCCTGTATTACTTTCATTGCTCACACAGATTTGCATTTATTATAACATAGTATAAATAATGCATTATAAAAGCTCAAGAACATAGGAATGATTTTATAAAGACCCCAGTATCCCACTATCCTGTTTCTTAGTCCTGGCCTGTAGCAGGTGCCTAAGAAAGAGAATAGCAAAAGGGTAAGTGTAAACAAGATTCAACAATTTGTGCTTCAAGGACTTCCTCAGCCCAGTCACATCTTTGCAAATATGTAATGCTGGAATAGTAAAAGGATAGTTGGAGGGAAAGGGACTTCCAATTGCTGAAAACATCCAGAGTGATTTGACCCCAGTGAGTCATAAGGTGAAGAAATAAGGTAAAAAGAAAAGGAAAATGAAGGTGGTTGTGGGTGTAGCTGAGGATCAGCAGTGGAGGCAGAACTTCAAATGCACTGCTGGGAAAGGGACTGATGTCACCAAAGGGACCTCCTCACCACCAAGGGAGGAGCTGCAACCCAGTAGGACATCTCCTGCAGACTCTGGAGACAGCTCTGCCAGGGAGAAAGGGCTATGGTAACCACTGGAAAAATTATGTTACATTTAATGTGAATTTGAGAGTCCTCCTCCTTCTCAAATCACCCCACAATACCATATATGAAGAGCCTCATTCATTTAGGCAAATGTAGTTTAGTTGCCTCTTGGACATGATGATCTTTCACATTAAGATTTTCAGCTTTAAACTCAAACAGGTTGGCCCATTTTTAAAATTCCAGCTGTTGGGCCAGGCCTCCAGTTCTTGTCCCTAAACAGCATTACTAAAAGCTGGTGAAAAGCATTGATCCTCCCTGGTTGTCTGTAGCTCCAGCCATGTACAATCAGATGAGCCAAAATAAACACAAACTGAGTAACTATTCCAAGAATGAAAACACCTCATTTGTTGAACCTCCAGGTCTCAAAGAAGCTTTGTCCACTTCTACTTTTAACTTTCCAGAAAGAAAAACCCGTTCTTCCAAAAGATCATGGATTTAAAATTCCAGATGGATTGTTGCAGACTTTGAAAATGAGGGAAAAAAATGTCTGAGACTGGGAAATTACTGTAACACAAATACTGTTTTGGACTTATGTCTCTCCTCAAAATAGTCCCAAATATAGCAGCATTGGACAATATGATATATTTGTTAGCTTGAATAAACCTGCAAAGTGCTGGTATTTTCAGGATTTAAATGATACATACTGCATTACAGTACACTAGAAACACTGGAAGCATTATGAGACATTTAAATAAAATATTTTACTGAGTATTAAATGAGGAAGCCTTCAGCTGGTTTTGGCTGCAGGGTCATGCATTTAGAAAACCTGAGCTTTTTTACACACTGTAATAGTAGTTGTTTGGCAAGAGACTCTCTAAACCCTCATTAGTAAGATTGCTGATTTGGCAGCGGTGAATTGTGTCTGTTTATGAGTAAATCCTCACATTATCTTTCTCCGTTCTTCTATTTTGCCTTTTTCCATTAAATATTTCTCTCTGGAGCCATTCCACCACTGCTTTCCTCTGATAACCCATGGCCCTTTTAAATGCAGGACTTCCTGCAGGTGATGAATGTCTCCTCCAAAACCCATGAGCTACAGCTTTGAAACCATGCTGAAGTGCCCATCTCCTTCCCCTTTTTCATGCTTTAGCATTTCAGGCAGCAGTCAAGCCAAGACTAGCATCTGACACTTGTGTGTGGGAGAAGGTTTTCCCCAGGGATGATGTATAAAATTTGCTTGTTTATTATTCTTTTTTAGGTCTTTAACAGCCCCTGTTCCTCACTGTGATGAATATTTCTGTCCTGTTTAGGGCTATAAAATGAGTTATTATTTACTTTGCACACCTGTGAGAGCCCTGGATTAGGAAATTCACCCACATATGGCATCTGGATCTCTTTAATTGTAGCTTGCTGTGGGTTCAGTGTTTCCTCTACTTCCCTCTTCTTTGGTCCCACAGGTGGAAACCTGGTAGAGGTGATATGTATCCATAAAAAAGACTTTGGGTGGGATATTTTCCTTTCTTCATCCATGCTCCAAGATTCAAATGTGTATGATTTAGGAGCACTGTTTACTCTTCCACTCTATGGGAAAACAATAAGTCTGTAAGAATAACTGACCTAGAAGTGAAGTCTAGGCCATGCCAGTTAATGTGAATTAGCAGTCACTAATTATGAATGTGGGAGGGAGAAAAAGCAAAGGTCATTTTGACCCATTCTATACCAAAAGCTTGGAGTCTGTTCAGAAAAGCTCCTGCGTACCAAGACCCACTGAAAACAGTGCTTTGATCTCTGTAAAATGCACTCAATTAGAGGGAGGGAATTTTCAAACAAAAGCTCTTTTAAATTTCCTTTAGAATGAATAATTTTGAGGGTGGTGGAGGATGGCGGCAACAATTGAAGGAAATAATCGCTCACTATTTGCCCAGACATTTCACTAGAACATGAAAAGCCGTGAGGAAGCACCTTTTGGGGGTGAGTACAGGTACAAAGCAGAGCTGAGTTCTGTGTGGGTGCAGAGGATGATAAACAGCCACATACACATGGCTTTGTATGCCCCTTGTGTCCAAGTGTTTCACCCCGTGGACTTCACTTTCTCCAGCAAAGTTAGGGCCTGCATGGCCTTGTCTGGAAACCAGAGTGGTTCTTTCCCAAAATACATCAATCTGCAAAAAGGGGCAAGGCCAGATATAGAGATCACCCCCCTGCCCACAGCATCATTTCTTCCATTGGGAGAGCAGAGAGAACATCTGATGCCCTTCTAAGGCTGTGAGGAACTTTGCCTCTCAGCCTGGACTGCAGGACACTTAACAGACCTGGGTTATCCTCATAGCTCATAATTTTTCTTAATTCCTACTTATATGCTGCATCACTCTGACTCTTTCTGTCAGTTGTGCCGGTTTCAGCACTGAGTTGACCACAGCCATGTGGAAGTAAGATTTTCCATTCTTTCCTTGCTGTCTTTTGATAGTATCCAATAATTTTAACAGCCATAGATTAAGTTAAACATGAACCATGGAACTGTGCAGTGCTGTCAGTTGCTGTAGGTGGAGGGACAGTAAAACACAGCTCTCCTGATCTGGCAGCATTTCACAGTAGGTAATTGGAACAGTGCTAGTGATGGCAAAATCGGTCCATATGGGCTTAATAGCATTTTCCACAAAGAACATTTAAATCAACGTGCTGAAATGGAGTGGGAAGCTCTTCAGAACCAGCACACAGAGTTCAGATTAAGGTTTTGGCTGAAAGTCATGCATTCAAGTGAAATGATGCTATTTGTAACAGATTAATAGAATGAAGCTTGGGGTGGGAGCAAGCCTGTGGAGATACACGGCATCCATGTCAAGTCTTTTCAGAGACTGAGCTACAGATAGGCCTGTACAGATAGGGGAAATGTTGTTTATGAGTAATGAAAAGGCTTCCAGGGAAATTTAGGTCTTAGAAGTCCATCTACAGCTCATGCAAGGAATTGGGGTTTTGTGAGAAAGTCTGGGTGTGAGGAGCAGAACGGGGGTGCTGTTAATGGGGAACAGCACAACAGCGCTCCTTCTACCCAGCAGCTTGGAAAGGGAAAGACATGATCTGGCACTTGCTGCAATTCAGGACATGAGAAGGCTGTAAACACAAACCTCAGCTGGTATTACTTGTTGAGCATTTTAAAGCCAAATCTGAATGCAATCTGTAACTGGTTTGCTGCGTGTTTGTAAGTCCTGCCACCTTTTGGAAGACTTCTACTCTTAGAGTGTGGTTAGACATGGTGTTTTCACTAAATCAAGGATCAGAAGAGGACATGCAGGTGGATTGGAGGTGAGAGTGGTTGTAAGCAGACTCATTATGGAGATGCTTTGAATGCCCCTGACTCAAGACATTTGGCACTGGGCACCTCAGCTTTCCCTCCTGAAAGAGTGGCACTTTCAGGGTCATGATCATCACATCTCAGCTGCCCTCTGAAAATGTCTCCTCAGGTCAGCTTCCTGAGATGCCTGAAGTTGGTTGAGAGGTGTCTGAGCATTTGCAGCTGGGAGGAATGGAACCAAGACAGCTCCTCATACTGGAGGGGTCCAGGTAAGCAGTGGTTGTATCAAACAAGAAAGGAGGCAAATACCACAAAATGTGACGGAAATAAGTTTCTGGGAGGCACCACAAGGTGTTTCTCCAAATTCACAGTGCAAAAGCACCATGGCTTTCAGAGGAACTGGCATCTAAATAAAATGAAACACCATCTCCTGGTATAAGGCATAAGGCACTCACTGCTGCAGGAAGATGCTTAGCCATATTCGAAAATTACATTCCTAGCAATAACAAAGATACCTGGGTATGAGTTACACATCCTAACAGCACATACGTTTGGAAGGGTAGTACTCCTTAAGAGATGAAGTCATTCCATAACTATTTCAATGCAGAACAAGTATTCTGAGAGAGAAGATTATTTAAAATTTGCCTGCAGTAGTGATTTAATGCAGTTATCTTAAGTATTTGCCACTGGCTACTGTCAGAGTCAAGATGCTGGATTAGATCAGCTTTGGGTCTTCTTTAAAATGTCAGCTTCTGTATCCTGAGGATGGGGGAAGACAATCTGTAGATCTGTAGGTGAGATATACTGAAGATAAATAAAATTTTCATGTCTTTCCTTTATGCCTCACTGACTTTGCTAATGTGACATAAAGAACAAAGGCTATCCCTGCCTTGATTCAGTGTTTCAAAGTCCAGCTGCTTTTGCTGACTGAGAGAGGCTAAAGTGAGCTGGAGTCAGTATTTGGATCTTGAGCTGTTGTTGAGAAGTGATTTTAGCAAAACAATGCATTTCGAACACTGTCTCAATTTAGGTGGAATTTCATCCATCCCATAAAAGTGTGCTCTGACCTCCACAGGCTCTCCCATCCCCTGTATCACACCCGTATCACACCCATATCACCTGTGTTACCTGGGGAGGTGGGAATCTAATACCTTCTACAAAATCCCGATAGACTCAAAGCATTTTCCCTAGAGGCGTTGGTCTCTTACGGTTTATCAATCCATGAAAGGGCCCCAAATCACTAACATTTGTTTGTATCCTTGAACAGATCCCTGCCACTCCAAGATAGAAACACAAAGTCCCCTAACTCCACGGAGCTTACAGTCCTTGTTTTTATGATTTATTTTTAGGCTTTGGCTGATGGGCACAGTCAGCATCAAAATAAGAAGTTAAAGAAACAAGTACTAACAAGTTAAAACAACAACAACCCAAAGGAACACAAACAGAACCTGACTCTGGGTTTTTTTTTTTGAAGCACAAGACACTCCAATAATTTATAATGGATGGAGTTCTTTTGATCTCTGTACTACCCACTTAAACTTTTCCGTACAGTTACTCAACCATGCAGGCCATAAGGTTAAAGGAAGAAGATTTCCATGGTCAGATGGAGCAACAAGTTTTTTTTGTTTGAGCTATAATTCTTTTTACATCAATGTGATGACAGCAAGTTATACAAAAATGCACCAGCTCATGCGTTTCCCTCTCCAATCTTTGACAGATGACATATGTTCATATATCCCAGCTGTTACTTAAATAAAGCTGCATGTATACAATATGTCAGAGACAACACAGGCCCAACTCTATGATACAAATACTTAAGATATATAGGGTAAAATCTATATTTTGTCTCCAAAAATCCTAAAACAAATGAAACTGACTCAAACAAACCACACAGCAGTGTCCTTCGAAGTCACAAGAAGATCAAGGTTCAAACTGACACTTCTGATTTTGATGGGACATTTTTTGCCCCAGTACAGTGCCAGTATAGTTTGTACCGTAACTGAGAACTGGGCTTTGCAACTTACTTTGATCCCCAGGGGAGTCCTAACCCTTGCAATAATGTTTGTGCTTAGCTGTGCTGGATCTGAGACCTGTTATGATTGGGCACAGGAGAGTGATTAACACAGAACCATCTGCAACCCAACCATGCTAGGATGTGCCAAAATTGCTCCTGGAGATTGAGATAGGGGACAGCACAAAGCTTACCTGCTCACAGGGGCTGGGTTTGGGAGCCAGCAGGGAGCTTTGTGGTTCAGCTTGTGTTCAGCTTCTGCCCAGTTAGGGGTGGGACTATTCCTCATTTCTCACCAGGAGATAATGAGTAGGCCAGGGATAGACACATAGCTCACATACTTAACAAGACATATCCACCTAAAATTGCAAATTGATTTATTTGTGGCTAGGACTCATGCCTGGGTCCTGACCATTGCTGCCTTGTATTATCTCAGACAAGGCACTGTTGTTTCCTGCCCTCATTTCCACCAACTTCCACCTCCTCCCTTACCATAAAAGGGTAAAATGCTACTCTGCCTTACTATTTAACATGTAGGGCTCCCAGGAGTCTATCTTTTTTTTTTTTTCTTTTTTTTTTTTTTTTTTTGCATACCAACCCCCTGTGTTTACATCAGGCCTCCAGTGACCATCACTGTGGTATCTACATTAAATCAAGATGCCCTCTCTTCCACAGATACCAGCAGCTCCACTTCATTAATCAATTAACCTGGGAGACCCAGGAATGCGACTGCAAAGACAGCATGAAGATTCCAGCTTTTTACAGATGAAAGAGTTAATGAAGAACAACAATCTTTTTGAACATACCAAGCCATGATAAATGGATGTAGACAAACACAGGTCTTGACACTCTCTGTCAGCACACAGAAAGGGCCTTGCAGTATTTTCTGATTCACAGACCTGTCCAATCTGCCACTCCATGCTGCCTTCAAGTACATGAAAGTCCCCACTCACCCATCTGCTGTGAGAACATGTGTGTTGAGGGTTAGATAGGTGAAACATCTCATATCTGTCAGCAATGCTTGCAAACTGAGCAGGGAGGACTTCGTGAGTGATTTGCACAGTTTCTGGCTTGAATAATGTTAAGCTTGAAATGACTGCAAGCATGTCTCTGCTGCTGAAAAAAAAAGAGCAGAAGCAGGTAAGGAGACAGAGTGCAAACCGCACATGGAAGAGATCCTCAGTTTTGTCACGTCAAAACAAGAGCTGATGTAAAACAGCACTAAGCACTTTCAACCTGATAATGAGTCACCTGTAAGTGGAGCATCTCTGCTCCACACTGCGCAGCCTTCTGCAGAATGGGACTGTCCTGATGCTGGGCATAGACCAACAAAAAACAACAGAAGAGCCTTTTGCCAGCCCCAATCAAACCCTGTCAGGGAGGAGTTTTCCACATTCATCATCTGGCTTATCGACGCTGTCTTGAGCAAAACCTGGCTGCAGGCTTTGTGAGTGCCAGAGCTCATGAACAATGGTTGAAACAGGGAGGGTGATGATAAGAAGAGAGTGCAAAGCACATGTTTAAAGTTCTACCTTTTCAAGCAAGTGTTGGGGCAGGGGAAGCTGAGCTTGGGCTGAGTGCCAGCATTCCCTGCAATTTAATCCTAGCCTTTGGAGGAACAAGCTGTTATCCTCACTCCATGCCAGTGTCTCCCCCTTATCTCACATTCGAAATTCTTCAACCACTTCAAAACAAAGTATCTCCAAGGAACACTTCAGAAAATGTGTTTTCTTTTGTCTCTTGAAAACATTGATGAGAAGAAAAGCTCTTTTGTGTTTTGTGTAAGAAGCCTTTCAACGACTGGGGTCTAAGTGCTCTCTTCTGTTCATTCACTTTCCCTGAAGTCTCACCGTGTGAGAGGAATAGTCCTTTCCATATGGAGGGCTGAAAACCTGAGACAGTGAAGAGGGGGAAGCTTAGGGAAGGGACAGAGCATCAAGTGTATAGAAAAACAACACCAAGGGGCTAAGGAAGGCCAGCAAATGTGCCTGAGTGGAGCCAAGACACACCTGGACAACCAACAGCTGAGATGGCTGCTGGCTTTGCAGGGTGATTTTTCCACCTTTTCAGCTGTTACAAAGGCATTAATCTCATCCAGATCACAATGCAAAGGGATACTACTAAGCCAAAACTCCAGGGAATGATCCAGGGGGTTTGTATGCACTCAAAAAAAAGCTGAAGAAGAAGGGTGATGAGGGACTTGGAAAGCTGCAGAGGCTCAGAGAGTGAAGTGTGGCGCAGAAAAGTGGGGTTTGGCTTTAAGTGTCCTGAGAAGTGAGATTGAATCCAGCTTCAGGAGGGGTTCAGGGTTGTTTCCCAGTTGTTTTTATAGGCTTTTGTCTTAAAAAAACCCCAAGCAGTGGGGGATTTGCCCTGCAGCAGCCAGTAGGAGCCATTTATTGGCCTTCAGGGTGGGGATGTATCAACACCCATACTACTCTGCACTGGGCTTACTGTAAGCACAGCCCTTCAAAGGATAATATGTGCAAAAAGAGGGTTAACCCACTAGTGCAAACTTATTACATGCCATAGAGATGACTAAGGCACAAAACTGATAAAGCAAATATTGCCAGTGATATCAGATAGTCATAACACAATCTGGCCAGCTCTCTGCGGACAGGGAGAAGTCTGCTGCAAGAAGACCTTGCTTTGGAAGCCTGTGCTCTCGACCATGCTCGAATTGTCAGGACTGGGCTCTAACTGAGGGCTGTAGGTGTGCAAGAGCTTAGTTTGTGAACCTCCTTGGAGGCTTGGTGCCCTGTGGTTTGTCTGCCTCCAGTACCCTCAGGAGTGCTCTAACCCTGCCCAGTGCATGTTTTCTTCATGTCCTACTTTGTCACTCTGGGGACAACAAGCATGACCAACAGTGAATTCTTATCTGTCCCATTTTGCAGCAAATTATTTTTCTAGCCATGCTCTCTTTAAAGATGTTTGAAAACAGCAACTCAGATTAATACTGGTTCTTTGTGCCCATATGCTCTCTGTGGCTTCAATTAGCATCAGTGGGCTATTCAGCTTCTTGTTTCTCTCCCCTTACCTGATTTTTCCTACCTGTGGCAATAATTTGGGTTCCTACCCACAGATGGACTGGAGAATCTTAAAGATTCTGCTGTCTTTAAGATAATCATAGATGTCAATTTGAAGAAGTTGGTATGGTTCCAATCAAAAAGGCAGATTTAATTTTTTCGGAAATATTCAGGTGACAGTGTTCACCTTGTGCTTCTTGTTGAAGTTTGGAGCAGATTTCCAAATCATCCTGTTTGAAACTCATACTCAGTGTTGTGGAAAACTGCATCTGGTTCATATGATTGCCAAGTGGTGTTTGATGCTGGTTCAGAGAAGAACTGTGAGAACAACCTGAGGGCTGAGACTGCACTGATACTGCAATGACTTCACAAAAAAATTCCCAAAACCTCAAATCAAATGTAAGTGCAATATGATGCTTTT
This sequence comes from Petroica traversi, assembly GCA_025920805.1. Lineage (NCBI taxonomy): Eukaryota > Metazoa > Chordata > Aves > Passeriformes > Petroicidae > Petroica > Petroica traversi. Next base: position 26,558,765 of record JAHLSL010000015.1, read on the forward strand.
CTGCATGCAATTTTCTTTTTTTGAAACATCCTGGGTCTTAGAGGTATCTACATGATGTTTAAATTTCTTAATCTTAGAAAGAAGAAAGTGTTTCTCTCATAGATGATGAGTTACATGTTCTATTCCATGGTAAAATTTTATGTCTAATTTATAAAAGACCACTCATCATTCAAGTGAAATCATAGCTCAGCATACGTGGTCTTTATCTGGGATGGCAAAGTCGCTGAAGTTTAGTAACATTTTTCAATGCAGTTCTTTTTCTGCTCTTTTTCCCCTTCTCTGATGATTTTAAAGCCATGGTTTCTCATCCTGTGAGCAGCCCCTATTGTGCTCTGGCAGAGGAGGGCTTATCTCCCCGGAGTAGGCGTCACGGTGACTGTTTACGAACAAACCACACAAAACTTGGCTAAATCTTAATGGGCCCATTTACGCAGTATCAAGGGTGAAGTAGACTTGGACCCCACAGCATGTTCAAATTACATGGCTTTAAGTGAATTTAGAGCTTGTCAAAGGAGTTGGTTTGACAGCCCAGGAGACTAAAATCCTCTGTTTACCTCCTGAACAGATATCACATGGACCATTCACAAGTCCCCCTCTGTGCTAATCCACGGAGGATCGGAGCTGTTACGGCTCCCAGCTCCGCAGCCTGGCTCTGCAACAACCTGGGCTTTTAGCTCTGGAGGCACCTACTTCAATCCCAGTGTGTCAGCCAAGACAGGGGCCATAATAAACTTCCCTAACATGTTCCAGTCCTACCCCAGAGAGCTCCGTCTGAGGGCTGAACAACTCTGCTCTGTACCCAGTGAGTCAGAAGGCACTAGTACAGAGAGGAAGCATGAAAAAGCCCCAGCAGCTAAAGGATAAGGTCACAATGGGCAGAAAGAAACAGAAAAGGGAGTAAAAGAAAGAAAAATGAAAATTAAATAGCAGGAAAGGTTGGCCTGCTTTACATTTTTCAAAGCAAAGTTATGCAGGCAATTGCATTTGGAGAGCTTTCCATTATTAGATCACCGAGATCTCTGCAACTTCATTTTCATTCAGAGCAAAAGAAGACCAAACTTTCAAGATCCCTTCAATGACAGAATGGCCCCCTCTTCTCCTCCTTCTCCTCCTATGAAAATCTACAAAGACGTTTTAGCTCAGGGTTTGGTTCTTCTGGAAGAAGACTAACTAGTTCTCTGTTGGCCATGAAAGGTAGAAAATTACTGGCCATGTCTTCTGTTCAGAGGGTAATTTTTGGCAATTCAGGCTAGAACCAGGACAGTTGTTAGGACTGTTTGGGCACAAAGGTGAATATAAGGCAGAGGGGTGTGCAGGGAGCCTTTTGGGGTGATAGATATCCAACTAGCAACAAAACAGACAATACCAGACCGAAGCTGTACCTTTTACCACATTATTGCTGCTATTCAGATCCAGTGGAGTTGTTGTCAGATGGATGGGAGGATGCTGCAGGTTTCTGCAGGGTTGGGGTTGGATACATAGGAAAACCAGCTGAATTATATGGTTTCCAAGCTGCCATTGATTGTGCAAGTCCAGGTGTAGCTCTATTGCCTGTTGAATGGTGGGGTGACACCTTCATAAGGTTTGTGTGCTGCTCCCTTATATTGGATGGTTGGTGTTTCACTCCCTAATGAGATGTGGCTAAAAGTTGTCTCAAATCGGGGGGGGGGAAGTGTTTCTTTGTTTTGGCACTTCTTTTCTGCTCACAAGCAGCCAATGGAATTTTCCTCCAGCTTTTCAAAAAATCCAAACTCATGGATTTGGTCAGAAACGAAACACGGAAAATTTCAGCAGAGGTGGTTGAATTTTTTTGGAAGTTCCAGGCATATTAAGGAAGAAAAATGTGAGGAGATGGTTGATAAATGAAAGCATGCAATGTGGACGGGGGAAATGTGCTTTGCCTGAACTGATTTGAGGAGGCAGATTCACAGTGATAAATGTGCAAGGTTCTTCACTGTTAACATAAGGGTGAGGATCACTGAGTGCAGTTCTGAGAGAGCAGATCACTCAGCAGTTCCGGTTTGTAAAACTGGAAGGAGATAACCGCTGTCCCCTCTGAGCATCAGCCAGTTTCTGTTTGCTCACTGTAGAGGAGATTTCGCAGCAGTGAGTGAAGCTTCGCCAGCTTAAGGAGAAGCAAATACAACATGCTGTGACAGAACTGTGCACTCAACCAAGCCCAATTTATTCCTATGGCAAGAATAAACATGAAGACTGGAATATTTTCTCTTCCTGCTCCCCAGTCCAGTTGAGTTTCTACTTTGGGACCTTTATTGTTTTCCTTGTATTTGAACAGCAAAAAGGAAGAGACAAAAATACACTTACAGGAAAGTAACGCAAAGCAAAGAAAAAGCACCTCTAACGTCTTTCATTGTGCAGGTGTGATTCTGATCTCACTGAATAAATCTGGAGTAACTACTCAAGTGAATGGACTCATTCTGGAAAGTCAGAAGTGAGTCCAGTCCTGTATGTTTTGTTTTACTGGGAAGCAGTAGGATTTTAGAGCAAGCATTACACTCATTTGTTTAATAAAAACCCTCTTTCTTACACAGTAATCATGGGCACCTCTCACTTTTAATTGCTTTTAAAATGCTGGACTGCAGCAGTAATTTTATATCTTGGCTCCGTTTGGCCTTGATTGCATCAGTAGCAGTTGAGAAGTGAGGGCTGAATAGTGTTTCACTGTTTGGTAAAATAATTACTGCTCTGGCTCACCATTTCAATTAATCCTTTCAGTGCTGCTGGAAAATGCTTGTGCTTGTGAGTCCTAACCACATATTCAGTGAAAAGGTCCTTCCCATTCACTCTCAGATGGTTTTTCATAGAGCCCCTCATGCAGCTGAGACAGTGACTGAGTAAAGAAATAAGAAGAAAGGGTTATAAGTACAGAAAAGGGGGGGAAAAGACATGTTACATCAAGGCCCTGTAAGTGGGGATCAGATGATACTTCACAGGGAGGCAGAGAGAAAAGCAGGTAAAAATGTCCTTTTAAAGACCTGAATCTTCCTCACCTGGGCTCAGGCTTGGATCTCACAGGGTTGCCATTGGTCTTGAAACTCCCACAGAACTGCTTCCATTCACCCACCCTGGGGTTCCTCAGCGGTCACAGCCTGGTGGGGCAGGGGGTGAGGTGAGAACACTGGCTGAGAAAGGGGATGCTGTTCAGCCTGGAGGAGAGAAGGTTGTGTGGAGATCTCACAGCAGCCTTCCAGTGAGTGAAGAGGGCTTACAGGGAAGCTAGAGAGGGACTCTTGATCAGGAACTATAGAGACAGGACAAGGAATAATGCATACAAATTAAAAGTGGGGAAATTTAGGTTAGATATTAGGAAGAAATTCTTTACTGTGAAGGTGATGAGGCACTAGAATAGGTTGCCCAGGGAAACAGTGGATGCCCCATTGCTGGAAGTGTTCAAGGCCAGGTTGGATGGGGCTCTGAACAAACAGGTCCAGTGGAAGGTGTCATTGGCCATGGCAGAGGGGTTGGAACAAGATGATCTTTAAAGATCCCTTCAAACCCAAACTAATCCATAATTTTCTGATTCCAGGACCCACAATCTAGTGCCAGATATGTAATACAACAACAAACCCCTCAATCTTTTGCCCCAGACAGCTGATGGCAGTACACACAGGGCTTGAGCCGTGCAAGAGGCACCTCTCAAGGTGTTAGCTAGTCCCAAACTGCTCTCAAATGGACTTGGATCATGTTCACCTTCTGCTTTCCTTGGCATTGAGGTCCCCCTCAGAGCACTGCTTTTCCTCTTGCTTACCTAGGACAGCTCTCCCAGGTCCCCACATTACGTGGGGCTTTTACAAATTCTGGTGCTTTCCCAGCAAGAGCCCTGCAAGGCACCAAGGAGCTGATCTTTGAGACAGTAAGAAGTTCCTCATCACTGCAGAAAGCTTGAAACTGGGGGAAGCTCAGTTTTAGCAAAGAAAAATATCTAGTGACTTTTTTTTTTGTTAATTTAAGTCTCATAGTTTTTAATCCACTAATTTTCAGGCTTGGTTCACTCTTCTTCTGTTCTCAGTGTTAATTAAATTACATAAATTGACTTACCCCGTAATAGTTAGCTCTGTTCCAAGTAGTTAACGCAACAGGGTATAAGAACTAAACCATTGCAGTGAAATTAACAGCAATAGTGCAGAACCAAGCCTCACATCTGCCTGAAGTGAGGGGAAAGTGCTGGAAATAATCTTGGGATTTTATTATGTCAGTGCTCGTGACCTCTTTGGAGAATGCTTGGTCTGGAGAAGCTGGAACATATGAATGTTCACAGAGAAAAGTGACATTTGAGCAATTCTGTTTTTGAAACTGATCTGAAATTAATTTGAGGAGAAATTAAACAAAAAAAAAGGCAGTCTGTAAAATATCAGAAAAGGACTTTGATCAGAAAAAGAAATTTCAGCACAATCTGACTTTAGCCTCTTTCCTCCACAGCAGCCTTGAAATCACGTAAGAGAGCAGCTTGTCTTGTTTGTTCTCCATCTCTAGTTCATGGGAACAGAACCTTGTCCAAGGGAAGCCAATCCTGCCTCAGATGGGAGGGCTGACACCAGGAAAAAGTGTCCATGTAGACACTCCATTTTCTTGCTTGTTAATGAAGAACCATCTACCAGGAAGGCAACAATTTTGCCATGCAAACTTGTGTCTCTGACACTATGATGCACCTGTGACAGAGCAAGACAAATTTGGCTGAGAATTCTTCTGTGATTGGGCACAGAGATCTGTCCTCACTATCCCTTTGGAAAGCCTTAGGTAAAGTGGAGAGAAGAGTCCTGCTGCTGCAAGGAGCACTTCACTTCTCCAGATGCAAATAGACAACAGTCACAGATGTGGCTCACACTATACAGACCCAGTATCACACCTTGAAGAGTGAAGATTTGTAACAGACAAACCATGAGCCACCCTTGGGCTGAAGTGCATTCTCCTGAAACATTTGCTGATTTTAGAGACAGAACAAAGTCAAAACAGTAGAGTTTTCACAGTCAATCTTCATGATTTTTTTTTTTTAAATATTAGAGTCTCCTTCTAAATTTTCCGAGTCAATTATTTGCTGCTAACTGTTCACTCGGCTGATCCCAGTACAAGGCAACTTTCATATTGCGTTCACAAGAGTGCCAGCCTTGTTCAGAGCCTGTCAGCACAAGGGATTTCTGTTTGTGAACAAAAGTCTTTACACATTCTGGCTCCGAACGTGTGCGCTGTCCTTTCGAAGCCAAAAAGACTCTCTCCCCGTGCCAGTTTGTGTTTCCAAAGTTGCTCTGTGTCCTCTCGTCATCAGCCAAGCTGTGCTGTGCTACTGAACTACGTTTTTGGAATTGCAAGGAGAGCTCATCTAGAGGGGGATTGAGGACAAACTCCAGGAGGCCTGGGCCAAATGTGTCCCAGGCAGTGCACGTCCGTGTCCCCAGGGGAGGTGCTGCTGTGTGCAGATGCAGAGGGACCTCAGTTACACTGGGTTTGAGGTGCGGATGTGTTTCTCTGCCTCTGTCACACAGTTTTGGGTTTATTTTGGTGGAAATGAGAGCAGGAATTAGCTTGGCTGCTGCCCAGAAACCTTCCTTAGCTCTCTGTGGATGCTTCTCCCTGGGAAGTCACAGCTCTGCTTCCAAAGGAGCCCGGCACTCTGGCACATCATTTCTCAGAGCACAGAGACACCAAGTCGCCTGTGGTTGGAGACATGAGCGAGGCCCCATGTTTGATCATCAGGGAGGTGACAGCATCCACTGGCCCCTGCGTGAGGCTCAGCAGGGCAGAGGAGCTGCAGACCTCACACTGGCTCTGGCCACGTGGTGCCCTTTTGGGAGATACATCTGGTGATTGGCACGAGTATTGAGCTGACTGATAATTCAGTGCTGCCCAGAAGGATAAATGTGTTGGCACAAAACACATCTCACTCATAGGATGAGCACTGCCTGTCATTATATTTTATTGAGGGAATGTTGAGGTTTTCCAGCAGCAGACAATTTAATTTCTGCTATTCCTGTACGATCACCTCAGAAATCTTTCCCTGAAGTATTATTTCTTATAAGAGATATAAGTTGGGATTCAGTGCCCTGAAAGATTCTGCTGTCCTTGGGGGAGCTGAGACAGAAGAATCTTGTGAACTATGATGCATATGAGATTTAAGTAGGAAAATACCAAGAACTGTTCTAAACATAATGAACAGTTCTAAAAATACTGAACCAAGGATTCTTAGTGAAACTGCTCATACACTAAAAGACATTGAATGTCAGGACAGTGTAACTTTCATTTTTTTCACCAGCAGTCTTTTATCAGATAATTAATGAAGAGTTATACAGTGTTACTGCTGTTCTGTCCTCCTCCTCACATAGATGCCCCGAGTCTCTGTTGACATACAGGTGTTAATCTCAGACTGAAATTATCACTAGCAGTGATGTGAAGATAAATCAAATTACTTTTACTGTGATGTGCTTTGCACATACAGACATGGGAAAGGTGCTTAGAATCCCTCAAAACCTTTTTCTTCTCTCCTGATCAGTGTTTTAGAATTTACCAGTGCAGTGAAGATACACAATTAATGAATCATTTAATTTTTTCGTCTATTCTTCCTATTAAGTTTGAGAAATCCTGGGCCTCACTGTAGAAAGTGGAGGGATTTTAAACAAGTATAGTCTCTGCAATTTAGAGTATTGTTCACACCAAAGTATTACAAGATGAAAGGAGCTTCCAGATTTTCCCAGTGGAGATATTTCAGAGATGACAAAAAGTCATTATTCCTATATCCTTGAAAAAGACGGAGCAGCTCTTGCATATCTCTAAAGAGGAAAACCTAGATTTAAAAGAAAAGGGTTTATAAATGTTCTAGCCACTTGGTGAAGAAGAAACGTATTAGATTTGTGGAAAGGTCATTTGCCTATGACTGTACCACCAAAAGTGCCAGTCTGACAATGCTACTGCTAAATCTGGAGATCTTTGATTAATATTTTTCCTGCCAGCATTTTCTGAGTGAAATAGTGAGCACGCCCATAGGAAAGCAGGTAAATGGTAGCACTAGGGAAGTAAAATGATCTTGCAGAAATTATTGTCCCTGACTACTGTGCTGGGGAAGATCTAACCCGTGAGATCAGGTCAGGCAAAGAACCCTGTGGTGTCTTCTGACTGAAATCACCTTGTTCTCTTACTGAACCAGAGAAGGAATGTGGGAAAGCTGCTTCAAGTCCCTGCTCTCCTCAAAGTGTCTCTATGGCCCTGGGAAAATCCCTTCTTTGCTCTCTGCTGAGGTTGTTCACCCATGAGTGGAATAAAAAATATATTTACAGCCTCTCTGTACATGAGGAAATAGCTACACTGGATTCTGAGGTACTTAGATGAAGAAGGATAAAAGAATTGATTGGTTTTAGACTTTTACCCAAGACCAGGAAGATATTTTTTTCAGGACAAGACAAACCTGATTTTTGTGACGGTTTAGCAAATGAGCATATCGGTTTCTAACACATCAGAGGATGAATTCATCAAATCAGAAATGACACTGATTAGAATCACTGCAAAAGGATTTGAGCAGTGTGGTCCAGTCAGTCTTGGGCCAAGAGATTTCAATGCAGAAATAGTCCCATAGACAAAAGGGGACCTTTAACCGTTGTCTGTTCACTTCCAAAAAAACCCAAACAAACAAAAAATCAAACAAACACCAAAAAACGAGAACTGGAAAAATAATCTCAGAAAGCCCCACTATATGTCTGGTTATGTCTGGTTATAAGCAGAAAGAGCAGAGGTGGAAAAGTCTTTCAGAAAAGTGCAGAAGAGAATGAAAGTTCAAAGAATGAAAAAAAGCTGTGCTGAAGTGTGATATTTCAACATTAATGCCACTGCCATGAATTAGTTTTGTCATCATTAAGAATTCAGCAAGAGGTTAGAGATGAATTATAATAATGCAGCTACATGAAAGGAGTTGGTTTTTATTATATATTCACCTGAGCTTAATTTTCTCCTCTTCTGCAGTCGTCCAGCAGACTGTTCTCTAGGGGAATACTCACATTTTGCCTTTGAATGTACAGGAATTCAGTGGAGGATTATTTTTTTATTATTTTAAAGTGATTTTAAAAAAAATCATGATAAAGCAGAAGATTTCCTATGTTCTCCAGTGCTTGTGAGGTCTGCAGCCATTCCGGAATGATAATCATCTCCAGGGACATAATAAACAGTGGTGTTTTTCAGAATAACCTTGTTTTCTTTTACCAGAATTTTCTTTGAAGACCAAGTTGTTAATTAAGGAGTTTATTCCCCAGAAATCACACTTAGAAAGATGTCTGTGTCTTTCTATCACTTAGCACTGGGTCTTAAACTGAGGTGGGTGGAAATGAAGACAAAATTAGGTGTATGGATGAATTAACACAACAAGAGATTCTACATTTTAGACTCTGTAGTTAATGTCCTCTTAAACAAGAATTGCTAACCTTCATCAGGTGCTTGGCATTAATTCTTGCTCGGCAAAGATAAAACAAAACAATAAAGGAAGGTGCCAGCACAGCACCAACATTCAGATTCTGGAGAACTAAATTCAGGTACCTGAACAAGCCTAAAATGACCTCGGTAGGATGGTGTGACCAGGCTCACCACAAAGTTTAAGGTGTTTAAATTCTCTTTGAAATCTCTGGTGTGGTCAGAGGTCTGTGATCTCATGTGTCATCACTGTAGGCTGCTTCCAGATATATGTCTTATCTCCTATTTTTCTCAGGAAAATGGAAATAGCAGGCACTCCCTTCTAGGCAATAAAAAAAATCCATCTTGACAAGCTGAATAAATAGTGATATCCATAGTTAGTGATAACTAATCTCATTCTGTAAACCTAAAAGCGCAGGCTGTGAGAAAGGAAACAAGGTAATAGGAAATGGAAATCTGACGTTCTCAAATTCTTTTCTCAGGGCTTGCATAGAAATCAATCCCTGTAGCTATCAGACAATCAAGAGGACACCATTCCCCATGCTGCAATGCAACGGCATGCAAACCTCAGACAACCCCCCCCCTCCTCAGAGCCAACCGTTGAAAGTTTTATTCTGAGTCTCTCAACATTCTGGTGAAGAAGGAAAATGCAGTAGATATCTCATTTTACAGCTGAAGAGCAAAAACACCAGAGACTCAATTCCACCTGAGGAAATTAGAGTTTATGTGCTGTCCAGGTGTCCCTGGACGAAGATTTGTCAAAAATTCAGATACTTGCCAGTTGTCTGCTGCCTGTGCTAGAGGTGACTCTGGACACTTCAGTTCCTCCCTTAGGATGTAGGAAAAAGTTTTTGCACTAATCTAATCCAAAGGTGACATTTGACTTACTATTAATGAGATGTCTCTTATTAGACCTGTCAGTATTTTACTAATTTTCTTAGACTTGTTCTTTACCTTTTCTGAGAAAATGTCTTTCACTTAGGGCTTGCAAAACTATGAACATTTGAGGAATATTTATAAAAAAGACCATGAAACCAGTTAGCAAAAGAGGATTTTCTGTTTGCCTGAAATTTGCACCCAGTGGAAATAACAGGCTACAAATCAAGTTATTTGGTTACAAGTGAAATGATCTTTCAAATAAATTACTACAATTTAGCTTAAATATATATCAATTCTTATTTTCTTTCTGATAAGATAATAATTGGAATCCTTTCAATATTTCACAGGGCTTTTTTGTGAGCCATAAGAAGAACAATTTATTTCACTTCATGCTATCTTGCAAATACTTCACATTTTTTGAAATAGCTCAGTGACTTCTTTATTGACATTGTACAGAATTTCTGGAATCTATTAATGTGTTGTTGAACCCTTTTCTCATTTTTGCTGTTGTGTACTGCAGCTGAACTGAGAGCAACGTGTTCATTTAGGTTGGAAATGAAGCAAGACAAGTTTGTCCAGATATATAAATGACTGCTTTTCTCCTAGAGGAAAAAAATAGCAGAATAACTGCAGTTATTCTGCAGCTCTGCAGTGCTCTTCCCTTATTTCTGGAACTAAACCTGGATTGGAGTGATTTGTGAGACTCCCGCTCGTCCTGGATTCCAGAAATGAGTTGTTCTAGTACCATTTTTAATCTCTCTGGAAGGCAGATGAAAGCCTCAATAGAGCAAACTCAAGACTTTGGGAAGCTTTGCACATTTACTCAGGAATTTGGTACCTGACCTAAACCTAAAATATGAAGGCAGCGAATGCTGTGCTCGTTGACACAGGCCAGCTAAATCTGAGCACAGCTCTGAAATTCCAGGGTTCAGCCATTGAGTTTCCTAATAACTTGGTTTTTGTTATTCTTTATGTCTTGCCAGAACCACAGCAGATGAAAAAAGTAAAATTTCATCATCCTAGGAGTTGAGTGAATACAATTTCTGCATTTATCAAGTACCAGATAACTGACACCAAGGCAAACAAACAGGCAAATAGGAGTATGTTTCTTTATCTTTTGACTCCCTCTTTACACATCTCCCCAGGGCAGAAAACTTATGAAAGCTAAAGTGTTCTCACAAGGTTTTCTTTTTAGCTTGATTAATAGCTCTTTAGAGATCTCCTTCACCACAGGCTCCTTTGGACACCAATGTTTTGTTGAACTTGCACACCCTTCCTCTGCAACGGAGGTTACTCGATAACCATCCACAACACTCCGTGCATTGATGAACAAGAGTGCAGAGCACCAGTCACAGGCTTCTGGAAGTGTATCCCCAGCCAAATCATGAACAAACTCCTGAGTAAATATTCATCAGCCTTTCTCTCTTATAAGCTTCACTTTAAGACAATCTGAGATTGGGAAATGATGCATTAAATCTTACGCTTCTGGGAAGAGCCTGATGCCATTGTGGCGTTGAACTGTGTCACAGGTAAGGCTCATTTTTCACTCAGCCAGTCTACCCTAGAGCAGGAATGACAGATGTGGACTAGACAGACAGTGGCTGCCTTGAAATTCTGCATCACTAGGAATGTTGATGCTGTAAAGAATGTATGACACATCCTCTGGGCAGCAGTTTTGATTAAGAGACAAAGTGTTTCTTATGCTCAAAGGTGCAGCTTTAAAGCTTTTCTTCTTAGGGCCTTTTTCTTACAAGTCCCTCTCCCTTGTAAATCATTTCCACCTCCCCCAGATGAAATTTGTTGTCTTGCAGATGTACCTGCTTAGTATTTGGGGTGGGTGTTTGTGTGTGGCTGTTTTGCTGAAATATCCTATGTTTCAAAACAATGTCCATAAAAAGAGCAAGGGCAAAGTCACTTCTAAACCACACACTGTAGTAACAAGTATAAAACAAGAGACAAAAGTATGAACAGACCTTTTATGTGGGTGGAGTGAGCATTAATGATCCATTTTTTGTCAGCCTCCTTATTTACATTGCAGGAGGACCTTACAGAAACTTTTAGCTTTGTTTTGCTGTGCAGAAAGTAAAGCAGCAGTCCTGGGGGGCCAGACCCTGGAAGCAGGACTTAAGTTGGAAATCCACTGAAATGGATCAGAGAGGTTCTCCAGAAATAAGAAAGCTGCTGACATGGAGAGGGAGGGAATGATTTGCTCTTTCTGTGCATGCCTGATAATAAAAGGATGGGGTTAAAGTGCAAAGTCAAATTGTTGTTTCCTCAGCCTTGGTGAAGCCAGTTACCCAGAAAAGCAATGAAGTTGAGCACCAAATATTGCTGTCTGCTGCCATTACCTACCTCATTGCAGTTATCTCCTTCCAGAGCAGTAAAGTGAAGTGTTTCAGTACCAACAAAACAGCTAAAATGTTCCTTTAGGCAGAATATGAGAGAATATTGAGTTTAAAAGAGTTATTGCCTGTTTTGCTGATGCCTGAAGGAAGGTCAGCGAATTCACAGCTACAGACTTGCATCAAACTGCACAAAACTTGTTCTGCCACTTTCAAAAAACTCCTGACTTTCTCAGCACCATACTTCCAGATTTGCCTTGCTCCACTTCAATCTCTGACAGTTGCCTTCAGTTTTTTGCTGTTCCTCCATTTTTTTCTCACTCACCTTTCTCTGACTGCCTGTAATTTTAACTCTTGAACTGACCACTCAACCGTATCCCACAGAATTCAACTGCACAGTAGTTTGCATCTCACCCCTTAAACAAAACCGCAAACACAACAACATGACATTTTCTTCAGGGGAAAGAAATAGAAAAAAATTAGTTTATTTTCATTTCCTTTGGAGAAAACTTAAACTGAACAGGTCCTTGCAATTGGAGGAAATGTTCTCCAGCAAGTTCAGGCACTCTTAGACCACACCAGGCTCCCTAACCAAGACTTGGGTACAGGGTCTCTGGATTAGGAGCCCACAGGAGTGGACAATGCCTGGCTTACCCTACTGCCACTGAGCTGGAGAGCCTTGAGGACCATGAGAGCATAGGAATAGGTCTCTATTTTGGCAATCATTGGTTGCATTGGCTCCTTGAGGCTGTTGGTAGCTAAGGTGTAAGGAGAGAACAGCTTGTCACATGGCAGTACCAGAGCTGAGGAAGAAAAAACACTCCACAGAGGATTAAAGTCTCCTTTGACTGGTTTGTTGTTTTTTGGGTTTTTTTCCTGGAGAAAATTGCTCACAGGCACAGGAAAGCTAATGGCAGCAGACCCTGGGATGGCACCTGAACCAATCCCTTGAACACCCCTCAGACCTACATCAGGCCTTGATTCAGGGGAAACTTCTCCAGACTTGCCTAGCTGTGAGCCAGTAAAATAGAGGTCACAAATAAAAGCAAATAATTAATAGAAACATTAAAAGAGCTGCTTTAAAAGATACAAAGTACTTTCAATAATTCAATGAATAGCTGCAGTGGCAGTATCTCTGCATAAAGGCATTTTTTAATGTTAGTAATGGCCAGTGCAAGGAATTAATGCAGGTACTAAAGTAGCTTTATTTAGAGGGATGAAACAGCCAATTCTAAAATGAGCACTGCTGCACAGATTGTGAAAAGTCTGCTGTGAGAAGGAAGTACAAAATTGCATCCTGAAAATGAGAAGTGCTCTGAAGGAGAAATTCATGGCAATGTAAACTGGAACTTTTCTTCAGTGAATTGCTTAAAATGAAACTGCTCCCTTCTTATTCTTCTCAAGCTGCTGACATACATAAAAATGTGTGTTTGACCAGCAGCTTATTTGGAATGTTTTCTCCTTCCATAAGAAAACATGTTATTTCTCTAAACAATATGCCACTCAATACCAACAGAAGTCTCCTTAGCAGATAGGGCACACTTGCAAGGCTTCAACCTGTGCCAGGGTTAGGATCTAGGAAGAAAACCCTGGTAGACTCAAGTATTTACTTAGTTAGCAATTCTTTCCAAGGCCATATTTTTAAGCTGTAGGGGAAACCATCCTGAAGAGTAAACTGAGTGACTGGGAAGTTGAAGCACAGAAGCTTGCTATGACTGAGTTACTAATGTTCTCTTTAAACAGTGGCCCCACTGAAGAATTGAACTGAAGTGCCTGGGCACAGAAAAGCCTATGTGTTGTCTTTGGGAAGCATTTTCAGCTTAATAGGGACGAAGTTTCCTTTATGCCCAATGCAGCAGCACATTTCGTTTCACAAATTTCCTTTTCCACCCATTTAAGTAATTAACTTGGTATGAATGAGATGCCAGAAGAATATTACTGCCTTAAGAATCAATAGCTGATTCTGAGGTGGATCTGGAGAAAAGAAGGGTCTATATTAGCCAGCTGTGCATCTTGACATCTTGCCAAAGCCACGGCACCTCAGCAGTTACCTCAGGGGCAGTGTACCCTCACCTCTGTGCATCCCATTTCAGCAACAACTTGTGCCCTCTTATTTCCCTCCTGCTCTGGTTCTTGGGCAAGGAACAGTGACCTTTTGCGTGAAAGATCAGAGCAGAGGCTTGGCAGTTTGGCTCAGGGATGTGCAGAGTACAACCCAGGCATGGGCAGGCAGCATGAGTGAAGATGGTGTTAATTACTCCCAGAGCCACCATAGAGTTTACAAGTCCTAGTAAAAATTTCTTACCTGGTAAGGCTGACCCATAGGTAGTAAACAAGTCACTTTGTTGCTTCCCACAGCTAGTATGAAAAGGAAAGTAATGAAAATTTCATTATGGGTGGGTAGAAACGTGCTGTGCCCTTGGATAGCACAGGTGCAGTTACAGGTGTCTTGTTGAGCTGCCTGTGCTCATGTGGATCAACTTCTGGCTCAATGAGTTGGCTCCTGAAGAGAGGTGAACAGTGGTCCCCTTTCAGGTGCCTTCAAGCAATCATGGTGGACAGAACTGAACAAGGGGCAATGTTTTGATGCTGACAACTCACTAAGCATGTCTAAAATGTGCTGATGAAAACAAGTGTAGAAAATTGTTGGACCTGATAAAGCAGTTCTTAAGTACAGAGTTGGAAACTCTTCTGAATCATCCCTCACCTAGAAGATAATTTCTTAAAGGATAAATATTTCCATTTCTAGGATATTCACTTCTAGAGACCTGGAAAGATAGGATCAAGTTAAACATGAGCCACATGGAACAAGAGGCTTCACTCCAAGATGCTGTTCCCAACCAGGCAATAAGGGACAGATTGGAATGAGAAGCTTACTCACCACCTGAATATTTGCCAGCGGACAGTTAATGCCATGAGAGGCTGTGACAGAACAATGAACCTCCCCATGTAGTCCGCTGAGGTTATTTTCAGCACAGGTCAGCACTTTCAGGCTGAAGTTTGAAATGTGGGTCCTTACACTGTCCTTGCATGACATTTGCTCCCCTGCCTCAGGAAGGAGGTACTTGTCACTGTGGTTATGTGGTCTGCATGAGCAGAGCCTCACAGTCACCAGAAAAGGAATCCTGTGCATTTCTGATAGTCCACCTCAGGCAATGGGAACATCCCCCTACCAGGCTGGACAATACCACCTGGATGGGATAAAGACAAAGAGAAACCTGCAGTGAGCCTTGGCTGTGGCGACTGCCGGCAGTGGTGCAACTGCATGGTGCTCCAAAGCTGCCTGGGATGTACATCTCTGGGAAAATTTACACAGATCCCTGTCCCTTAGGGGAAAAAGTGAGGAAAATACCACTAGAAATGCTGCCTCTGCAGCCCTGTTGAATGAAGATTAAGCTATGGTGAAATGGGTGACTCTTTGAGCCTAGTGCTTTTGGGTATATAAACGTCCATGTGATAGTTCTTTAATCCAAAGCAAGCCAAGAAAAAGGGAAATTGTTCACATTTAATTTTAAGCATAAATCTATTTTTTCACTAGCTTCTTGTTTTGACCTCGTAGGTTTGGCCGTCTGTCAGAAAGCACCACATCCGATCCTACTAATTCCTTTCTTTAGGTCCTTCCTGTCAGAGAGCTGATGTGGTTTTGGTAAATTCCTGCACAAATTCACTTCATGCAGTTTGACCCTCTGGTATTAACAATGTGTTTCCTCCTCACAAGGAAACCAACAAAGTTACAAACCTATGCCTTCACTTACACACAGGTATGCTGACACCTAAAAGTCTGGATTTTTGTTCCTACATGAAAGTAGTTCTGGTTCTTGGAAGTGTTGGGAACACGGGCTACTATGACACGGGCTTGACTTCAGGCATAAAAGATTGAAAAAATTGGCATAATAATGTCATCATAGAAAGTGACAGCCCTGAAACTGCATTGAAATAACCTTAATACCCTTGTTTCTTAAAATAGCTTCCTTCAAGTGGAGTTTTTCTTCTAGCACTGTCAGAAATACCCTTAGTCTGGACTGAATTCTTTTCCTTCCTGAGGTTCATTTTTTTGTTGTTGTTTGGATGGTTGGGCTGCTTTTTTTGTTTGTTTCTTTGTTTGTTAGGTTTTTTTGTTGTTGATGTAGTAGTTTGTTGCTGTTGTTTTGGTTTTCGCTGGAGGGAACTATTCCAGCACTAAAACTGAATAAAACTCAAGTGTGCCAGATTGGCATCAGTTTTGTTTTAACAAACACTTCAGCTTTGCTTAATTTTATGGTTTTTGCATTGTCACTGTGTTTTCTCAAACACTACAGAGCTGCATTCGTTTTAAATGAGCACTAAAGCAAAGTGATCCAACAAAGATTTGCAGACGTGTTTATGACGGAAGCAATGTTGTAAAATCAGGACTGACACAGCACGGAGCAATATCTGGGTTGTACTGAATGTGAAGATTCTCTCCCAGTCCCTCAGCCTAAAAACTATTGCTGCCACATCACTTCTGAATGAACCCATCTTGCCAAATCAGGTGTTTAGAAGCTGAAACTTGCTAGTTCTTAGGTCAAAGTATCTTTGGCATCAAAATATAAAATATATACTAATCACTTTTTTCATATCCATATGAAAAGTAGGTGGATGCACTAAGAGTCATGGGTTTAAGAATTTATCTGAGATGTACAAAACAGAAAACTATTAGAACGGGAATGAAATATCTGGCACTGTGAGGGACAGGTGCCATGCGATCATTCTGATCCCTTCCACCTCCAGTCTGGTCCCTAACATGCAGGAGTGGTGACTTTGCTCCCAGTGATGTTTGCAAATACATGTACACATTTCTAGTGCCTGTTAAATATTGTTTGTTTACTTTTGTTCCTGCAAACCACTGCTAATTGGACCCTTTTTCTGGTAGAAATGTCTTGTAACACTACTCTTTCTGCCAAAGAAGCTTGTTATAAAGCAAAGATTTTCAAAATCAGCTCTGATGCTGAAGAGGTATCATGGAGGGGAAATGTTTTAATTCATGAACAGACATGGAACTCTATTTTCCTAGAATGGGAGTAATCCATAAATGCTATATGATTCAAATTGTGAGGCAATGGCATTCACAAAGTATCTAAAAATTAGGAATTAATTTTTGTCACTTCCAAATACTCTGCAAGTTTTTATAAAAGTCTCAGAACTAGTACTGGAAATTTGAGATCTGTAAATTAACTTACATCATCTCCCTTTTTTGAGAAATGACTTCTGGATGCACCTCCCTCTAAATACAAATAATGCTCTGCTTCTGGTACAGATGAATGTTTTAGAAAGGTTTTATTAAATAATAAATTATACAGTCCATTTCTACCAGATGTGTGAAACAAAATTTGTTTCAGAAATGTGTAGGTTGATTAATATCTGTGCTAATGCGGAATAAACATGGAATTTTAGCCAAGAATGTGAAAAGCAAGTGTTCGCATGTGTATTTCCAATTTTTTTCTGAAACTTATTATCTCCTAGTGGCCATTATTTACATCTCATGGCTCCTATTACCTCTTCCAACCCAACAGATCTGAATATCTTTACTCAACAGAGCCAACACCTTGTTGAAGAATTGAAATTTTCACATGAGAGCTTGTGCTCCAAAAGCACTTAATAAAGCTCAGCTGAAATACAAATCCAAATTTTGGACAGATGGCTGCTTCATATTAAAGTTTATTTTCCAGGAGTTTGCTTTATACTTTCCATGGATACTCAAAAGAGTAATTTCTTGATATTATGATGTTAGCCCATCATGTAATCTTCAGAGTTTCCATCTCACTTGCCAAACCCTATGAATCCATTTAACCTCCTGTTGACCTATGTTTGTGAACATTGCAAGGGGAATTTCATCGTATGTCTGGGGTTTACTATCCCCTGAGATGCCAGTAGCAGACTTTGAGTTGTCCTGTTTTAAAGCTACAAGGTTCACTGACACTGAGAATAAACTGGGATGAAACACCTTATGTCATGTCTTCACAGCTCCTGAGAAATGTATCCCTTCTCAAGTCACTTGATTGCTGGCCAGGGTGCTTTTGATAGACAGGGGGTTTTTTTTGCTTCATTTGAAAATGCTAGTTTGTCAGATTTTAAATTTTTAATGTAAGGTACACTTTTCTCTGTGCTGGGGATAAACTTTCTGACTGAATGGCAAGGCCAGTCCCTGTGTCCTGATCATGTTGCAGCACTGGCAATAATACAAAGCAAAGACCTCACTTATAATGACAGAGAACTGGCCCTTCAATATGCTTAATTCAGATCAAGATGTGAAACCCAGGTAACCTGTGTATCCAGTGGCCATCAGGCTGTCAGTCCTTCCTGTTGAAGATCCTGCTGAACACTCATTGTGTGGAGAGATACAGGTGACGGGACTCAGGAAAAATGGGAAGAAATGAAATTATTATTTTCAGCCCCAAATACTGCTGACTCTTGCTCCAGGGGCTACCTTTGGCAATATTGTCCTTGTCTGCACATCTCTTTACATGACATTTGGAAAAACAATGGATTCAGATGTTCTGTTCACTTATTTATGTGGTGGTGTGGTCTTGTGGTACTCTCTGGAGGCACAAACAGCAGTGTGTGGGCCTGAGCAATCCTGTTGATTGACATCCCTGCATGGATTTTTATTCAAACCTGCTGAGACCTTACCTGGGTTTTAGAGGACTTGTCAGAAGCAGAGCTAAACGTCAACACAAGTTTCATCAGCAATACAAGTCTCTGCAGGCAGATGAGTAACTGAAGGAACTCAAGTAAAAGCAGCAAAAATGTAAAGAGAGACTGACAAGTTAAGAAAATAATTAGAAAACCTGCATTGGCTGGGAGACAACTGGTGAGGGACATGATTGTTCCAGTTTCTTTGAGGCATGAAGAAGCAGCTAGCAAAAAAGACTATTTGCAGATGAAAGATTTGTGAGATTTTTCCTTACTGACAGCTCAGATCAAATGCAGACTACCGATCAAAATATGGAATATGGAGACCAAAGAAACAAACAAACTATGGGAGTGCTAGGCAACGGAATAAGAGAGGTTGTTTGAAGAAAGGAGGTATATTTCTGAAAAAGGTGCAACTGAGGAAAAAGAAAACCATCTTCAGTAGATTAAATATAGAGGGTTGTGAGACACTGGAAGAAGTTGCCCAGAGATGCTGTGGATGTCCCATTGCTGTAAGTGTCCAAGGCCAGGTTGGATGGGGCTTTAAGCATCCTGCTGCAGTGAAAGTTGTCTCTGCCAAAGGCAAGAGGATGGAACTAGGTGATCTTTAAGGCATCTTCCAAACCAAACTATTCTGTGACTCCATGATCCTGTGAAATATGCAGATTCAAAAAGAGAAATCTAAAATTAGTTTGGAATCACCTTTTAAAAAGGCATAAAAAGTGAACAGTAATAAATTACCTAACTGTATTCTGAATGCCTTACAAAGATTTTGCAGAGCAATAGACAGTGAAGTTGTTAAAGTAGTAGCGAGAAAAAACAACAGAGTAGAAGAGAAATTAGTTTTTATTTTCCATATTTATTCACCATGAGGCCTTAATGCATATTTTGGCTGCCTCAGCTTCAAGGACAAAAAAGAAATATCAGGAGAAACAAACTGTCCGCATCACATATTGTTCATTAAATGAATTCTAAAGAAAGGTAAGTTGGAAATAATGGATCTTCTGGCTGTGGAGTGTGAGGTCTCATTTAAACCTGCCTTTTAATAAAATTCTTCAACTAGAAACACACAAGTTTGGGTACCAAGTAAGTGGTAGAACTTATAATAAGGGGAAAAATCATGACACATGAGAAGATAACATTTATTAATTTATGTAGCAATAATCCCAACAGCTTCTGTGACCGGAAGAGAAACCCTCTGTGTTCTTTGGGGGATTCAGTGAGCACATAGACAAGGGAGAAGTGGCTGGCAAAGTCTTACAGGATTTCTTAAATGCAATCAACAGAGGCCCTCAGCAAAGCCTGTTAGCCTGCTGTGAGATAGGTAAGACCTTAATGCACATACCTAGGTAAAAGAGAGGAAACAATAAGTAGGAAATAATGGTCAGCTCCTGAATGTTTGCCAGGGGCCTTTCCAAGTAATGTCTGTTTGTGCTTGAGCTGTGCAACCCACACATGTTTAAATATATGTATATACGAATGAACTCCATGTCTGCTGAAAGTACAGACCTTGCTCACCAGCCTCAACAGGACTGCTCAGGGTAAAAATGAAAGTTCACTATGAAGATATGCAGAGGCAATAAATCAGCTTCACAACAGTGATGAAATAACGCCAAATTGAATTCAGCATTGATAAATCAGAGGTAAGGCACCTAAAGAAAAAAGCCTCCTCAATCAACATGCATAATGACATGTTCTTCGGATATGCTCTTAGCCATTGCCCTTTAGGAAAGAAGCCTTAGAAGGATGGCAGACAGTTCTATAAAAAGAAACTTGATGCTCTGTAGAAATAAAAAATCTGCTCTCTTTGAATTTAAGACCTACTTGGAGAAGAGAACAAAATAAAAAAGTCCTTATACTACTTTGTAAATCTGTCACATGAACACTCTCCAATAGTGTACACCACTCCAGACTCTCCACCTTAAAAAAATATGGGGTAAAACTTCTACTGTAGTTGCAAGTGGGTGTAGACAAGCAAGACCAGTAAATGGACATCTCTTATGAGACCAGCTAATATAATTAAAAAATCAATGTAAATAATATAAATATGAATATGTTTTATATTTTATAAATATATATTTTTAAAAATAAACATACAATTGACTACACAAACCCTCTCCAGATCCAAAATTAAAAAGCAGCAAAGAAGTGGTCTTATACAGAATCTAGTCTGGTATTCCTAGCTATAGAGCTAAGTCTAATAAAAATACAAATTCCAACTACCTAAAAACTTTATATTGCCCAATGCAGACCTAGAAAAGGTACAAAGAAGCTTTCAGGGTGTGGTATGGCACCCATACAAGGTGGAATAATCACCTCTGACACATGAAGTTGAGAGAGATGTAGAGAAAGCAATTAGGAAATGAAAGTTTGCTTATTTTGTAGTGCAAGATTCATGGAAGTCAACCATGAAACTAATAGGTGGCAGGTTTGAAACCAAGAGGAAGAGGCATTTCCTCATATAACACTGAGTTAAACTGTGGATCTCCTTACCACAGGATGTTGGGGAGCCTAAAAGTCTACAAAGCATCAAAAAGTGACCTGACCAAATAGATCGTAGAGGGAAAACCAACCAAGTATTAACTGCAAGGGCAGCAGCCAGTGGCTTAGGAAACCCATGAGCCACTGAGCTCTTGAGCTCGAGGAATTTGCAGGGAGACACAATGATATTTTTATTTGGTCTTTGCATGATTCCCTGGGCACCCATTTTTAACCATTAGTAGCAAAGTGTGTAAGGAAGAGCATTGCCCTGACCCAGCATTGCCTTCTGAGTGTTCTCAGACACCTGGGCTCAGCAGAATGCATCAGGATTAGGCTCAGGGCCTAATTAGGCCCTAACTCCAGAGGTGGAGCAGAAAGATGATTTAGTTCAGGCCCTTTGGTTATTATGGAGAGGGGTAGAGAGGGGAGGCAGTGGCCTGGCAGGTTGTGCCCACCTTTATCCTTGTTGGAGCTCAGAAACAACAGCTGCTGTAAGAGGTGAGAAGCTGGTCTGGGATATGGTTGTGCTTAGCTTGAAAAGGGGTCAAACACTTTGGTGAGGGGTCACAGTGCCATTGTTAGGGGTCCCAGTGGCACCATTAGGTAAGCCAGGCCAGACACTTGGTGGCCCTCCCATGCCTGGGGCTCAGCACATGGTGCAGCTTTCAGGTGGCCAAAGGGCTCTACGTTGATGTCCTGGCCAACAAAACCTGTGGCTCTGAAGGGCTCTGAACACACCAACTGTGCTACCAGACCTTTCCCTTGGGAGGGATTTTATTCTTATTCAAGCACTGTATAAAACACAAGTGCTCTGGCTTTAGGAGGATTTGCTATTCTCATAATGATATATGTATTTTCAGAGAGCATTGTCCTTGAATGGAGTTCATAAAAATGAATCTGCAGGTAACTGTTCTGTTCAACTTTTTGACAAATAGCTTCAACTCAATGCTTAACTCCAAAGGGGCCAGGGAATGAAAATATAGTCCCATTCCTCAATAATTATTAATTTCCTGTCACTATTTTCCTTACTTCAAGAGTAAGAAAAGTCCTAAAAATCTTTAGAGGTTGATTAAAGGGTAATTTGTTAGTGGGATGGGGGAGGGAGGTGAAGGAAAGGGACAGAAGATTGTTTCTGAACACCAAAAATAGTTTCAAATTCCCGCCAAGAAATGACAAATTGTTGCATACACAGTCAGACAGGGAGATGTATATTTTGTTTTAAATTCCAATTTCAAAATGTACTGCATAAAGAAAACCACAAATTGAAACTTCATGTGCTCATGCTGGCAGCAACACCAAACTTACAGTTTTCTTCTAAAAATAATACCCCCAAACCGTACCTAAACCTTCCTGAACCTCCTGTCCCCTCTTAAATAAATAAGAACACAGGGTGTTTTGATTTCTTGGTGCCTTTTTTCCTTTCCTTTGAGTCATTGGTGGAGGACCAACTGTTTCCAGCCTTACTCAGGTAACTTTTCCATTGGTTTCAATGGGAGATTTGCCCAAGCAAGGTGTGCAGTATTTTTCCTGGTATTTACATGAAATTAAGGAAAGTGTGACAGGAATGAAGAACAGTCTTGGCAAGAGAATGAGAAGCAAACACCATTTTGTAATGGGATGAAGAGTAGAGAAGGAAGATAATGATGTTAAGACCGCTATGTAAAATTTTACACCTCTTCCATCTTTGTAATTTGTCCATTTTGAACAGAAAGACCTTTGAATTTGAGTCAAATATCTAAAGAAGATGAATTTGGAGGACTCGGTACTGGTCATAGTAAGCAAGCCACATCAAAATCCCTGAATAAATCACCTCTAATTTAAGCAAAACTGTACCACAGACTAAAGACAAACCAGTCCTTTCAGCTTTCAGAGCAGAAGTCGACATCAAAGGAGGAACCTGAAGTAGAAGCCTAGAAATGTAAATCTGTTGATCTTTTCACATGCAAATTCTCACGCTTCTTCCATTGCCTTTTACAGAAAAAGAATGTGGTCAGACTTGGGGGAATGACTTCACAGTTTTTATTAAAGGGTAGTGTAATCCTCCCCTGGATAACTGGAGAATCATTATAAAGAGAAATAAGCAGTGATGATCTGTCCCAGTTTAAGTGCTGTGGTTTGGAAGTTTTGACCCATGAGATGTTAATTTCTTAGTCTAATTATATGAAAATGTATAAATATGAGCACTGATGAGGAAGAGAAGTATCCTGAGTATGAAAGATAAGTGCTACTGAGTTACCACTTCTATGAGGAAAAAAGGCTCCTACCCTCTAAAGTGGTATTGCACATAGTAATAAGAGTCCAATATATGAAAAAAACCCTCCAAATATGCACTTCCATTTTACTACTGTTCCCTTTTACTGTTGAGGTGGGGCTGTAAGGTCCTTGTGTGTGAGTGGATTTGGACTCCATTGGGTCCATCTGACGAAAGCAGTGGCACAGAGGACAATCAGTGCTGGGTGTTAAGTATCAAAATTTGGGTGCTGGAACTTCCACTACGTGTGGCTGTGTGTAAAGAAGCCATGCCCATGTTCAAGTGGCCAGCCTGGATAGCTTGGGGCTCTTAGAGACTCTAATTAAAGTGGGACAGAAATTATACTGTTATACTTAACTAAGAGTAATTTCTCTGAACTTCCTGTTATTGTTCTCAAAAAAAACATCAGAGAAACTTTAATTACTTGCAAGAACAACACTAAGGAAAACCCCACAAACTACTGGAACAATACCATGCAGAATAATGTGAATTAATTGTTAAATTTAGAACCTCCATGAGAAATGTTCTATTGATAGCTCAGAATTGCTCTGCCTGGAAACCACCTGAGCACTGCCTTATTTCTAGACATCTGTCACCACAGTTATTATCTAACAACAAGCATAACATGAAAATAATCATTCTGTTTCAGGCAGGAACAATAACTAATTGACTGACACGAAATTGCATCAATATCATTATCTCCTGTTGACATTTTGATAATACACAGTTTGTGTTTTCCAGGGTGGAAAACCCTACTTGTTTCCTAGCAGGAACCCTGCACCAAGAAGTTTTCTTTAATAGCTACCTAACTTTGCAAATTTAAAGATGATGCTTTCCAGGAGCAGATGATATTTCATTATCTTGGTTTTATGGGTGGCTTTTTGTTTTTTTGGTTGGTTGGTTGGTTGGGTTTTTTTTTGTTGATTATTTGTTGTTGTTGTTGCTTTTTTCAGACTTCAGTCTTCTGCAGAAGGCAGACTGGTATAGAGTTTTGTAATTGTAGTAGAATACCAGCTGGATACCCACAACTAAATTCAAAGCCTTTTCAGCCTAATTTTGAAGTTCTAGGCTGTTAAAGGTATTTAAACACTTAGAAGGTAAAAATAGGTGATTCTTAGGTATCTAAATTATGCCAAAATTAATGGGAATTAGGCATCTTTCATGAACTTATCAAAAATCATATAGGACTGTAGTAGCAGCATGCTACAAAACAACTCTAAAATTTTTGCCTTTTCTGACATAAGACAGGCTTTCCAGAATCAGTCATTTTTATAATGTAAGTTTTCCCAAATATTCATTTTTGTGAGAGCCCCAGTACTCCCATCTTAGCTGAAAAGCCTCTTCTTACAAAGTGGGTTAATGCCTCACACATTGCTCTTCTGTGTTTGAGGTTTTTGGTCAAATACCACTCAAATTCTTCATGGACCTTAGAAACTTTCCTACAGCATCAGGAGTTTCACATAGCCTGTTGTACAATCCCAGAATTTTTTTGCCCTACTAGCCCAATTCTCAGAAAAAGCCAGTGGCTCCTGGATATCACATATATTTCAGGATGTAAAAATGCCATCCAAGCACTTTCGAAAAAAAATCTTGAGAGCATGAGGGTGTGTGTGAATATTTTCAAAGCTGAAGTTTGACTAACCCAGCCGCTGCTTAGATCATCAAGCAGGCATGTGTTTGGGACACAGAGGCACTACAGTCCTGGCGTATTCAGCCCAGAATCCTCATGGATATGTGAATAATTATCCCTTCATACCGGCCTAAAAATCTTGGACAGAAATAGCAATCACAGCAAGGGTGCTAAGAAATAATTTGTACCATACATCTGTTAATGTCCCTTAGCCCAGCTGGAACCTACATGCTTTCCTCCCTATCTTGGATTTCTCAAATTGTGTGGATGTGTATTTAAGCTGCGGGAACATTCGAGGCAATCAGGCAGGGGGGAGACACAAACTTCCCTGGTGTTTTCATTCCAAACTCTGATCCCTCTTATCAGGATGGGTGAGGAAGGAAAGTGTAAAGCATCACTTGGTCCCCTCTTCTCAGCTTGTCTGGCTATCTCAGGGAGGGGCCTCTGAGGCCAAAGCCACCACAAATGTAGAAGACCTAGAAGCTCACTCAGACCAGGGTTCTCCAACAGGTGCCCCATGACAGCACCTCACTGGGATTACACTGATACCCCAGCTGCATATGACTGACATTGATTTTTTTTAACAGTGTCAGCCAAAATAAGAGTTTCATGTTTTGCTTCATCTTGGTTTTGAGAAGGACAAGAGAAGTCCCTGGGGAGTGTCATTTCAGGACATGAATTGTAAAGATGTAAGGAGGGGAGAGTAGGACAAAGCCCCTCATATCTGGCCCTGCTTTTATCAGAAAGTTGAACTAGAGATATCCTGACATCCCTTCCAACATACAACAAACAATTATCTTGTAATGTGAGGAAGTCTGATCTTTCAAACTTATTTTGCTATTAAAGAAACAGTTTTCTTTTTTGCATGCACAGCATTTTGTTTAGCCTTTCACTTGATGCTGGATTACACTGTATTTATTATATTATACACTGTATTTATTATAACATGCTTTCTCTCATTCACTTCCCCCTCCTCTCTTTTACTCTAATGCCACAAATTCTTCCCACCCCATATATCTTTATTTTACACAAGAATTATGCAATTCATCTGGGATTTGCTTTGGACTGCTTCCAAAAACACCCACACAACTGCCCTAAGAGTGATGAGGTTTATCCAAAGATGGACTTGGCAAGCCTGTGTTTCAAAGGGTTACTGATCCAAAATGCTTCAGGAAGAGTTTCTAGACATACAAGTAACTCCACAAAGCAATAAAATAAAAGATTGTGAACAGTTTCTGAATTTAAATGTTTACGAGAGTTGAAGCTGGTAGCTAAAAGATTTTGCCTGAAAATGGCTGCTTCTGCACCAATGAATCAATATCAGTTTGATGACAACTAACTGGGTGCTCACAGCCTGTGACTTTCCAGAACTTGGGGATGTTGAAGACCTGCCAGGTTTTTTCTTCAGAATAACACAGGAGTTTGGCTCAACCGATGGTCAGAGGAATCTTTAACACACTGTTAACTAATTTTGTTCCATCTGCAAATGCATAAGACAACCTTGAGAGGCCCTTTTGTCCACTGACAAGGCTATGAATCTGGAAACTTGGTTTTGATCTTGGCTCTCCCCTCGGACTGCTCCACATCCTTGACTGAGTTGCCTTTCTCCTCCAGGCCTTGCAATGCACCCTTCTAGAAAATGAGGGTCCACAGTACAGCCCTCCATTGTCAAAACAGTCAAAGAGCTACTGATGAGAACTGCAATGACTGGGATTCTGTTTCTGCCAGTGCACTAATTCCAGAACCCACACCCAAACTCATGAAATTACCTTTTAAATGATGAGACAAAATAATTCTTTTTATTCTCTTTTTTTTTTTTTCCTTTCCCCAGGATGTTCCCTGTATTTGTGTCCCCTGGGTGGCAACAGTGGAAAATGCTGGCAAGGAGAGCAGACGGTAGACAAGGTCCTATTGGCACAAATTTCAGGGCTTTGCCTGTGTCAGTGATGTAAGGACAGCAGTCTCCTTCCAGAGGTGTGGTTTATCAGTGGGGCTTTTGCAGTGCCTGGGACGTCAGGCTAATGGTCTCACATACAGATTCTGTAAGATGCCTTTCATTCATCCTGCCAAACAGGAGCTGTGCTTGTGATGCTTTCCCAAACTGGAGGGCATTGCTCCATGAATGCAAGCAATGTTAAAGCCTGAATAATGCACACAGTCTTCCATTTGCAAATTGCCTCCACCTCTCCCTTTGCCCTCCCCACCATGTGGTTTAGCTTTTGGCTCTGCAATAGATACTCTGAATCAATGTTAGCTTTCTGAGAGACTAACACTGAACACTGAATGTTTGAGTCAAATCCAGCCGTGTTACAAGCCCATTGTTAGACTGTTGGTTGTTTTGGGTTATTTTTCCCTGTCACAGATGAACTGGACCTTTTGGCAGCACCTCTATTTTGTCATTTGGTGCTCCAAAGATATCCATGTACTAATCAATCCAAACAGGAAGCCAAAACCTTTTTAAGAGAGAGCATATTGTTCATTGTAAATGCTTGCCTCACCATTAATGCACAAAAGAGAAAGCTTAGAAATGCAAAAATGAAGGACATAAAAATTAGTGGGATCATGCAGCATACAGAGGTACATGCAGTGTAACAACAACTTGTGAAGTGCTGTCCTGAACTGAGGTGTATTTTAGTTTCCAGCTCAGTAAAATCTCATCTTCTGCACAAGCAAAACCTTGTCCTTTTTACCAGGCTGTAATAAAATATTTGTGGTGACTTTTATGGTGCGAGCCACCATTCGCTTAATACTATCTGAAGGTAATTTCTCCTAACATATCTCCACACTAAGCTCCCAGAGCTGGACACTGGTGCCAGGCTGTCCACAAAGACCCCCAGAGGCCACATTTGTTTGCTCTGAATGGCCTGATGGTGTGGCATGGGCTGGAAACCACCTTACACCATGCCCTGCTCACCCAGACCAAGGAGGCACTCTGGAATCTGAACATGCTGAAAGGAGAAATGCAGCTGTGAGGGTGGCTGTGTCTCACCTGGCTCCAACGAGTCAGCCTGTGTGCACACATCTGTGAAACAGCCACCTCCAGAAAAAATCCACTAACCCTGAAGGGTCAGCCTGAATCACTGGGCAGTACGGGGGAGTTTCAATTGATACAATTCTCAGGAAGGACAGGGATTTGCTTTGGCATCAGAGCTGCTGAAAGCCACAAGAATCTTATAACCCTCTGTGTTTTCAGGACTGTCTCTTTGGTTATCTGAGGGTTGTGGTCTTCCAAACAGCAAAAGTGAAGGGGATTCCCTAGTTCGTCTTACCTGTCCCTGACATATGCATTGTATAGCTGTCTTCATCCTAAGCAATGATTGGAATCACTTTTCCTCTTCTGGTCCCAGAGAGAGGACAGAAAGGTTCCTCCAAGAGATGACAGATGAAATCAGTAGAGCTACTTTAGAGAAAAGAAATACTTATGGCTTAATATCTTACCATGTCCATGATTTTCTTAAATATGATAGAGACATATGACTCAATATAATCCTGCCCACACCTCTGGTGATTTTTATTTTTCATAAAACCTTAGGACAAGAGTATGATTTCCTCAATACTGCAAATTCAGTTGAAGAAATCAATTAAAACTCATTATACTAGTCAGAAAATGCAAGCTGCTTTGAAACTCACTTGTTTCCCTTTTAAGCGTTTCTTTTGATAATATGACCAGTGGCTGCGTCCTTAGACATTTCAAATTTTCTTGCATTTCCTCAATGTACCATTCAAGATTTCATGGCTAATCCGCTTCAAGGACTCCCTCAAGCATTACAATCCCTCTTCAGTCCATAAATATGCTCCTGAATCTTGCTTTCATACATTTCCATGGAATTTTGGAAGCTTCTTTGAAACCTTTCTTCTCGCACAGTTCCTTTATCCTTTGTCTATCCCTCCATCATCCAGCATATCAGCTCCAGCAGGACCAGGGAAAACTGAGATGGAAGGAAAAGGAAATGCTTTCAGTTGGGGTATATGACAGTCATAAGATAGGACATTGGCCCAGGGGCAACTGGGATGTGTTTATTCCATGAAGTGCCATGCAGAAATACCTGAGCTGGCTGGGAACATGCTAGTTCAGGTTACAGAAGCAAAGTGTACACACATTAGCAGAAATACTGGAATTACTTGGGTGTGGCTTTTGGGGATTATCCTGTTCCACCCAAATAGAGGAGCACTGTGAAGCTTATGTAGCCAAAAAAGTGATCATTTCCTTAAACTTTCAAAGCCCAAATGATTTTTGAAAGTTTTTCCTCTTTTTTTCCCCATTTATCAATTGAAGTAATTCATAATTAATAGTATATTTTGTACTGATGAAACTTGTAGAGCAGCTGTGAAGATGCCACTGCTATTGCTGCCCTCCCTAGAGACCTCAAAAGTAGTGAGGGCAGAGTTAGCGCAGAAAAAATAACAGTGGATGGGCTGAGTTGAATATTTCTGCTTGCCTGGTCACCAGGAAAAGTGGCTGGAGTAGTTGAACAGAGGGGAATCAGGGAAAGTAATCTGCTGCTTCAACTAGGCTTCAAGAATCAGGAGACCTCATTGTGGGGCCTTGACACTGTAAATCACTGGAGCCCACTTCTCTCTCATCCTCCTTCTGCATCCCAATCTACATTCATATAAAGCAGATGAAAATCATGAATTTACGCCCTTCGTGCACATCCACCTGGATTTCTCTGAGAGGTACTTCTGTAGTCCCACCACCTCAGCTTTTTTGCTCACTGCCCCAGAAGGCAAATTTGATGGAATTTCCATGCTGGTTTTGGAAATTATAAAAGTGGAAGACTTTGCTGTTTGTCCAAGAAAGTCTGTGGAAGAAATTAAAGCAAGGTCTCTCAAATGTCAGTTTAATCTCTGTATGATCCTCCTTCTCTACTTCATTTTCTCCTGGACAGAGGAGATTTCCTCCATAGATAATCTAACATAACTGCTGCAGATTTAGCTACAATAAACTTATAAAGCAATCACTGAAATAAGCACCTTTATTTGCAGATAACACATTGGTCTAGGATGCTGCTCAGGAAGCACTGTAGAGCACAAGATCAAAGTGCTGGTGATTTCCTCCAACAGCTGAGAGATCCCCACTGCATGCAGTGTTCGCCCACTGGCATAGAGGTGCTGCATTTTCATCTTCAACACAGAAAGGAACAAGGGATACAGCTGGATTGGGAATCCAAGGCTGGGAATCTGCCTAAACAGGATGAGGTGAATTGAGCCAAGGTCACAAAGGCTGATGCAGAACAAAACTGCCTGTCAGTTGTGAGGGCTGAGCTGGTACCCGTGCCGGGAAGCAGAGCATCCACACGTGGCTGATCTTCACCTCCCTGCACCAGCAGTTTGCACTTCACTAACCAGCACCAATGTTAAAACTCCCTTTAGCCTGCAAAAAGAATATAAACATGGCTTTCAATGCAGATTAAATGCACACGTACTTTTGAAACATTGTTGGTCACTACTAATTCATGGCTGCTGTCCAGCGAGGGGAGAAAAACATTTCCCCTTGTAGGTTTAGCAACAAAACCAAGAAAAAACCCCAACAAGTCAATGACTTATACTGTACACTAAAAAAGCTTCAAACACAAACATTTCCAGAGTACAATATTTCAAGTAGTCTTGTAACCGGAGGAGCTATATTTTAACTGGATTCCTACTTTTTACTACCAACAGCCTTGTCTTATTTGCAGAGGCTCTGCTAGATGTCAGACATCCTGACTCCACTTAATAAACTCACTTAGAGCAGAACTTTCTTAAGTCACAGTGTAAGTACATAAATTAGTTCTTTCAGCCTTAGACCAACACACTTCTCTTTCTTCCCTCTCTCCTGAGCACTGAACTATGATGAAGAAACTCAAGTCTCAAAAGAACCAACAGTTCATTAAAAAATGCTGCCATAACCCAATATGCCTAAAATACTGCTCCTGTTGGCTTTGGTTGGAGCTGCAGGGATGCTTTCTTGTGGGTACACCTAGGTGAAGTTTGGGTCCTTAAGTCTGGGAACCTAA
The DNA here is from genome assembly GCA_025920805.1 of Petroica traversi. Classification (NCBI taxonomy): domain Eukaryota; kingdom Metazoa; phylum Chordata; class Aves; order Passeriformes; family Petroicidae; genus Petroica; species Petroica traversi. Next base: position 26,589,401 of record JAHLSL010000015.1, read on the forward strand.
GTTTAAATTCTACTTTTGAAATGCTTTAAGTGCAGCCATCTCAGAGAAGGAACTGCAGAGGTGACACCCAGTCATAGGTAGGTTTTTTATTAAATGAAGTTTAATGCACCAGGAAGCTGAGAGACACTCTGGTGTGTCACCAGATAAGAAGGAGCAGGGCATATTTCATTAGTGGGTGGATCTTAGACTGGTTCCTTGTGAAAATGAAGCTCAAACAAACCCCACAGTCATGTCTCCTTCTCTGTCTGACCTTCCCTCACAGCACCTCCATCCACTGGTCAAATTTATTCACATTTGACAGAAAGAAACACATTGCAAAAGTAAATAAAACTGGAGGATATGGGCTGCCAAGTGGAGGAGTCATGCCAAAAGTCCTGCTGTCTGAGAGGAAGGCCACTTAACCTTTCAGCGTGTCCAAAAGAGGATGGGATTTTGGCAATGTGAGCTCACACCTTCACAGGAAAAAAAAATATAAAAAATACGCAAAGCTCCAAGGCACTGGACTTTGCTTATTCCTGTGCTTGTAACTGGTAGCTGTTGCTGTTGATGATAAAAGCCACACATGACAAGCCTGGAGGGATTCCTGGGGTTGCCTAAACCCCAGCTCTGCTAGACTCTCTCCTGAGAGGGGATGTGCAGCGTGGGATGTTTACTCAATTACCCCTTTACTTGGAGCGATGAAGTGACTTTCCTTCTTGCCAGTTCCCATCTGGAGACAGGACTGGTCTGACCTCTCAGGGCAGAGGCACAAGGACCACCCATCACCAAGGCTGACCCCTTTGACATGAGAACAGGGGGAAAAGCACCTTGCACTTGTGGGAGCTGGGAACAGCATCTATTCCTGGTCTCTGGTCCTTTGCCCTGCCTGGCTGCCTCTTGGGCAAGCACAGAGCAGTGCCAGGCTGGTGACAGGCAGTAGCTGGCAAAGACACTGAGTTTCTCCTGCCAGCTGCTACGTGTTGTACCTGGTGGCAGCTGCTATTTTTATATTGAAACTCATTTCTTCCTAATAATCTCTGTGTTACATCTTGAGAACCAGATCTAGCCCTCTGGTAATTTGATCTTAATTAAACAATCTAGCTGCCAGTCCAGTCCCTTTCTGGTAAGCTGTGTATTGCAATGTTTGGTGTTAGTCAAAGACAAAAGAATTTATCAGGCCTGGTGTTGTAAATATAGCTCAATTTCCAACAGATGCTGATAGTAAAGTTTGCCTTGCCCTGCCCTACCTCTCCCCTAAGCTGAGTCATAATAACACACAGGGTTAACCCAACTCCATTGCATGGTGTAATGCTCAGCAAGATCTGGCAGATAGGAGACCTCACTAATCTTACAAATCTCCTCTTTCATGCTGAAGCAGTTGGCTGGGATACCTTTTTCGTATTTTTTTTGTGTGTGCTTCAGTTATTGTTTAATATAATCTTCCAAGTTACATAATGGTTTCTCTCTTCACTTGATGCCATCTGAGCTGTGCACAGGAATGCACACACAGCCTCTGTCATCTTTTGAAGTCCTCAGGGCCACTGCTCCCTGTCCACTGAGCAGTTTAGAAAGAGCAGGTGCTACACATTCTTACAGACATGTGCTTTCCAAGAGCCAGCTACACCTGTCTTGCACCACGTGCCATAACCTTTTTGGGAGTTTTGAGTAGGTTGTGCCAAATTACAATGAGATTATCAGCAGAAAGAGCTATATTTTTCTCCCTCCTGAAATAACTGGAGTTGCCAAACATAACTGGCTATGCTCTCAAATGAAAAAGCCACATTCACTGCAGGAATCAAGCTGTCAGCCATGGGAGCCCAGGGCTTGTGGTCCACTCCAAATACAGCTTTTTTGACTCAAGGCAAAATCTTTGGCTTATAGAAAAAATATGCCCCTGCAGACAGGAGGGAGCAGATGGGAGGCAGAGTCTTCCTCCATTGGGATGATTCAGCCTGAAAAATGGCTGGGTGTAGTGGTGGCTGGAAACCCTCTGATGGTTTGTTGCTAGCCACAGGCTAGCCATTTCCCCCAAATCCTAGGTGGGTCATTGCTAAGCCCTTTCTGGGCTCCAGGCAGATGGTCCCAAGGTGGCAGATGCAGATCTGTCGTGGCAGAGGCTGCTCATGGGGCACGGATCACCACCCCTTGCTCTGGTTTCACCAGTCCACATCTGAATGGGAACTCCTGCCTGCCCAGCAGTGGGTTCTGGCAGCTTTTCTTCAAAAACATTACAATTTCACCTCACAAATGATTTTCCAGAGACAGATATACAAATTTTGTAGAGGGTCATGAGTAGACTCAGTTATGTCTCAACTATTTTGTTTTTCCCTTTTTTGCCTCTATTTGTTTTTCATTATTTGCTGCAGTATTTCACTGCTTTTTTTCCCCACTGCCTGTTTTTGCTCCTCCCTTGTCTCTCACAGCCTTTCCTAACTGAGTGATATTTGTGTTCAAATGTTCAAACCTACCCTGCTCAAGAGGGCTTATGAGCAGGGTAAACAAGTTTGCCTCTGTGTTTAGCATGCAGCTCAATTGTACATTTACAGTAGATATTCTGATTTAATTTGCTTTTAAACAGCCCCTTCAAACAGCTCAGAACTCTGGACATTGTTCTTTTAGGTGCATTACAAACCCATAATTAATTAGCTGGGCTCCCCTGTGGATTTTCTCAGATTTTACCCAATCTTCCCGCCAATTTTAATGACCTTCCCAGTTAGGGGCTTTACATCTGTAAATGCTGAGTGCCATTCAGCACTTGGTAAACAAGGGGTATCTGAGCAAAATAGCCAGAGCTTGAAATCAAAGAGTTTACTTGTTTGTAGTACAGGAGACACTGGCAGTCTGGGTGGCTCTTAGCACCTGCCGTGCTGTTGGATGACTGAATTTTGGCTTTCTGTCCCATATTAAAAGAACTCAAGACTAATCTGTGTTACCCTTCCATAAAGTTGGGATTGTGGGGAAATCTGTGCTGCAGAGCCCTGCAATCCCACCCACACTTCTTTGCCTTTTGAAAGCAAGAAACAACACTTTGTTCATTGTCCCTGCAAAACTTGCCAAGAGCTCTCCAAAGCGAAAGTCAGCCAAGCAACTTTCAGTTGCTCCCTAGTCCTGCTGGCCCCAGGCCAAAATTTCCTAGCAGGTGTTGTGTACCAGCAGATAAGAAGGAAAAGGAAAGAAAGAAAAAAACAGAACAACAGAAAAAGATTTGATGGTCTGTCCCATGGGCACAGACCATCTAGCACATGATTCTCAGTGGCTCCTCAGATTTTTAGCACACGTGGTGCAAAGGCAACATGGACTTTCACACCACCTGATGCAGGCTGTTGCTGCAAGGCAGGGACTGCTATCCACACAAAGGAAGGCATCTCCATCTGGAAAGCAGCACCCAGCTTGTGGCTGTGCAGGGCAGATGAAAATACTGCTTTTGTTGTGATCAAAGTTGGATTTTAGGTGGTTCTTCTTCAGTCAGAAGGGTGGCCCAGTGGGTTGTGTACATGGCTGGAATAAAGCATGTTGGGAGCCAGCTGGACTTTTTTGATGGATATAGTATGTGAGGACAGGTCTGGCAAATTTTCTTGGATCAAAATTTGACTTGAGCTGCACAAGAAGTAACCAAGCTCAAGAGAGAGAGCTCTCCAAGCTCAGGAGAGCAGGGCTTGAGGGCAGTGGTTCCACAGCAGAACATAACCACGTCATGGGAATGTAAACAGAAGAGATTATTTTCTCAGTGATGTCAGAGTTCTGTGCCACAACATAGCAAGCAAGTTCTCAATGCATTCAGAAAATGTACACATTTTCTGAAAGTATGTAACTGGAGCAAGAAGTTCCCTGTCTGGGGAACAGAGGGTGCACTAGCAAAAAAATGCTTTCTACTACTAATGAGTGAAGCTGGAATCTGAAACAAAATTACCTCCCTGAGGTGTGCAACCTGTTCTCTCCAACATGAATTACAGCAGCTCATGAATAAAGTGAGCCAACCTCTAGCTTTGAATGTACCAGTTTTGAATGTTCCAGTTTTAGATGCATGTACAGTTCCTGCCTGTTCAGGGTCTTTAGTTGTACCTAAATCAGTGCAGCAAGGACTGTAGTGATGCAACCAGCCAAACCTCGTGGTCTGCTCATTCTGTGGCAGCTCCACAGCCTTTGTGAGCCTTCATGTAAGAGCAGCTGTTCCAAGGGCTGAACGCTGAGTAAGACATAACCAGGCACTGCTGGGTAAGCTCAGTAATAAAAGAAAAGTGGTTAGGCAACAGTGTTCTGTCTGTGCCCTGGCTTTCCATCTATAAAACAAGGATGATGGTATCGCCCTTATCTTGCAGGGGAGTTGTGAAGATAGATCATATTAATGGTGATTTAAAAGGTGTTCAGAGACTGGTGGGTAGAGGACCAAGTAATTGCCTCAGAGAGTGAGATTTTTTTGCTGTAGATTTTAATTTTCAGGGCAAGGCAAGAGCTTATATAAACTTCTCTTTCAGGACTTTCCAATGGGAGCAGCTTTGGGCCCCTTTGCTCCTCCTGGGCCTGATATTAAGCTCATTGTTTGGGTTTGCAGAGGCTGGATAACCTCTTTGGAGATGTCCTGAAGCCCAGGAAGTTGGGCAGAAGGGCAGAAGAGTATTTTGCCCACTTCGGTTTTCTATATCCAAGGTGCAATTGTTTTTTCTAAGTGATCTGAATTATTGGTTTTGAATAATTAAGATAAAATCAAAGACTAATATCAGACTGGTTTTAGGCATTTATTTTCTTAATCAGTTTATATGGTGATTAAATCTCATGGGTTGCCAGGTGATTGCTGTCTGAGATGAGTCCATTCATGGTCTACAGTTAACAAAGACAATTTTGAGCAGCTACCAAATGTTAGAGCACCAAGGGTCCCTTCCATAGGATTATCTTGCTCACAGTGACAACCTGAGTGGTGGCCCCTTCACAAGAAGATGAATGTATTTCCCTTAACCATATTTCTTACTTTACCTTAGGACTGAGAAGCAGAAAAACCTGCTGATGACTGGAAAACTTGGTTGGGTCAGCATTTCAGGAACAGGTAGGAGCTGTATTAGCTGCTGGACCAGCCCAGTCCATGGTGCTGCAGCAATGCTGATCAAGGGCAAACACTCACCATGTTTGCTAAACCCCATGGTTTTATGAAGGAAAGAGCTGGGCTGAGCTGTCTGCACAACCATATTAACCCTGATGATGCCAGAGAAATCAGCCCAGACTTTGGTGTAGGAATCAGAACTGAGGCTAAGCAGAGCCAAAGTAGCCACATAATGTGCAGAAGGAAACCAAGAGGTTTCCAGGGTGGGATTATTAAGCCAAAGATCATAGTGGGTTTTTAAGTTTTTAAGATAAAACCATCTCAGAGTGATAAATGTGTTAACAAAGAAGGGCCAGAGAATGGTATGAGCTTGCAGGTCAGGCAGATGGGGAGCCCTTCATGCTTGCTCTGAGTCAGCTTCTGCCCATAAACTCAGCTCAGCCTTGATGCTTCCGGCAGTTCTGTTGGGTGCCCATTTCCACAGCCCTGCCAGGTCTAACTATGGCTGTGTCAGCCTGGTTGGTCATTTTTCCATTGATGTACATTCACAAATGCGGTCCTACATGAGGATTTGGCACATCAAATGGCACTGGTTCAAAAAACAGCTGCCACTCATGAAAATTGACTATGGATGTGACTCATCCCTTTGTAGAGAGCCAAAACCAGGCCTCTGTGCCATTTAAGACCCCTTCAGATGTAAAATTTTGCTGTGCAATTCTATGAAATGGACACATGGAGTCTATTTTTAATTCTAAATACCCCCACTTTGGAGATGTTGTTTTTTCCTCTATTTCCTTTCATCACAGCAAGGCGCTTATTAAGAGCTTGCTTCTGCAGCAGAGCAGACTCACACAATTTAGATTTTATTTGTTGAAGAATAACCATCTGTCAGCTACTGAGAAGGAGGAAAAGAATCTATCCCTAAAGATTTTGAGATCTGTGAGTCTTTAACCAACTCTCAGAACACGCCATATCTCAGAACAGGAACTGAAGTACCCTGGGAAATCAAACAGGAAAATCGAGTAATAAAATGTTCAGAGAGGCGGCACGCAAACATGCAGTGTGAGGGTGGAAGCACTTGCCTGTAGAAAGAAAAGGGTTCAGGTTAATAATCAAAATGACCTCAGACTAATAAATTAGGCAAGGAAAGTGAAGGACGGAAAGGAAACTGCCCTTAAAATACTCATTGTCAGAGAGCTGTTTAGCAGCTCTTGGTGCAATCAGCAAGTGCTCCCTGGTGCAGGTCTCTGGGTACCTGTTATGTTTGTAATAAGCTGCTGAAGCGTGTGCTGCAGAAACTTCCAGAAAGGTCACAGCCCGTACACACACGGTGTGGTGGAGATGTGAACTGCTCTGCATAATTACTCACCTTTTTTAATGAACTCCCCGGTCTCTGCCGAGACTTCCAGTGGCAGCACAAGAGGGACTTGCATCAATGCACACCAGGAACGGTGGCTGCTTTTACAGTCTCAGAAGGCCCCTTCACTGGTGTGTAGCGAAGCTGTGGAGCCAAACATGCATTTGCACTTTCTGTTGGGCTCGAGCCAGTCCCAGAGGCTGTCACCAGCCACCCCTGCTGTTCACAAAATTAATCCTGTCCCACACAGGGCTGAGAGGCGACAAGTGGTGGTGGGATGCAGCTTTAAACACTGCTCTTCCCCACACTGTATGGCACTGGTCTGCAGATCCTGTGTGCCTGCAGTCAGGTGGAGATGTAGAGACTTTTGGGAAGTTCTTTGGTACCTGGGTGGCCTCAGTTTGCCAGTTGCCAATGGAGGCAATACAAACTCCCTCAAAAGTGCTTGCCTGTCCAAAGGGACTCCTGGGCAAGGGACATTTGTTTGCTTCCTACTGCAGCAACAGGCACCCAAAAAGAGTAAAAACCAAAAAAACCCAAAACTTTACCATGGAGAAATGATGATGTTTCCCTTGCCCAGACTAAAGCTTATTGCAACCAGCTGGAAGAGTAGGACATCTCCACAGCCCTGGGTCTCATCCACAGCCTTTGGTGCAAACTCAGGTACTGTGTGCTGTGTTCCTGCCCATACTGGTTCAAATTCCAGCCAACAGAACCCAAATATGCTCATTTCCTTTGCTTCTGGACAGCATGTGCTCCCACATGAGTCAGTTCCTTGTTTGGAGGACCTCAAGCTGTTTGTAGGGAAATTGTCAAGCACACACAGTTGAAGGCTCAGCATCTGCTGCAGGGACATATCTGCTCTGGTCTCCAGTGTACCTGGTCCCTCTCCTCCATCCAACATCCTGTTTTCCTCTGGGAGAGTTCTTTCCTTCCTATCTCCCAGTGTAGCTGGGAAACCAGCTCTCCATACTGTGGGTACAGCCATCTGGAGGAGAAGGCAATGCCAGATGGTTCTGAGATGCCTATCTTCAGACCCTTCTGCATCTCACCCAGTGTTGTGCTAGTCCTGAGCACCATCCTTACTCACAGCTCCTTGCAACCTCCCTGGCTTTGATCCTGCTTGGTATATGACTCAAACCTCACAAAATGTGTTCCCACCGTGCTTGGACCTCGAGGCAAGACCAGAGATGAACCCAGACAATGTTGTGTATGCTCATATAGTTTCTACAAAACCTGAAACCTCTGTAAGAAACACATCTCCTCAGTGGCTGTTGAAATGTTGGCATTCTTCTTGGCAAAAAGTCAACCGCTCTCTGCCCTTGGGACTCTTACTCTAAAACTAATAATGGACCTGTCTTATTTGCTTCAGACTCTACCAGAATAAAGTTTAATTGTTTGCAGAGGGTCAGCGCTGGGCAGGTTTGCCCTCTCTCCCTGCACAATTTGTAAATTCCTATCACTGATTATTTGGCAAGAACAGATGGGCTCAGAGGCCATTACCTTGTAATGTAAATGCTGTGGACAAAAAGGATTGTCGTTTGGGGGAACAACTAATCTCCCTAAGTCTGAGTAAGTGACACCTATGGGCTTGTGAGAAGTAAGAAAATATCATGCCATCCTAAACAGGAACCAGGACCTGGGAGAGAAAGCAGACATTGGTATAGGCTTATCTCCCTCCACTGCTTTCTCTTCATGGCTGTCCCATGAAGAGAAAGGGCCACACAGACCTTTGCTGGCCCTTACATTCTACTAACTTGGTGGGTGCCCCTCAAGTGTGAAATATATTTCCTTGGTCTAAATGCCACTAATGACATTCATCTTCCAATTGAAAACCAATGAAAGCTCCAAACCCGAGATTTTTCAGAGAAACAGAGGAGAGAACACCCCAGGCCATGTGATTTTCAGTAGCTACATGATTTCTTTTTTAATTTCCTCTCTTCCATCCCATCTGAATTGTGTCTCCACAGCAAGCCTAAGGAGGCTCAGCAAAACCCGAACTTGGAAAATGAGGAAGATTAAGTGGATCAGGCAATCATCTCATGAGTGGAAGAAAAACCTTGTGATGGGAGAGAAGGCGCCACTAGGGAAAGTTTGGTAAGAAATAGGATTAAATTACATGAGTTTGTATAGCTGAGTTGTGACTGAACCCTGTCCTGTGTAACACAGACTAATGCAAAGAACCCCTACATCACCTCTCTTTTCTTCTTCCCACAGCAAGCCTCACCTGTCAATCACAATAAATTGCCAGATTAGACATTTACTGTTGGGGTTAAATGTGTTACTTTCATGTGCTAGCTGGAAGCTCATAATTAGCTCACACCTTCTTATCAGAGACCAGCTTCGTTTTCCTGTTGTTCTTAATTTTATAGCTGTTTTGCATGCCGTAAATCTGTCTCCACTGGGGATGCCTCATTTACATCCTTTTATTGCGAGAAAGACTGGACTAAATTAACCTTAATTGACTCCAGTTCTGAGGCATTTTATCCACCATTTCCCATTCATGGCAGGAGAGTTTCTAACCATGTAGGTGCATGAACTTTAAAGACGCTGGGCTAAATTCTGTTCTTTGGTAAGGCCATCTCCACCCAGAGTTATTTTTGTACATTAAAGTGAAGTTACTTCCGTGTAAGTTAGGGTGGGATCTACTCCACCACTAAGTTTTTCCAACATCTAATTAGAAAGCTACATGCTAAAACAATTCCCTCCTGCTAGGAAAGTTTGGATCCATTTGAAGTTTGGAAAATATCTTGCTTTTATGTCTGGACTCTCTAAGGCTGTTAACTTGTCTTGGGGCTGCTAAAATTGCTTTTCAATTCCATACAATTGCACCGATGGAGCTAAATTGCAATTTTCTGCCTTATTTTCCATTTTTATATTGCTTGCTCCATTTCTCACCATCCCTGCTGCTTTATATTCTGAAAATGCTGAAGTGCAGTGGGGAGCAGGGCATGGTTCATTACTTGGGTAACTCAGCTCTAATATAGAGTTATCTGCAAAAGAGATCCTCAGGAGTTAGGTCTTAAATATTATTATTATTACTACTACTATTACTATTACTATTATTATTATTAATTTATTTTTATTTTTGTTTAGCTTTTCAATCAAACTATCAAGGGAGTAGATTTTAGCCAATGTGTTCGTGCATCTTATTACATGCAAGAGGCAGGGGGATGCTTGACGAATCTCTAGCAGCAGTGTCTGACTCCTCTCTCGAGGTGTAGAGCAGCCCTGCATCCTGCCAAGCACTTACTCATGTCTCTGGGCTGCATTTTCCAGTGCTCTTGCCATCCTCCCTTGCAGCCATGAGCTGTCACCGACTGCTTGACCAACCTCAGCACAGTCTTTGTTCTAGCGGACCTTGCAGGAGCCATCAGGCTACTGGAAAAGTCTCTCTCTATGTTCATTTAGCACCAATATTGCCCTGGAGCCCACAGAAGGGGAAGGTCCTGTTTCCAGGGAAGCCTGCAAGGTGTGGATCTTGCCACATCCATTTCAGTGCTGTTTGCAGCTGACAGTCCCAGATGTTTTGAGCACCTGCAAGGTGAGTGGGCCATGGCACTGGACTGCCCAGTTAAGGAAGAGCATGATGAACATAGATGGGTTGACAGAGAACAGCAACAGGTCCAGAATCTTCTTGTTTTGAAGCTTTTGAGTGCTTTGACAGAACATTATTTTCCAGCCCACTCTAGTTTTATTTTAACCAGGGAGTTTCCTATATGGCTCCATACACCAGAGGAAATGCATTTTTGCTTCACAAAAGGAAGACAAGAAATTTGCTCTCCAGTTGCAAGTATTTTGGACACTTGTTAGCTATTCTCCCCAAAGAACTGATGCCAAGAATTTATTTTTTTTAGGTGGAGGACAGCAGCTTTTTAGTTTTATGAACAGCTGTACAAAATTATAATTAACTGTTCCCTTAGCTGTTGACAGCTGGCAGCACCATTTCATGGTGAAATATCCAAACTATAATAATTCTCTCTTGTAAAGGGTAGGTAACCTGAAACAATTAGAAGGTTTTTAAACTCACTCTTGGAGAGAGTGAGCATTCAGTTTAATTTAACGCTGCACACTTTGTGCTGTCCTCTCTTGAAATAAGAAGGAATATCAGCATCAAGACTTCACTTCCTAAAATATTCATTACCTGCATACCATTGTGGGATATCATGGGACAGGAGTAGATTTCACAACAAGAAAAAGCTAAAGGACACTTTTTATTATTAGTTAGGGAGAACATCTGTCCCAGACCTTTGCCTCATCAGGGTAATTATTCCCATCACACACGAAAAACAAACTCCCCCATTGAAAACAACTGGGTAAGAAACTTAGAGGTGAAACAGCACTCATTTTCTGCCATGTAGGATATCTGATATCCTGATGCCTGAGAAGAGTCTCTCATGAAAAAGGAAAGGGAATGGGAAAAGAGTGTTTTGGATTGTCCTCCATTCTAGACTGAGTCAGCTGGGAGATATTCTGTTGCAATCTTTCTCAGCAATTCTTTAAATTAAAAGATTTTCTGCTAGATATCAGAAAAGATAGATTTGTTTTATTTCAAACCAGCCTCTGAAACAGTGAAAACATGCATTTTCCCACATGCATGTAGATAAAACACCTAGAGTAGTTAAATCTGATGGCTAAATATACACTTGTCCAGTTTGTGCATGCAAATTCCTGCCTGATCAATCTAAATGGCTCATCTAAGTTTGTGTGTGAAAAATGTGGTCCTTACTTCATCCATTTTACAGGTGTGGGCAATGTCCTGGCTCAGCCAGCAAGCAGCAGTGTCTGAAGGCAGGGCTGTGCACAGCCCATCACCACCAGCAGCATTCCAGGTAGGATGTCCCAGTTTGTGATCCCTGCAGGGACCGAGGAAAGGGTCATTTGAGGGAATCCCAGGAATTACCCCATGTCAGGCAAACACAAAAAATAACCCAAGCAAGATCTTTCCATCCTTTTCTCCTTACTACATCTGTTCTTTACAAAGGACCTGGACTCTGGACAGGAAACCACTGAGGGCTTCACTTATCCTCCCTTTCCCATTTATGCAACTGAGGAGTTTTCCAAGCAATAAAAACTTTTACCATCATAGGTGCAAGCCATTATTTCTTTCTCAAGCATGCAAATCTTGTGAATGACCATCTGCAACTCTGTACACATTTAGACAAGGAGAATTTTTCTGAGAAAGGAGGGGAAAAGCCAGACTGAGTCGAAAGTAAGCCAAATGCTTAGGACATGTATTTCCTATTGGAGAGGAAATCAAGCAAGCTCTGTTAGCTAGGAAGATCCAGGTCCCTCAATGCCGTGTGCAAGAGTTTCCACATCTGTGCAGAGAAATTAGAGAGGCCAGAAGGGTCGAGGGAGGAGCCTCAGATGATCTGGAAGACACAGGATGTGTCCTCCTCCATCACAGGCTGCTTGATGTCCCTCTGAGGGACACCTGGGCTTCTCCTCTCCCCAACAGCCTCACTGCGCACTGTTGGTGTCAAACAGCTGTCCACAGATGTTTGTTCTAGTGTAACAGAGCATTTTTCATCTTGGCTTGAGCCAAGCTGGAAGAAAAGGAATGTTATTTGAGAGAGAAGGGAAGTGTGCTCCCAAGGGAGGTTTGTCACCCTGTGCAACTTTCCTCATGTAGAGAAGCCTTTGGATACCCTTCTCCTCCTGAAGGTGAGGCCATTTGGGCTGCTTTAGCACACCAAGCAGAAAGAAATATAAGACTGATGTAAAAATTATATATATCAGACATCATGACTCCAAGGTGAGAATGGGACAGAGATATCAGCTTTGCTCTGAGATGCAGGGTATTAATGAATCTATAGACTGGTGATTGGACCACAGAAATATCCTCAAAATGTTTTCATCCTTGACTTTCCCCTTCGTCTTCCTCTTCAGATAAATTTAATCCCAACACCCTTTGGGAGACTCTGCTGATCTCAGGCTTATTTCAGCAGTTAAAAAGGTGTTGAGCCATCATGTCTCCTGCATGCTACGACTTCCTCTTCACAGGGATGCCAATTGCTGGTGCAGTTTCCTGGTTGAGTTTTAGATCATAAAAGCAGGTATTTATTTTTTTGGAAATGCCATTAAACCTTTACTTTCATACCAGGCAAGCAAAGTTTGAAATCAGGTTAGACTGCATAATTTCATACTTATGTTCCTAATTTTATTTTTGCAGTGTTTCACATTACAGTTTTTGCTTGTCTCCTAAGCCTTTCACTTGATAAATATACTTGTATTATGAAACTACCCACTTTCTACATTCTTTTTCACTTTCTTCTCTCACATCAAAGCCAATATAAATAAAGAATAAATTGTTGAGCTAACAAAACTGTTAAGAGAATACACTTTTTTCCCCTGGAGCTGTAAAGATTTCCAATAGCCTAACAGAACTGTCTTAGATCAGTAATTGTTAATGGAATAAAACAGTGTCAAAAGGTAAACACAGTTATTTGATAAGTCAGGTTGACTGTGCCTTTCTGGACCATGTCTCTTGCCTGTCTGCTTTTGTTTTGTTAAGATTAGCTGTTCTCAGTTCAAGGGAGTAGCCAGAAAATGAATTTTGTATACACAGCTCTGTTTGCAACTTCCAACCCCTGCACTTTTTCACTTTAGCACGGTGAGCACGTATCCTGCTCCAGAGCAGCTTTCACAATGCTTGCACAATCTCTCAATCAGTTATTGTGGGTGCAACACTGAGTGAACCTCAAAAGATAAGCCAGTGAAAGTTACACAGCCCAAACACGTGAAAGGCATCAAAAACTATCAGCTCAGCAATTCCAGCAGGTTGGACAACAGTCTGACCTTTATCATAAGGAAAACCAGGGAGGTATCGGGCAATTTTTTAATGCTATTTTCGGTGATAGACCTTGTCATACTTTCACCCAGCAGGAGTCTGTGACCCTGCAAAGGCTGAGCATGGTAATTCTGAGCCAGGTCCTTGCAGATTTTATTTCTGAGCTTCCAATAATCCAGTTGGACTCATTTTAAATAAAGACTGGTGGCAAGCAAAATGTTGTAGCAGAAGCCAGTCTCACAAAATATTAACCCAGGCTGGGAGGGACTAAGAGTACAGTTTGCCTTTTCCAGTGCTAAATGGGGTTGTTTACTCTGGAGAAAAGGAGGCTCAGGGAAGACCTTATCTCTTTCTACAATTACCTGAAAGGAGGTCGTAGCCAGGTGGGGGACAGTGACAGGACAAGAGGAAGCAGCCTCAAGCTGTGCTAGGGGAGGCTCAGGTTGGACATCAGCAAGAATTTCTTCACTGAGAGAGTTGTTATGCTTTGGAATGGGCTGCCCTAAGAAGTGGTGGAGTGGAAGCATTTAAGAAACAACTGGGTGTGCACTTGGTGCTATGGTTTATTTGTCTGATGAAGATGATGGACAAATACAATGTTTAGTGGTCAGCACCAGTCAGGCTGCCATCATCAGGCACTAGTAAAGTGACCAACAAGCAAGCACAGGTGTGGTACAGTATGTAAGGAGAAGTTAAGAAAACATGATATATTTCTTTGTGAAATTCCATCTAAAGACACACTGGTAAGCTTCCAGTGGACTCACTCAGGATGAACAATATTCTTGATGCCCCAGGAAAACTCTGAAAGAATGGGGTAAAGTTAAGCGCCGGGAATTGCAGAAGTCAGTTTAGAAAGTTTGCTGACTACAAGGTCTGTACTGGAATGGGAGCAGAGCTTGCATAAATCTAATCTCCTGTTGAAAATCCCTGCATGAACAGTTATACAGCACTGCTTGGGCTAGGAAACTCTCTACCCTTCTTCAGCTCACATGGTTAAATGTTGGTTGAGTGTGAGTACTCCAAGCTAAACACAAGCTCTGAATAAGGGCCTATGTTCTTGTGCTGTAATACACTCTGTAAAAATCCATGCAGAAATATCTGCACCAGAAGCAAGATTTTTACAAAAAAAAAACAAACAAAAAACCTTAAAATGTTGGAGAACATGCATTGGGGTATTATACGTATGATGCTTCTCTAGTTTTAAGCCGCTTATCATCTCAAAAAAGCCCTGAAGCAGTGTTGGAGAGGATTTCCAGACAACAATATTAGAGCTTGTCCACCTGAAATGTAGTGGTCCCCATGGCTAAATTAATTCCCTTTGTTAAGGCAGGTCTGCAAGGGAGCACATGGCACTGTTTACAGCTCTCTTTGACTGACAATCCCTACCTTCTGTCAGATATTTGCTGTGTTTATGAATACATATCACTTGAGCTATGCCTGATGTAACCCTCCTATGTCACATGAAATCTGCACTCATTTTGTGGTTTGTTGGTTGGTTTTTAGACACAGTTCTTCATCAGCTTTTGAAACAGCCAGAGGGAGTGGTTACATTTTAAAGTCATTTACTTCGCTGTCACGCCTGAAGTTTGTTCTCTACTACTCCCCTTTGATGGTGTGTCATGATGTTTGCAGGCCATTTATAAGTTCTCAGGAGCTCCAGCATCCCTATGTGGAACAGAGACTAGGATGGGGAGGCATTTCTCAGCTTGAGCAACACAAAGGCCATGGTTGCCCGGGTTGGGTCTTTTTGGTTTTGCAGAAAGAAGCTGCTATTGTGCCCTATGAAGTCATGCCCTGTTGGGTGAATGCATGCCAGCCCTCATTAGTGAAGTTACTGTTACATTATGCTAATTGTATTTTTGAAGCTCTGTAATCCTGATTTTTCTGAACAGCTCAATAAAAAACTTAATTAAAAAAAGATGTTCTCTGAAAAGATGGGAGATGTTCTTCTCAGGAGTTAGGGAGAGTTACAAAGGAAAAGCTTTGTCTGTATCATCTAATTGATCTAAGACATAAAGATTACTTATTAATTAATTAATGCTGTTTAAGATGGTATGAGAGCACACGAGCAGGAGCCAGGCTGCAGACAGCAGGAGGTGGGAGATACAACCAAGGAATTGCAGAATTTCCCTTTTGGCTTGATCTTCCTCAGCAATCCCCTAATTAGGAACAATTAGGAGTATATACTCCCCCAGGTTGCTTAGAGAGCAGATTTCATAGGTTACAAGGAGGTGATGACTTGAAGCTGTTGTAGGATGTAGAAGAATGTCCAAAACAGAGAAGCTTTGCAAAGGCTGGGAACACCGGGAGACTTCCACTTTCTTCTTCTGGATGGAGCCTCTTGGGGGAGTCCAGCCTTACTGCAGACTTCTGTGCAAGGGCAGCCAAATCCTTCAAGCCTAGTTCTAGAAGGATATTTAGTCACCCAAATAAGTTCTCTGATCTAGTTTTCAGTCTCTCCCGCTGCCTCAAGACCCTGTAAAATGAGGCTTTTCCACCCCATTTATCTCATCGCATATATTTTGGCAACGCTCTCTGGAGAGCAGGAATGGCCTTTGCAAAAACTGACAATGAAGTAAGCAATAATAGCTAAGCAGTTACATAGAAGACACTCTTTCAATTGTAAGACTTCTGAAATCTTTCCAAATTTTGCTTTTTCAGTTGTTGTTGGTTTTTGTGTGTTGAGAAACGCTCTTCTTCCCACATGTTCATTTTTTGTTCTTGGTCTGCAACTCTGAGCATGGCTGTGAAGTCTGAATGGTTCTTGCTGGTCAGAGCCTATGGAGCTTCTGTCTTTCTGTCATTTCATGTGTCATGCAGGCAACCAAAACCCGCAGCAATAAAAACTTCACAGTACAACAAACCCCCATGTTGCTGATGTACGCCACATGGTGTATTCTGTTTCTAGCTGGCCACACTTGGAAATGATTCAGTTTCTTTTTGCCACCCAGTCCCATAGTATAAAGCAACATTTTCATGTTTGAATTCCTGTGTGATTTTTGGGATAAAATGAGGCATTTCTCTTGTGTGAGGTAACAAATATTGTTGGAAAATTTAACTGCAGAGACTCTGTTCTTATCTACATCCATGATTTTCCTCCTTTTTTCCAGGCTTTGGAACCTTAATGTTTGTGGTCATACAGACTTACATAGATTTCATAGAATATTCTGAATGGGAAGATACTCACAAAGATCACAGAATCCAGCTCTTAAGTGAATGGCCCTTATGAGGATCAAACCTACACTTGGGTGTCATTAGCACCATGCTCTTACCAACTGAGTTCCCTGGGGTGGTAAAGTAAGCAAAACCAGTCAAAATATTTGTATTTCTTTAAGAATTTTTCAATTCCCCAGTTAAAATCCATTGATGTGCATGATATTTTTCATTATTTAAGCCTCCATCACATACAAAAATACCCTGTCTTTTCTAGAAACTCTTCTACACAGAATAGTTTGTGCTGCTGACAAAGGAGAATGCACTTTAGAATAAAATGTATTTACTGGCTAACAGGTCTCAGGAAACAGGACAAAATATCTTCTGTTTGTTTGGTTTATTTTTTTTAATTTGGCAAAAACAGCAGTTTCAGTGAGCTGAGTCCAAATGTATTCTCAGCTGGAGAGAAAGGACTGATTGATGGTGGTAAACATTAAACTGTTCAAGCCCCTGCTTCACAGCATATAAAACCAGTCACATCAGCTCATGTTTCACTTTTTATGTCTTTTCTTTGAAAAAGACACAAAAAAAAATCTGATAAGCATAGCTCAAAGCTCCACCAAGCTGCCTGTACAACCAACCTCCTCAGCATGCAATTACTTACACATTTATCATGAGAAAAGGACACCCTTAGATAACAGGGCTGCAAGGGGTCAGGATGCAAATTGGGTGTGAATTTGCTCTAACGGTGTGAAGCACTGCTCCTACACATTAAGGCAGTGGGTGCTGACATCTAATTGCATCGGCCTGCTTATGGCTTCTAGGGGACAATGCAGTCACAAAAACCACCGGGGGCTGTTTGGCTTCAAGCCTTATTGGCATGGACACACTTCTTGTGGGTGCAGACACACACAGAAGTGTTGGTTGAGAGGAAGACAGGTGGTTGAGGAGGTGATGAGGATTGCAACTGAATTATGGTTTAAATAACAGTACTCCACATTTTTTTGGCAGTCACTACAGCTTCATATTAATCTGGCTGTTCCCAGTTTTCCCAAGACACACTGACCCTTAGATTATAAATGGGAAGTTTGGCCCTGAGGATGCATTCACAGAATAACAGAATCACTAATGTTGGGGATGACCTCTAAGATCATTGAATACCACCATTAACCCATGTCCCCAGGTGCCTCATCCTTGTCACAGATGTGCTCTTTGCAAAACCCATTGAGCTAAGCTCAGAGGTACACATTTCTTCTTTCCTGACCAGTCAGCCCAGGTGTATTTTGGATGCCAAGACAATAAAAGCTTCTTTATTTCTTTCCTATAGGAAGAAGATTTCTCCCAGACTCAAAAAATCAGACTGTTTGCCTGGCTTGTGCCAGCAATGTTTCTGTGCATGGGCCTGGCAGCCAGAGCAGCAAGGGATGCCAAAACAATTTTGATCACTACACTTGAAAAAACCAAACAAACTGAACAAAGGACAATACTTCTCCACTGAGAACAATGGCCAGAGCTTGACAGCCATTACTCACAAAACTCCTGGGCTCTGGCATACCCAGAACTTGTTGGCATTTTGCAATATTTCAGCGGTGTCAAGTTGCCCTCTAGTTTTTAGGGTCATGTTGAATTTAAGAAACCACAAATAAAGATGGACTCATAGAGGCCCTAAAAAAACATCCCCTGGCAACATTCCAGACTAATGTTTCATGCACCATGTTTTTTACAACTTTTTACATATTGTGGAAGCTATGGAGAGGACTCAGGCACTGCTATGTTAAACTGCTCTTAGATGGGAACAGTCCCATGATTGTCTTCTCAGTCATGGCTCAGTAGCCCTGGAAAGAAAGTGAAGGTGTGTGCAGCATTTCTTTTGTTGACAATGACATTTGTAACTGGAGAGACTGAGATTAAGGTTACAGGATGCAAACACAAAGTTTTTGCAAACAAGAAGTTCTGCAGCACGTGTTATTTGTACTGTTATGAGTTACAGGGTGGAAAGGTGTTGTTCTAAATTGCTGCAAATTGACAGTTTGCTAGACAAAGTGATGCTGGGATGTCACATATGTCTGATAAAAAGCACTCAACCTCGTCATTTCCCCTTTAGAAGACTGATAAAGTCCAATGACTGATTGCAACATATTGCTGGAATTACCATAATATTACCCACAAACCTAGGTGCAGTTGTGAAAGGAACAATTTGAGATCTGTAAAACAAAAGCTGTTCTAATTCACAAATGCTTCACACTGGAATTGTGAGGTTGACACAGGTAGAAGAGAAAATCTCGTTGGGATTAGGAATGGTCCCTACCTTCCTGTAGCTCCCCTGCAAGACAGAGTATGGCAGCTGCAGGAATGTTTGTGGCTCACATCTCCCAGGTAGGAGTGTCCAGCAGAGGACAAAATAAGGGACCTCTTCCTCACTGGAAAATGCAGTCAAGCTTGGAAGATGCCAAGGAAGTTTAACGCCTTTAGATTGTAAAACCCTCACTCACAATGGGGCCTTTCTTGTAAAGGAATGCAGGTAATCACTGGCAACTGCCACCCCTTTGACTTTTTAATTCCAGACAAAATTACTGGATCAGATTGGAACCAGAAAGGAAACACAGCCAATCTGGAGTTCATGCTGCCATGGCAATCCATTAAAGGTTTCTTTTCCTGCTCTTCCAGAAACACAACTCTTATGCAGGGATCAGGAAAAATTGTGTGCTCCTGACTTAAAAGCTTTGCTAATTATCCCTCTGCAAAGAGAAAATAATATTAAGAAAGCCACTACCCAGATTCATGTACCTTGTTCATAAACCATGCTGCTTAGAAATGACAATTTTAGCCCAATTTCAGAAAACATAAGAAGGAAAGAACAGAAAACAACTGCCTCTTGTAAAGCATGGCACAGTCCATGGACATGATTCTCCGGGAAGATAGGAACAGAGTGCAAGTATCTTGCAGACAGATGGGACTCACATTTTCTTGCTCCCTGCATGAGCACAAACTCATTCTGTTTGTCCTGCTTAGTAAGAAAAAAACCAATTGTATCTGGATCACCAGAGAGCTGTAATGGGATATAGCAATTTCTCCCCATTCCTTTTGGGCAGATATTAGGAAAAGTTCAGATATATTTAAAATTAGAAGAAAAAGGCTTGTGACTTCTCCTTTTCTGGAACAGGTTGCATGTGAGAGATACAGGGAAATTTCACAGTGGCTTGTTCTTCCCTCAGTTTCTAGGATCCCGTGATTTCAGTAGTAACTGGAGTTTTGTAACGTCAACTGAACTAGGCAACCGTTTTGAAAGTTTCCAATACAAAAAATCACTTATGATTACAAAAAGGCTGAGGGCTAGGAGAGAATTGCATCATCAGGGCTTGGCATGGAACCACGGCACTGAGTCCTTACCACCCAACCATGTGCTCCCAGCCAGCCTTAAGTGGCCTGTGTTCATCCCCAAATCCCAGTTTGGGCCAGAGCCTGCCCTGATGCATGATCACAACAGCAGAGCTGAGCTGGATCCTCTGCCAGTGGAGTCGAAGCGCCCGTGCCTCAGGATGTACATCAAGTGCCAACCAGCAGTGTAGGATGGAAAATTCTTCCACTTGTTAACAGTTCCTAAACTGTCCGGTGTTTCTTTTCCTTCTCTCAGGGCTGGCACAACAGGGCACCTGTGGTGTGCTTCTACCATGGTGCCCAAAAGGCTTTTGGTGTGTGGAATGATGTGAGCACACAGAAAGGGTTCAAGTGACTCATAAAACATTTATAAAATTACTGTAACCCAAGTGTTCCTCCTGATAATAGACACAATGTGCCAGCAAAAAAGCACCCCAAAACACAGAACATAGAGAAAATAAGTTGTTTTGCTCACAAGTGAGATGGCATGGGGCAGCTGGGGCTTTGTGTGTGATGATTATGGAAGTGCTGCACTGATGGTGGCCTCTGAGAGAGCTGTTTTCTTTAACAGCATTTTCAGAGCAGCTCATGGACCACCTGTCAAAGCAGCATCACCAGTATATATCTGGTACTTGCAGACTTTGGCAGCTCTTTCTCCACAAGGTTTTCTTCTATAACAGACAGAACTTAAGCAGACACCTCTTGGTCAGAGTAAAAAAAGCCAGATACTGTCCTTGACCTTGAATTTCATTCCTGTTTTCTGTGCAAGCTACACACATACTAAGGACAAGTTCCCTTTCCCATCCTTTTTTAGGGGACAGAGCAAAATTTATTTTTCTTTCCCTCAGACCCCATTCCCTCCTTTTCAGCTGCTCATTATTTTCTTTAATTGCTTCGTTTTGTCATAAATTCAGGTGCTAAGCTGGTTTAGAGCCTGTAACCTTTTGTGGGCCAAGTGGTAGCAGGACGTCTGCTCTACTTCATGACATAAACATTTGTGGGCTGTTTTGGGTTTTTTTTCCCAAAGAATATCTTTTGTGTGAGATTCTTTCCTAAACAATGAAGTAAACCATTCCTAGAGGTTGTGGTGACAGACAGCCTGGTCATCACTTCAGTGTCCAGTTGCTGGGAGAGCACATCACCTCACCTTTGAAGGCAAGAACTCCTTGCATGTCTCCAGGCAGTGGTCCTCTTGCCTGCCTGGCATCTTCCAGCAGCAGATGAGACCTATGAGGCCACAGGCAGCCAAACCCCAACCTTCAGCACATGTTTGATAAAGAAGCCCTACTCTCTCATGCTTCCCTGTGTCACTGGTGAATTTGTGCTGCATGGTCCCACAGAGGTGTTTGCTGTCTGAGCAAAGGTTTGATGCAGCCTCACCTCTGCCAGATGGGTGGGCAGAACGCTCAGAGTGGGCACCTGAATGCTCAAATCACCTTTGTTTGCAAAAAGTTCTTCAAAGCAGGACTATTCCCAACAAGGCTGGTGCCAATGGATGCCTTTACCCCCACAAAAGTTTTTTATTGGTCTAGGCAGGATCTGCTTAAAAATTGAGCAAGTTTCCAAGTTCTCTCTGGCATGGAGGTGAGCTCCAGCTTGCTAGCTGGCTGAGAGCAGATGTGTGCAATGGTGGTGCCCTACTTCTTGAATGCAGCTTTTATGTGAGCAAATAAGGAATTTTATTTGCTGTGCCTAGTCAGTGCTCCATCTATTTGTGACCTAGACTCTCACTCAGAAAGAATCCCATCAAGGCATCCAACTCCCTGGAATGGGACATAGGCAGGGTCTGCTTAACTGTTCATATAGAAAAACCCAGCTTGCACAAGTGCACATTCAGGGCTTGCTTTCCAAGTGCTCAGCACTCACAGCTTAGACTAATATTTCAGAGGAGCTATACCCCCTTTAATAGACCAGTTCAGGACAGGTTTTCAGCAGAGATCATTCTCAAAACAGAATTTGCTGGCTCTGTGACCAGTTGTTTTGCTGTTTAGATGAGAACTGGGCAGATCTGAAGATCTGATCCTCAGCAATGTTGAAAAATACCACATTTTGGGGGTTGCACATTGTAGGCATCGCAGGCGTCTCGTGCTTGCCAGACTGTAAGTAATCATGCCAGCAGCTAGCAGGCTGTCAGTTACTAGTGCAAGCTGCAAATCCATCAAGAATTGTTTATATTTCACAAGGGGACGGATAAAGAGAAGATTCATTTCATATCCCTTTAAAAAGTGTGTGCGCGCGTATGGCAGAGGGTCAAGATAATTTTAGAGACAGATTTCTCAACAGGATCTTTTCTGAAGGTAGTCCTGCTGGAATTAACAGCCCCTTGCCTTGGCATGGCTCCTGCTCTTGTGGCTGGGGCTGCAGAGAACAGCTCTTTCCCCAGGCTGAACCTGGCAGTGGGTGCTCCCCGCTCTACTCCAGTTGCAAAGACTTACATCCCAGCACCAGGGACATTGCTAAAGCCTTATCTTCATCCCCCTGACATTTATGTGGCTCTGGTGTGCTTCTGGAAAACATGATTCCTGTCCCAGAGCCCAAAACTTAAGCTGGGGTTACAGGTTTCAGAAATATTAATCCAAACAGGGAACTCCAGGGTTAGATCATATCCTTATGCAGCATTGCTTTCACTGGTGCTGATACAGAGGTACTAATCTGTGTCATAAATTCAGACCCAAAGTCACTTCCAAGGCATTGTCAAGCAGAAGGTAAGGGTTCTGCAGGGTGTCTGGTGGTCACAGTCTCTGTTAAATCCCTCTCATTAGGTAGCTGTGGATGTGCACAGGCAGGGTCCAGACATACCCCTCAATAACAAAGTGGGCGAGTGTTTCAGGGATCAAGGAGCCAAAAAAAAGATTTTTGTCATTCTTTCAGTGGTCAAGACTGTGGGCAAGGATTCAGATGACTCATCCATCAGTTCTTTGCTTCTGATTGGCAAGTTTAAAAAGTGACAAGAAATATAATATACCTGGACCAAGATTCCAAATCTGTAGGTGATGTTTGCACATTTCCTTCACCTCACCAGGGACAGGAGTAAAATGTATTTTGGAAAAAAACCCCATGCAAATCTCATGAGAAATAATAGAACAGGCTGCAAGACTTATAGGACCGGTTGTAGAGAAATGACTGAGATTTTTGTTTAGAGCTGCTGTTATCATCACATGTTGTTGCACTGAGAAAGCTGAATCCATGGAGCTGGGAGGGGTGCTGGGAAAGAGATTTTGTACTGATTCCTCCTTCCATCAGGGATCTAGGTTTCAGCAGAGGAAAGGGAGGAGGGGAGGAAAATCAGCATACCCATAAGCCAAGCCTTTTACCTCAACCCTGATGCTGCAGCTGTGACCAGCAAGGTTTCACCCCAAACTGCTGTCAGGATGCCCCCTGGGAGCTGTGGATCAGGTGTTTCAGACCTCCTTTCTACACCTTGGTCCTGGCTGTCCCTCCTCCTGCACACTTCAGCATCCAACCCTTGCCCTGTCCAGAGTCATCCCACTCCTACCAACATTTCAAACCCTTTTTTTCTGAGCCCCTGCCCCAGCTCTGATTTACACTCTGCTTGCTCTGCCCCAGGCTTGCAGAGGGCAACACAAAACAGAGCAATAACTGGGAGAGGGAGCTGGCAGGCAAAATCAGGTCAATAATGAAGGCTCAAGTGGGTTGTGCTACACAAACACCAACTGCCTGCCCTCGGGGCTCCCCTGTCTAAGGGCAGGCTCATGGGAGTCCAAGGCTGCCTCCTTTGATCCCAATTTCTCAGCAGCTGTGCAAGTCATGGCCTTTACAGTGGCTTGCTGCTGACTCACGGTGAATCACAGCTCTCTGGTACTATAAAGGCCCCTTGGAGGGCAGAAATTATGTTTGTGCTCTCTTTAAGCCCCTGTTTTGCCCTGGGAGCATTGTGAAAGAGGCTTTTGCACAACACAAAGTCGGGATCATTGTATTTGCATCCTACCATAATATAAATCAGCATTATTTGAGCTTTGTCATTATTTAGAAGAAATTACAATAAATTAAGGTACCAAAATTGTAATTAAAGGCCAGCAAGCTACTTAATTAATCTTATATCTAATTAGCCAACAATAAATTACCCAAGCAAGACTATAAATCTATTCAGTGAGCTACAAGAACCGCATGCATAAAGACCTGTCCTGTACTGTTGGGAGCTCTTGATGCTGTTCAGCTGCCCTTTTGTCTCCCTGTCTGCCCCAATGCCCCACCTCCAGGGCTTCTGTCTGGTTGAAAGCTCCTTTGGGCAGAGATCATATCTTTGAAGTGGCTTGGATCATCCTAGCTCAGAGTTTGAGGCCTTCAGGAAAATAATCAATTTTACTGAAATGTAATGCAGGTTGAATTGTGTTTAGCCCCATTGTGAGGCTCAGCAAGCAGCTTTAAAGAGCTCTTTTTTACATTGTGGTTAGTAATGGGTTTGCCTACAGAGGTTTTGAACTCATCGTCCATGTTGGTGCTCAAGGCCAGGCTGGATGGGACTCAGAGTAGCCTGGTCTAGTGGACGGTTTCCCTGCCAATGGCAGAGGCGTTGGAATGAGACAGTCCCTTTCAACCTAAACCATCCTATGATTCTAATGTCATGTGCTAAAAGAGATGTGCAAGTGGCAAGAATGACCAGCTACTGGTATATAGGCAGGTTATACTCAGAAAATTATTGCAGAACTGGTTTTTAATAGGCAATGTCTTTTTTATTTTAATTACAGGCTCCACAGAATGCTACATAATGTGAATTGCAAGTTCTGAAAAGTTTGTGGGTTTTTTTTAGGCAAGCTACACTGGGCTACTCTTAGCAGGCAGGCAAGACCAGGCAATGCAGCTAAACATCACAGAGGTACAGTTTTTTCAAGAAGCTCCTAAAGCTTATTTTCACAGGATCTGCCAGCACAAACAGGGATTTGTGACTACAGTTGAGTTAAGGAGCATGAAAAGTACATGGTGTCTCTATGAGAATTACAACGTCTTAGCTGTGGTTGGCTCAGGGGATGGCTTTATTCAAAATGCTGTACCACATCCAAGCTGTGTCCTGAGGCTCTATGTTAAAACACACACAGCAAACAATGAGAGGAGATAAAGCCTGTCCCAAAAGCTGCATGCGTGACCACAAACATGGTTTATGGCAGCCTCAGGATGGGGTTTCATTAATCTGCTCAATGCTGCAGGGCACATGTGGCCTTAGAAGGAGGTCACACACCCACTTGGGTGAAGTCGTGGCTCTGAGGAAATCATTGGGAGATTTGCCATTGGCTTCCACAGAGCCCATCTTGTGGACTGTCTTGATGACTGTGGGACGATGACTCAGCTGATGTGAAATCATCCCCACATTTACTGGGCTTCAGTGACTTGATTCCAGTTGAGAAAAGGGTCTGCTGACCCTTGTCAAAAACACATATGTGCACCTTCAGAACTCAAGGGTATAGGACTTAAAGCCTCCTCAAACAAGATTTGTAGAAATCAATAAACAGTGTGGTTTATTAGGCAACTTTAGGAAAACAAAGACCAAGGGAGATTGCCTTTAGCTGGCCACCCTCTGACAATCCAAGAGAAGACTTAGTAACTAAATCACCTGTCTCATCTCTTAGGTACTGTTAATGGATGCATCTCCACTAACTTCAGTTGTCATAGAGTCATAGAATCAGTTAGGCTGGAAAAGACCTTTAAGATCATCAAGTCTCTGGTAAAGAACTGGGGCCCTTACATCAAATGCATGGGAGGACATTATCCACCTCATAATTAGCAAAGGTGCTCATGACTATTTATTTACAGAGCTTCCCAATCATGGAAATCGTGCAGAAATAGAGCTTTGCCAAAGCCCAGCAAATCCCTGCACCAAAGAAAGTTTGCACAAGAGTAGCATAATACAGAGCAAACAAAGCATAGCATGAGGCCATAGAGCTGAATGATACCAAAGAGGTATCTTTGTGGGGAGACATGGAATAAGATTATTTGAAAGGAGATATAAAACAAGAGTGGGATAAGAAAGAAGAGCCAAAATTCTGTGTTGATTCAGTCCCATTGTTTCAAGCAGACATTTGGATGTGATGTCATTTGAAGGTGATGAAATTAAAAATAGTTGAGGTTCTTCACCTTTCTTGGAAGGTATTTTCTGTTAGTCTTTAGCCTGCACTTAAGCAAAACCTGTGTCTTGCACAATGACTTGACTTGAGGGCAGACCTTTGAGAACAACATGAAATCTCATGAAACGAGCCAGGGCATGAGAATATGGAATATTTGCATATGGCCTAGAGAAGAGCTAGTCACAGCAGAGAGGTCAGGAAGAAACTTCAGAAGGAAGACAAGAACTTCCAAACAATGGAAAGTGTAACAAAAGAAGAGTTTGTTTTCAGCAGAAGGAATGGTTGTGGAACCCAGCAGAGATCTGTACTGCAACTGTCCTTTTCTTGGTCCTTTTATGCTACTTGTCCTTAGCAATAGGAGCAATCAGAAAGGTTCTGCTGTATTCTCAGGAGTAAATTTTTTTTAAAAATACTTTTTGACTATGCATTTAGCATGCAGCTCTCCTCACCTACTGAATTAAAATCCAATTCCGCCAACAATCACAAAAAAAAAAAAAAAGGGCAAAGTTTCCCACTCTGGCATCCATCTGATAAACAAAGTCTCCTTGAGGTCATCGGCTCTTCAGAGTCTGTGAGAGTATCCTTTTCCCAAAATAACAATATCACATCCTTACCCATTCTTAAAATCCTGTTTGAATGAGCCATTTTGGAAATTCTTGAGATGCTTGGTTGTGTTTTGTTTATTCTCAAATTGGAATTTCAACCAGTGCAATGCAAGTGGATTCTAGCTGAGACAAAAACACAGGGGCAACACTGCCCCATTCATGGTTTTCAACACAGTTTGGCAGATTCAAGGCATTCAGATAGAACTCTGGAAAAAAAATTGAGATTAAACTAAAGCTGCAATGAATTCAGTATTGAATTTCTTCCCAGCTTCATGGGCCCAGTGTTGAGTTTCTATTCTTTGAGTTGACCCTAATTCCTCCCTTTTCAGAGTCAACCTATTCCCATTCTGGCT
This sequence comes from Petroica traversi, assembly GCA_025920805.1. NCBI lineage: Eukaryota > Metazoa > Chordata > Aves > Passeriformes > Petroicidae > Petroica > Petroica traversi. Next base: position 26,616,134 of record JAHLSL010000015.1, read on the forward strand.
TTCCATTTAGGCACTTCAGCCTTGTTTGGGAATATCACACTTTTTTTCAGGGACATCTATTGCTTATGGAGAGATTTTTCACTAGCTGTAGGACTGTAACAAATGGAAACCTACAGGTTGTCTTACTCTTTTAGGAGGCACAATTTATTTGCTCCCTTAAGAAAATAAATGCTGATATATCACTTCATTTATCCAGAGTCTGGAACACTGAAATCTGCTTTAACAATTTTTTTGCCCACTTTCAGAAATGTTTTGCAATACATACACCTACTCACTAGCTTTCTAAAAGATTTGCCAAACTCACCCACTCACTAGATTAAAAAAAAAAAAAGTTCACTTCAGTCCAAATCCAAACATGATAACAGGTTTTTAAACAAATAAGCACATTTCTTAAAAAGAATCCATATCTGCTAAATCACTTGTACAGAAGTGTGGTAAATCAGCCCAAAGCCTAAGTGATACTTGACAGAGTAGACTTGCTGGTTATAAAAGCTTAAGTTTCCCATATGCAGCCAGCACTAATGTTTGCAAAGGCAAGATCTGCTGTTCAACATTTTGAATGTGCTCTCTGGCTTGACTTTCTTGCTGCTGCAAGCACCTCATGTCAGCATTCCTCAGAGCCTGCATAATGTACATATAGGCTGATCTTTAACCTCAGTGTCATCACCCAGACCAAAATCAATAGAGGGATATGACACTGGCAGGACCATTTGGCCATGGTAGTTCAAACAGACAGATGGGCTGTTGTATGAGCAGGGGGCCAAAGAAACTTGGAGTTGGTCGAAGGGGTTTTTCTTTTTTGGAGTGGGAAATGAAGCTCTCAGATAGTGGATGCAGAAGGAAGTGAGTTCAGCTTCAGTGTCAGCGAAACCACTGCAGGTAAAACAGTCTTTGCACCTTGAGGAATGGTGAGAAGGCTGGGTTTTTTTTAGACTTTACTGTTTTCTATCTTTTAATTGTATGAATTCCCCCAAGACCCATATAAATATCACTTTCTCTCCTGGGCTAAACCAGGTCATGAATAATAAAAGCAAACAGCAGTTACCTTCCACTGTGCTTGTAAAATTCCATGTCTTTATCCTAAGGGACTGTGACTGCTTTTTTCACAGCTTTCTCCTCATGCTGTATGAAATGTGGTTGGACATTTGGAGCCTGTCAGCTGCTCAGTTGCCAGCCTTGCAGACTGGGATGGGGCAGTGATAAACTGGATTAACTCAGATGGTGGGTGAGAAGAGGCGACATAAAATGGGACTCTCAATGACACAGCTGTATGTGAGATCATTCTCCAGTGGTGGGCTGCAGAAGGCACCTGTTTGCCAAAATTCAGGTCTTTGTGGTCCTCAGGCCCCACAAGAGATACACAGGGTAAGGGAGGGACACCCAGTGTTTGGGTGAATGGAGGTGCTGGGCAGGACAGGCAGAATCCCTAAAACGCCAGCCTTGGGGAAGGGTGACTCCACTTCTGCTTGTGCCTGGGCAGTGCTGCAAAATGTTGTATTTCTCTGTGGTTGTCCTGGCTCCAAGTTTCTGTGGGGTCTGAGCTCCAGGCTTGTAGCAGTGCCCTTGCCCTCATCTTACAGAGATGCCACAAAGAAGCCTGGTGTGTTACTCCTTGGAACACTTCACAGTTGGAACACTGCTGCCATTTCCCTCTCTATTTCTTCTTTCATGCCCATAGTAGTCCATGACTGAAAATCAGACAGACACGTTCTACTGTAAAAATAAAAATGTTTTTAGTTCACATTTTTCCAAATGCCTTCCCCCCCCAACCCCCAAACCAGTGTATACCTCTTTATAATAGAGTCTAGTTAATATTTCCCTTTCATTTTATACTAGCACAACACCTCAGAAAGATGGGTTGAAAAAAGCAGGCTGTGCTTTAGGAATAGACCATTATTCCCAGGCAAACTGATCTTAACAAAAATATTGTAATGAAATCAATATGTATTATTACACATAATGAAGCAAAATGTATATTTTTACATATTAACTCTATTTGCTTTTACTCTTTACATGTAGTCATAAAAATATTTATTTTTGTGCTTAGAATAACAAAATGAAAGCTCAGTGTTCAGGCTCTATCTGGCTGGCACTTATTATTTCCATATGTTAGGGCAACAACCAGATTGCTCTGCCAGTTAATTCTGTGACTTTTTCTGCACCTTTTCATCTGATCCAGCAAAGATTATTTTTTTTTGCAGCTATTATTGCAAAGAGGTGACCAATTGCCACCGGGCAGAGAGTTAAAAATGAAAGGATCAATTAAGTTTATTCTTCTGGTGAGAAAATGTGCACATTTTCTCAGAACATTAAATTCCATGTGAAGAACAGAGATGAGGAATTAAGATGCTTTCAGTGCTTTAAACAAGTCTCCCTGTGTTCAATAGCAATGCTGTATTTGGATTTAACTCTGGTGAGAAGAGCACTCCCAGCCCTGCTCACTGAAATTGAAGTCCTAGTGACTCCCATGGAGCAGGGATCAGAGACAGCAGGACAACCCTGGAAGATGAACCTGATTGATATGAAGATGTCCCTGCTCACGGCAGGGGGGTTGGACTAGACAACCTTTAAAAGTCCCTTCCAACTTTTTTTTCTATGAAGTTGATAAGATCATGCTTTTTATCCCTGGTATATCTGAGACCCCCAGTATGTGAACGTGCCAGGTGGTGTTTCACTGGTTTGTCTGAATGCACTGCTAATCTGTGGCAAGCTTTTAGAGGTGCACCACCATCACCAACCTCAGGAAGTTCATTTGGAGCCAGAGAAAAGGTTCTGCAGAGCAGTTTAAGGAAGGAGGCTCAGTCAGGAAGGTCAGTCAGGATGGGATTTGGAGAGCACATTTCTCCTGAGGCACAGCATGTCAGCTGGATCCTTGTCCATGTGCTTGTAACCTGTCAGGACCATAAATCTGATACATTATCCATAAAAATTAGTACGTGAGGGAGTGGGTCTCCATCAGCCCTCCAGGTGCAGCTGACCACAGCTAATAGAAGCTGCAGAAATATGTCTGAAGCTCAGTCACAGCCCCATTCTTAGCAGGATCAGTTTGTACTAAGCTCCATGACACTGAGCTCAGATGCTTACCATGCCTCATCCTACCAGGGCAAACATTGATCAATCTTTAAGACTGAAGCCTTTATTTCTCTTCTTGGACCTCTGATATGTCCCCACAGCAGATCCTGGAATGTTTCTCAGCTTCCATGACCAGGAGAGCCCACAGCTGCCTTGCTGCCTGTTGGCATGAGGTGTGGCCATGCACCAGTGCTCACCACCGTGGGCTCTCCGTGGGCTACAAGGAGCCCTGGTGTAGTTCTGGCCAGATCCCTGAGCCAGCATTTAAGGGTCACAGCTATGGGACACATGGCTGTGGAATTCATGGCTACAGGATCATACCTCCCCATACCCAAATCATCATCCTGGGAAGTTTGCTGGAGAGTTGGTGCAGAAAAATGAACAATGTCAGTGTTTTCTATATATGGTTATAGAGCAAGGGGAAACACCAATGTCAGATTTCCCAGACTTCCATATACTCCTCCCTTTCAACCCAGGGGTTCAGGAACTGAGCATGACAGCCCAGCTGTGATGGTCTAACCCTAACACCAGCTGCAGCAGAAATTGTCTCTTCATTTCGAGCAGTGCCTCTGCAACATAAATCCTCAGGACATACAGAGCAAGCTTCAGTCAGCAGGCAAGAAAAGGACATTCTGGGGAAACACTGCAAGAAAAATGCTTCCCTTGGAAAGGTGTTGTAACAGAGATCCCTTGGAAAGGTGTTGTAACAAAGATAAAATGCTTCATATGTCAACGGGATACCACAGGATCCCAGAAAAACCGCACAGCTCTCTGCTACAGGATTGTTCATTCACAAAATAGTTTTTCTTCGTCATATGCAGGTTATTATAGATAGTTTCTGTACTGCCAGAGCTTCACTGACCAGCAGTGTGAGACTTTTCATAGCTGCAGCTGCTCAGGCAGAATCAGGCACCTCAACATAAAGGCACCTTCTATATGTATTTCCTTCCCTTCCCCGACAGAGTAACTGGAGCAGTATAAGCAGCTTTATATTGACATAATTCATCCCCATTGGGGATGTTATATCATGTTAGAGAGATTTAGATGGTTAATGTGATAAAACTTGTGCACAGAGAAGCTGGTAGGATCATGAATTAGTTGGTTTTTTTTTATTCCTTGCACTCTACATGACTCAGAGTAACTCAAACTTGTAAGAATAACAGTGTATAAATTGGCCAGAACTAAGCCCCTTTGCCAAGACAGATCAGTTTTTAACTACCTGCATGCTTGAATCTGCCACAGCCACAGAAATCTCACACAAGGGTAACAGGTTTGCTCCTAAGTAACATATTATCTAAATAAAGCACCACATATATGCCAAACTTTCGAAAGGAAACCAATGATTCTGGATTCTTTTTATACCTAAATGCTAGTTCTGAGAAAACTTATAAGGTATCTTAAATGGGAGCTGCTCTTTGTAAGGAAAATAATGATAAGGATGCAATCTCTAAAAGATACAGATTGTTCTGCAGGGGGCTGTTTTCTTATCTTCAGGACATTCTTGGGGAAGAGAAAAGAGTCAGAAAAAGTGCTGAGGAAGAAGGAAAGAGATCTAACTACCAATAGGGAGTGATGAACAGAAAGGGTGAGAAAGGACAGTCTTGGAAAGGGGCTAGAAAGTAAAAGACAACAAAGGAGGGGAAAAACTGAAGGAGGCGAGGGGGAGGGGATAGGGAGAGAAGAATGTGTGAAACAAAGGTGAAAGAAAGGGAAGAAGAAATGAAAGTGAGAAGGGAAGAAAAGCCACAATCGAGGGTTGAGATGAGTACGTTCCGTTCCTATTTTATTTATACATTTATATTCCAGTCAGTGTTTAGTAGGTGTCTCTAAAGGCTGTGATTTATTATAATTTTTCCTTTTCAGCCCTGTGGAGGAAGGGGCAAAGGCCAGGAGGGGGCTGGATTCTTTGCCTAGGGCACGGCTGCTCCTTAGGCTGGCCCTGAATTCAGAGAAGTGCTAATGCTCCCTGGAGCTGGAATGCAATTAATTTTCTGTGGCACAATGTTCCAGAAAGAGCATATTTGGGGAGGCCCAGGTTTGTGATTACAGGCTACCCTGGCCTATGTGTGCAAACTGGAGCTGCCACACCAGCTCTTCACACTGGGTTATTATTTTACACATCTGGGTTTTTTAACCTGAAAATGTTAGTTTGGATGACATTTCTGCAAGAGAAGAGGAGGAGCATCTCACTTTATCCACGTTAGTGTTCAGTTCAACCTCCTGGCCAGAGTCCACTCGAGTCGGCAGCAAAATCTTCTCTAACTTATCTCCAAATGCCCTTTATTTATTTAATTTTTAAATGTTCCTTTAAATTAAACTTTGCAAAGGTCAAATTTGGGGAATTTTTTTTTATTTAAGCAAACACTGAGCAGAGACACTGGATGATTTAGAGTAATCAGTTTAAGCCCACATGTGACATGTTGCTGTAGCAGCATACTTTTTCCATGACAGCTTGTTGTGTGTCACAGGGACATTTGTCACTGATCACTCAATTATCCACAAATTACAGCTTAACTTCATTTACACCATTTCCTTGTACAAGAGAGGGCAGTCCCCTGAAGCAAATAGGCTCCATCTCCTGTCGCACCATTGCAATCAGTAGATTATTGAAAGCCGAGAATTTAACTCACACTTACAAACACTTTTGCTTTAAAAGGCTCCACTCCTATCTTGCAGTAATGGCAATGCTTTTTGGCTGCTATGCTCTTCAGAAAGCTTCAGAATTTTCTAATAAAAAACCCCTGTTCTTTTCATCAGTGGCCAGAATTTTCTGAGGGGATTTTTTTATCAAAAAAAAAAAAAAAAGACAAAATTTTTTAATGTGTCTCATTTAGGTTTTCTCTCAGAAGCTGGAAATCTGGTCCTTGCATACATCTACCACCTGAGCTGCCAGTGCTATTTCCCAGCTGCTGGGGGAGGACTGAAGGTATAGGAAAGTGACAAGATTTTCTCAGGTAGTGCAGAGTAACTTCTTTCCCAGCTTATTTGTGATGGCACTTTTAGGAAATCTAGGGTTAAGAGACTCTCAGGTGGGTTTGGGCTTTGCTTTATGCTCTGGTTAGAGCTTGCTTTGGGGTTTCTGGAAACCTCAAGCAGATAGGCTGATATTTCCAGGGCTTTTCTGCATATTCTATGGCTACCTCATGTTATAAATGTAATAAACCAGCTCAGACTTAAAACATCAGAAGTGCAGGCCTGTGTCTTTTCCCCAGGGCAAGAGGGCAAGTAAAGCCTTGCATGGACTGTTTTAGTGAGGGTAGTGCCTCGGAAGAAGGAGCAATGCTCTTTTTTTTGGGAGCCTTGTCCAAAACCTTTACAAAGCAGTAACTAGCAAGTTGTTACCTCTATACACCTATACCACCTTTTGCTGACCCAATTTGAAAAAATAAGAAATTATTCACCACAGCAAGACTCAGTCCACTCCAACCTCCATTGTTCAATAAATAATTGAAAATGGTTGTACCAGGGAAGTATGACTTCATGGTGTTTGAATAAGATACGTTACCCTGTGGAGGCTGATGGAAAGAAGATAAAATACACTGAATACTATATATTTAGACCATTGTTTGGTAGATGAAATAATATTTCCTTGTGAGTCACCGACTTTGCTTGTGGATCAATACCCTGGTACAGAGGCAATAACTGCACGTAGTGCAACTTCCCCTCTGGTTGCCTCCTCAGGAGAGAGGATTTGAATAATCTCTTTGCTGGCATGAGCACTGGCAAAAGCAGAAGCTCCCAAACTGCCCTCCCTGAGTAGCTAGTAATGCAAACACTGCTTTGAGGAAGGTGCTGCAGAAGCCAGGGTTTTATCTGGGGCAGGATGGGGAAAGCACTCTCATCTGGGAAACTGGATGGTCCCTGGTCTCTGTTAAGTGACTCCAGAGCACACCTGGTGCCCACAGGGTCACCCTCTGCTCCTTCTGATGCCAGATGTTACCAGGCACCTGCAGAGCTGGAGCCCCAGATCTGGGCTCTTGCCCTCTGCCATCACTACTGTTTAACTGGGGGACAAAAGAAACTGTCTCTCAAATCCAAATAGTGGAAAGTTTTGCTACTTGGAAAATCCAACCACCACTGCACTGTGAGAAGGCCAGGTGTTGGGTGGGGATACATTTCAGTGTTCTCCCAGCAGTGTACTACAGCTCCCAAGGGTGCAAAACCCTTTAGACAACTGCTGGACCAGCAAATCTCTCTCTCTTTTTTTTTTTTTTTTTTCCCCTCAGATTGAGCCAAAAGGCAGGGAGGGCTAGTGAGCCAGCCCCAGCCCTCAACATTTTCCCTAAGGAGGAAGAGCTTTTCCACACTGGTTTGTGGAGGTTGTGCAGCTTCTAGCCCAGGGAAGTTGGTGGGACCTCACCTCTGCTTTGGGTACATCTGGCAGCATGGCAATGCTCATCACTGCACCTGAGCAGGGCTGGGCTGTTGGGAGGCGGATGAGGGAGGCAGATGATCCAGAGTGGAGGCTCGGGGCTGGCTCTGGAGAGGGAGGGTGAATAATTGCTGACACACGGCTCTTTTCTCTTTCTCAGCTTGGGTTTTGGGCCTGAAGGTACACAGTGCATGGTATCATCTGCAATAGCTTTGAAAGAAGCAAAGGAAGTCAGGCAGGGAGCCTCCATAAATCTATCAGAAAGTTAAATACTGTAAAATCTCCATGTTGTTTACCAGCTGTGCCTACAATGAAGACAGAAATAATCCTGGTAAACATGACCTTTGATCAGCAAGGTGGAGAAATTAGGTCAAGCAGGTTTTTGCTTAGCTGAAACCATAAGCTGGGGATGAAGAGAAATAAAATTCTCTTCCAAAAAATGTATTAGTCTGAGAGCTCCACAGAAAACTGCTGCTCAGCAGCCTGAGGCCAATTTGCTGCTCTTGCAAACCTTCCTTGCATCGAGCGCCAAATGCAGAGGGCAAAGGAACATGTGCACACAGCACAAGAGCAATTGCCTGCTCCATGGACTGGGGTTTGATGTTTAAATTACATTACAGGGCATGCTCTGGCAGGCTCTCTGTATGACCTTGGGGAAGCCCTTCTGTTGGCTCAGGCTGGGTTATCTCCACCTGCAGGACAGGGCACAGTCCCTCCTGCAGCAGGGCCGTGACACCAGGCGTGCCCAGGTCACTCCTTGCAGATGGGAGGGTGCTCCACTGTTGGCAAACCCAGCTGCACACCCAGGCCAGTGTGAACTTGTCATCTCTACATTGCACCAGGGGTCATGAAATTGCTGTGGGGCTCCTCCTGAGCTTGGTCTGTGCACCTCAGTCATGTCCAGGCAAAGCACAGAGCCTGGGCTCTCTGCAGGCAGTGCGGGAGGGCACTGTCCTGTCCTTCGGAGGCACAAGAGGTTAGCTTTATGAGAGCAGACCCTGGCTCTTTTAATTTGCATCAGTAATGTGTCCTCCTGAGACTGGCATTAGCCCTGTGGTGTCCCATTAGGATCCTGTGCTCAGCATGTCACAGTGAGTCTTGGTGCCTCCCAAACCCTCTATCAGCACTGCTGAGGCTCAGGCTGCCCCACAGAGGAGTTAAGGCTGAGCATGCTGGTCTATAATTAATGGATAAAAGGATCCTCAGGAGAACTTGTCATATGGAAAATATGTCACCTCAGAAAATGCAAATAAATAGCTGGTCAGCAGTTTTGGATGGGGCAGGAAGTCCCTGCCTGCACCCTCATGCCTGGACCCATATGTGGGGGCCACTGACCTCAGCAAAGACATCCCAGTCTGAAACAGGTGAATAAGAAATCTCATCCTCCCTGGATATTATTTTACATTTGATGACAAAATTTGCCAGACTCCAGGCTTTCCAGCAAGGAGCAGTTTAGCAGGGTCTGCAGATGTGTGAGCACTCAGGGGGTTAAATCAGCAAATGGGTGACATGATTTTACGCCTGTGGGCGGTTTGTTCCAAAGATCAGCTGCTCTCAAAGCAAAAGTAAACTAACAGTGTTTATTATGAGTCACTTAAGCAAGCAAATTATTAGTAGAATCTCATCTGTGGTTATGCGAGTTGGGACCTGAGGTGAAGGTTAATTATTTTTCCCTGTTAAAAAAAAAAAAAAGCAAAAAAAAAATAAAAGCAAAAAAAAAGCCTGTGTTACTAAAGCACTGCCATGGGAAGATGCTTCCTGCACCTATGTGAGAGCGCTCAGCCTGGGTGTCGCTGGGTGCGCCTGGAGCTGCTGAGTTTGAGAGGATGTGGATCTAATTTTGCACTCTGAGGGCTCAGCCCCAAAGCCCCCGACACCCCGGAGAGTCTTTTCATTAACTTCAAGGGGCCCAGAGCCGGGCCCCGTGTGAATGGCGGGGGTCTGCAGCGGGCAGCAGTGGCCAGAGCACAAAGCCTGCCCTCCCGCTGCCCTCCCGCTGCCCCTGACCTCCCACCAGAGCTGAGGCACCGGCCACGAACCTTTCAGAGTCCCCTGGCCCGGTGGGATGAGGGCTGCTAATTGTGGGAGCTTTTTCTCAGGGCAGCACCTCGTAGGCAGCCAGTGCTGGGGTGCTGGGGTCTGCCCAGGGATCAAGAGCACAAAAGCAAGATTGGGGGCTGAGAGGGGATGGGGGGACATTTCCTTCCCTCCCCCCATTAGGAGCATATTTTATGCCATGAGAGGGTCCTCTCCGTTGAAAGGAAAGAAATTACCCGAGGACTGAGCCTTTTCCCATCTGGTGCCTGGGGTTGGGGCAGGATGTGCTGGACTCCCTCTTGCCACAGAGCCTTCCCTGTCCCCAGACCTGAGCCAGGCTCTTTTTGTCTGTCCAGTGTCATTGCAGACACGGGCACAGCAGCATCCTGGGCAGGAGAAGGGTGGTCTACAGGCAGAGATGGCAGGTCTACAGGGACTAAACACCCCTCAGAGGCCTAGGGGGGAAACTGAGCCGTGTCAGCTACTTCTGGAGAGGCAGAGAGGGTGTGGGGTTGGGCTGAGCTAGGCTACCATGACAGAGGGAAGAAGGAAGAGGCCACATGAGCCCAGCCCATCGCAGAAGAGCTCAAGTTTGACAGAACTGTCCAGACCACGCAAGTTCTTCCGGCACAGTGCTTACCCTCAGTGCTCAGTAAATAAACAACAATAAAACAATGTAGATGCTTTCTGCATAAGGTAACAAAATGTAGGTCTCTTGAGTCAAATCTGGAAGCAGTTTAACAAGGCTCCTTGGAGCAATGGCTCTGTGTTGCTCTCTGTTTGCAGAGCACCATGATGCTATTCACATGATTTTTAATGCAATAAAATTACACAATAATGCAATACAATAATAATAAATTAGAACAGAGACAGTTCTCAGACATACCAAATTTAGGAAAGGCAAGGTTTCACTCTTGCAATCCCAACTCATTCCATTACCCTAGGCAAACTGCTAGATTTTTCAAAGTAGCCTTGCTAATTTTTTTTTCTTTCTTTTGGTGTGCCTTTTTAGGCCACTCTGGAATCACAGTTCTTTTTGGGAAAACAGCATCTTAACATCCCTGTGCTTTGCTTCCCTCACCAATGAATATTGCAGAGGGAATTATAACTCAGCCACTGTACACGAGAGAATCAGACACTGTGCTGGTAAGTGCAGTATTAAATTGGGGCTCTGCAATTCATTTTTCCAAGGTCCAACAGGGACTACACAGTAGGAAATAGGTGCTGTCTCTGTCCTGGGAGACGAGGTAGGAAATGTGACTTCCTGAGGGCACAAACCTGGTGAAGAGCTGGCAAAATGTACTTGCAGCCCAGCTACAGGGCAGCCAGCAGCCCTTGGAACTCCTTGTTACTGTTCTTTGCCTTTCCTGCTTGGTCTCTGCCAGCAGTGGGAACTCCTCGATGCCATTCCCCAGAGCAGTGGGGACCCTGTCAACTCACAATCTCGGTACCACAGCCTTCACATCCAAAGAGATGCTCGCCCACCCTCCCTCCTTTCCCGGTCCCTAAAATGTCTCTATCTAGAGGAAAAGCAGTTTAGCACACCAGCAGTCATGTTCAAATTCCAAGGCTAAGCACAGAGCCTGGGAGAGAGAGAGACGGGGGCAAAAAAAAAAAAAAAAAAAGAAAAATCAGGTGCTTCTCAAAAACAATCAACCTGATTCACATGCAGCTCAGCAGCTTTTTTGATGGCTCAATTCCAGATTTCACAGCTATTCAATAGTTCTCTTGTGTAGCTGATCCTTGTCTTAGAATTCAGCACAACTCAATCCATTTTCCCTTTTCTTTCTATAAACACCCCCCTCCTCCTCTTCCCCTCCCTTCTTTTTCTTGATTTACATCTCTAGGGAGATGGGAATGTGAGGGAGAAGCTTGTAGCCTTCCTTCCTGGGGGGCCTTGAACTGGTGTCCCCTGTCTCAGGTTCCCATTGTCCCCGCTGCACAAGCCGCAGCCCCTCTGCACTCCAGCCCTACTCAATTGGAATTTAAATGCTTCATGATTGTTGTCTCACAGAATAGGAAAGTGCTGCATTAAAGAGTAAATTACAGCAGACAAGTAACTGCCTTGGGAAGGAGTGTGAAAGGAGAGATGAGACCAGCACAATGCCCGTTTGCAAAAGAGTTTTTTTCCAAAGATGAAACAATCTTCCTGGTTCAGTCTCCTAAGGATAAATATGATGTGGACAGCGTAGATATGGGGCTTTGTCTGGGAGGAGAAGTGCAGTGTGCTCAGGCTGGAGCAGGCCCACGATGTGCAGCCTGGACTCAGATATGAATTGTGTCCCGGAGCCAAGAGGGTGGCTGGATCTGGGCTTGACATCTGGTTTCTTACACGGGCTCAATACAGGCAGTTTAGCTGTGATCTAAAGCACTAAGCAACTTGCAAGGAAATGAAGAGAAGAGGTTTACTCATTTCCTTGCTTTTGCTGCTTTCTAAGCACGGGCAGAATTTTCAGTTTGCTCATGGTATCTCCTCTTAATGCCGAGACCACCCCAGAGATCATCATCCTCTCCTCAGTCCCTCCAGTGATGACCATTTGTTGTTTAAACACTCCAGTTGTGTCACTGGGACACAACTTTCTCCCTTCCCTGTGCTATATCTGCCCCAGACCTATTTCTGCTTAGTCCAGCCTCCACTTTATTCACCACTGGGACAGCCATATCAGATCCTGAGATACTTTTCCAGGTGAGATCTCTATGAGACAAGATGTTGAGCCGACCCAGCACCAAGCTAACAATACCCTTAGCAAAGAATTGTGTTCTTGCCTGGAAGAAAAATGGTGCCCTGGTGGTAGTAGAAAACACCCTGTGACTTCTTATGAGTTACAAGGATGCTTGCAGCTACATTGCTCATTTGTGTAAGATGGGGTTTCTTCACCAGGAGTGGCAGAAATGAAAGGCTTTGACACTTGAGGAAAGCACAGGGAACTGTTAAAATTATGATTAACATTCATCCAGGGCATCTGAGGGAGAAACAAAAATGAATGAGTCTCAGTGGCTCAGCCACAGTGCCAAGATCAGAGCAGAGACCAGCCACACAAAAAGGGAGCAAAATTCAAGTATTTACCCTTGAGAGATATTGATGACATCTGTCTCCTTAACATTTTAGTCACCTTTGCAGAGCCTGTCATATTAATAGAGGGCTCATGAATTAAACCAGCCAGGTGGTGTAAAGCATAGGTCACAGACGCCCTATGAAAAGCAACAAAAAAATGGCATGTTCACTGAGACAAGAGAAGAAAAGATCAGGAGAATTTCCCTCCCCTTTGCTGAGCAGCATATGCCTTTCAAACTGTTCATTGCAATAAGGTGCCATGGACACACAGGAAAATAATGTACAAATATTATTAAAAAATGAAGAAACCCCAATGCACACACACAGAAGCAAGCAGGCAGGCACACAGTCCCTCCTACTCCAGGATCACGGCGTGTGCTTTCCCCCGAGCCGGCTCCGAGTGGCTCCTGTTTAATTACTCCTCTGGAACCGCTGGAGAAAAGGCTCTGCCAACAATTCTCTTTTTTTCATTTGAAACTACATGTGAGAAATGCCCCTTGGCTCAATGTTGAAACTGAATGTTTCACTGCTGAAATACTTTTATTTTTCCTTAGGTTGCAGTGGTTTTTATACTTAATGATCGTTCTGAAACGAGGCTTTTCAGATGGCCTTCACCAGGACTTTGATACTTCTCCTTGCCTTTGCCTGTTGTGAACCCCAAAATTGTGATAAAACTGCTCAAGGAATTAACACAGCCTGTTGTTCCCAGTGAGAATATTCTGTATTTCACTCAGAAGTGGGTCTACTTTCAGAGCCCACAACCAGGTGCTCTGCAAACCACATGAGGGTTTGCTGAAGTCCCACAGAAGTGACAGCATTTTGTCCTTCAAAACTCAATTCTACATGAAAGTTTTGCAGGCAGAGAATAATTTTTTTAAAAATGCCTTTTCCTAATCAGGTGTTCTAGTTCTCTTGACTTGCCAGGCTTAACACTATGTTGATTCAGGGCCTTGTGGCCCAAAACAAATTCTGCTGAAAACAATAGGAAAACTGGGCTTGGGATCAACACATCCACAATGCAAAACACTACACTCTGAGGACTTTTGAGGACACTCAGCGGGGTGTCATCAGAGCACTGGCATTCTTAGGGAGGCCTGCAGCCAGCTCAGGGTGTGCCAGCACCCTTCCATGGCCATGCCTCAGACCTGCTCCTGTGTCCCACGGCACACGGAGCTTTGCTGTGAGGCCACAGGTCAGGAACCTCCTCCAAGTGTCTGGAGAGCTGTGCCTCTCCATGCCTCTCCCAAGAAGATATGGATCAGGAGAGGAGCCAGCCAGGAGAAGATCTAGGGATGTAGTAGATAAGCTTTCACTCTCTTCAGGCATTTTCCCTTACCAGAGACAAGACAGCAGCCTTTGGGCTGCTCATGCATTGTCAGCAGTGCTGTGGCCATAATCTTCGGGCAGGTGAGACCATGAGGGGAGCCCTGATGGTGTCCAGAGCCAGGACAGAGGTTGCAAGCATTGAGATCCCTCTTCCTAACATGGCCCAGGGGCCAAATTCCCAGCAGCAGAACTTCCAGCCCATGTGTGTCCCTTCTCCTTGCTTTCTGCGATGTGCTTAAATTTCCCTCACTGCCCTAAAAAATGCCATCTCCTTTCAGGTGTGCCCTGCCTGCTGCACTCATCCAGGTGCTCCAGTCCTGCAGGACTTCTGCCTACTACAGGCAAGCAATTTGCACAGGTGTCAATTAAACCAACCCAGTGGTGCCTCCAGACTCCCGCTAGCTATGAGAGCACTGGCAAAGAGATGCTGCTTCTTCAGTGGTGTCTGCCTCTCACTTGCAGGCAAATGCAAACACCAGGCTCCCAAGCAGCAGCCCTCGCTTTGAATTTCTCTGCTTTGCCTGCTTGTCTCCCAGCTCTTTAGCATGTCTTGAATGTGGCTTATTGTCCGCTAATAAAGAAAAGAGCACTGCTCTCCAGCAATGGCACGATCCCAGCTTTCCTGCCCCGCTGCAGAGCCAGTTCCAGTCAGGGAAAGCAGCTATCACTGGAGGTTTTCAATAAACCAGCGCTCCCCCCAAAAACCCTCCTGTTATATAATGCTCTCCTTCCTCTCCTTTTAATGAAAACAACCAAGTAACTGTCTATTTTTACTATGTTAGGGACGGATCCAGCAGCCCTAACTTGTACATGCCCGTCTGGAAGTCAGTGGGAGTTCTGCCTGCATGGGAAAGAGCTGCAGGACCACGATCAGGAGTGACTAACATGAAATAGGGCTCCCTGCTTCGGCCTGGGAGAGGCCAGAAAAACACGGGCCACAACATGGTGCACATTTTGCAAGTGACACTTGGTGTTAGCCAAAATATACATCAATACAAAAGAGGCGTGTGGTAAAAGGCACATTCCTTTACCACACTATTACTGTAATATCCCAGTGCCTCCACATTCATTTGTTCCCAGGAAATTCCATCATCACTATTTCAAGCCTGTGGCTGTTCAAGCCACTCAGGATGATGGGAAATTACCCTACCTAGGAAAACAGAATAATAAAAGCTGTGATTAAATTTGCCTTTGTCCGTAGTCTGCACATCATTATCAATTTCTGGTGAAATATTTTTCAGTATAGAAGGATCCCAATTGTGATATTAATAAACTTTGAAAAATCAGCCAGAAGGGAGGGTGGTTTTTTGTTTTCCTGCAAAGTCCAAAGAATAATACTGCCCCCAAGGAAATTCCCACAATAAAATATTTTGAAAAATTTTTATCAAAAGGGATGTTCTGCTCCAGAAGAACTGAGCATGTGCAGTGGGAACACTGCCAGACTGAACCAGACCTGGCTGTGCCAGCCTAGTGGCCAGGGCATCTGGCCATTGGGTCCAATGCAGCCAGCGCTGACTGCTCCTACAGAAAGCAATTGCGGACTGACCTGCTGTGGAAAAAATGTCCTTCTCAGCTTGGTAATTAGACTTTCCTGAGACTAAAGGATCATATCTCTTCCAAAACACATTGTGCATCCAGACCTTACTCTAGCTCTAGCTGTTATGGATGGCAAGAGTCATGTTCAACATATCCACAAACCTACACAAAAAAAATTAAATTTAGCATTACATAGCTCTGTCAGTGTTTTTCTATGGCAGCAGTTTCACAGTTGAATAAATATCTCATTCTATAAAACCTTTTCGGATTACAAATGAAGCTACTAAAAAAATCAGGCCACTGCTGCAGCCTTGTGCTGTCATCCTGTCCCAGTGTGTGTCTTGAGCATCCATAAATGCAATGGAGATTACCAAGGAGTCTGTTCTCACATTCCCCATGTCAGCGTGCTTATCTTTTATTTTTCAGAAACAGGGCTATTTTTGCATGGAAAAATAGAGCTGAAAACCTGTTCTGCCTTTGCCAGCTGACAAGTGACTGATCCTTTATGGGCTCTATTACTGGTGGGTTTGGCAGGGTCCTGCCTTCACAAAGAGCATCGCAGACCCAGGAGACAGCTCTGAATGAAGGTGCCTGATGTGCTCATATTGCTGATTACTGTGTGCAGAAAACCTTTGCACACATTCTGGGAGGCTGAGGATGAGCACAGGATTATAAGGTTTGCAAGGCAATTGCATCTTTTTCATTTCTGGGATTTGTGTGTGTACCAACATGTTAATATAAACCCTGAAATAAGCAGTTGATGGCTGGGAAATGAGGGGCTGTAGTTAGATATTAAGACTTTCTAAGTAAGAATGTACATGTAAAGCTGCTCAGTCAGTGTTTCTTTGGCTTTTGCTCTCTGCCTGGAAAGGTCTGTGTGTGTTGTGTTCCCAAAACTTCCACTGTCCTGCTCTGTACTGTTGTGATGGTCCTATTCCACTGTATTAATGTTTAGGGAAACAGCAGGGGAGCAGGAGAAACTGATTTATAAGAGAATGTTAAATGAATTTGAAATGCACAGCACTGGCTTCTTACTGTACAGCCAGTCAGTATGGTCCAAGAAGTTATCTCCTCATTACTGGCATCGAGATGAGTGTGGTTTCATCTATAATTAAGACGTTCTGAATAGCTGCTTTTCTAGTGTGGCCACAGAACTAAAAGCTCGGAACAGAAAATATATGTTGGAGTTGTCCTGAAACAGAACTGGCTTTGTAGTTTTCACAGTGAAATGAAACACTTGGAAAAAAATTTGGATGAAATTCATTCAAAGCAGAGTCAAACTGATTCAAAATCTGACCCCAAACTAAATGTTAATTTCCTGACATTATATTTAACCTTTAAAGTAAGGCAAACATGATTATTCATCTACAAACCTTTTTCAAATGAAGCATTTTATTTTTCATATATCTGAACAACTATTTTTTAACTTTCTTTTTCCCAGCTGAGCTATTCACTGACTCTTAACACACTGTGTTGACCTGAAGTTATAAATTGGGTCAGCCTGCAACACTTCTCTGCCCTTCTAACAAATTCCTTTGTTTAACCATGTACAACTTTCCCTCTCTCATCCAGTGGTGTGTGAAGGATGGACACCATTCCTGTCTGGGAAACGCTGTAAAATAGGGAAGTGAAACGGCACTGTGAACATGACATTTTTATGACTTTGGCCAAATACTGCTGAGCACTGTGGGGGTCTTTCCACTGATTTTGGTGCACTCTACATCAGAGTGTTATTTCATTGGCTTCACCTTTACTTTACAAATAAACACGATGGCAACAGGGTGAGCCTCTCTGGCAAACACACCTTCATGCAAACCCTGCTCTCAATCACAGGGGTTCAGACCTTTGATTTGTTTATTTTTTACATGGTTCTCTACACCTGCCTTTTTCCCCCTCTTAGCAGTCACTGCTTGAGCAGAGACAATAGCTACAGAAACCCTCAGGAGCAGATCCAGCATCCCAGGCAGTGGTGTCCCATCTCCCCAGCCACATCCATGTCTGCAAGACAAGAGGTCTCACCAGCATTGCAGGTACCCCACATATTTTATGTGGAAAAGCCTTCCTGGACTCAAACCATGATTTGCCTTCTCTCATGCTCATATTTCTCCTTGGTGCAGTGGTGTCCTCATTAAAACTCCATTATTGCACAGGTGCACGGCTTAGGAGGAAACTGGGGTGCAGAGGTTACTGGGCTTGTCCGGGCTGATCAAGGAAGTTGCAATCAGAAACGTGAATAATTGAGGTCAGCTTTCCTATCAGTTTTTTATCACAAGCTATGAACAAAACCCAGCCAGCCACAAGCTGGGACTGAGTTATCACCATTATCCAAGGTACATTTGCTGGTGAGTTACTGCCACATTTCTGCTGCAAATTTCAACACCTGAAGAAAAAAAAAACCCAACTACAGAGAAGTGAGTTTAGATGCACATTCTTCTTTAATACTTCTTTCCATCAAACTGTCACCAAACCAACTCTGTTCAGCACCATCAAATGGTTATTTCAAGTCCTATATTGCCTTTCCTTTTAATTTTTTTAGCCTTTTTTTCTGTCTTCTGATTTATTGTCTTTAACCTTTGCAGACCCTTTCTGCTTAACTTACAATATCGTATGCTCTAAATCTAAGGATTACAAAATGATTGGAAGTGATTTAAGAATCTGACTCATTTCATGGGGTAGAAAATTGTGTCTTTTCTCTCTCCACATCAGAGGCCATGTTGCTGGAGACAGACTCTGGCAGTGAGGGGAGAACCCATGTTTTAGGCAGGGTGTCTGCTCTGCACAACAAACACATTAAAAACCCCACAGCAACCCTGCACTACATAATGAACATGTGGAAGCACTTTTACTACTTCGATAGGATCTCTGAGCCAAAGAAGAAGTTGTCTGATTTGTCAGCATCTGGGAAGCAGCTCCACTGAGACATGGCTGTATTAGTCCTAGCTGTATGCAGCCTTATTAAAGACTTATGCTTTAAGTCTTCCTGTAATAAAAACCTGCTCTGGTAGGAGTTGGGCTTCCTTACCTTACACAAGATAACTATTTTTAAAGGAGAGTTAGTAACATTTGATAATGGACTGATGAAACAGCTCTTAATTTTCATTGATGCAAATGAGCTTAGTTGAGTGTTCTAAAAGCCAGGAGGCTGTGGTCTCTGTCAGGAAGACCAAATGGAAGCCACTGGCAAACCACAGTGTGACCACAGCAGAGAGGCAGAGATGAGAGACCAGTGTCCCTTACTCTGAAAACTCTTCTCAGGAGAAAGAAGCCTAGAAGCTAACTGGTATCCAAGACCCAGAGGGCTTTACTAACGAGGAGTTTTGGGTATCTGACTGTCAGGTGGACGCCTGCTTTCCCCAGCAGCATTTGAAAACCATGGGTTGGTGGCAGAAGCACTAAGCTGTCTCTGACATCCTGGCTAGCTTTACCTGGTATGTAGAACCCCATATTTAAGTGGAGCTGAACTGATTTATATTTACTAGAAATCCAGTCTGAGGCTGTGCTGGGAAGCCAGGTCTGATACACGTGGGTTTGGCTAAGAGTTATTATTCCTCTGACACAGCTTGCCGCCTGGATTCAGTTCTTCCCAAAACTCACGTGTTCTTGATTTGTACTCCATGGCCAACCTGGTCTTGATCACTCAAGGCCAAAACCAAGATTAGAAAGATTGACATCTGCTAATGGCTGCCTGGTGGTTTTTCTGGGGTGCTTTATCAATTCTGTCACAAGCAATAATAGGAAGGAGAGGGATCCTAAAGGTCTTTGAGATCCTATGAACCTAATTCCCCTCAGCTGATTGCTGCAGCCATTTCCCCACGCCTCGATCACCCCTGCCGTGCCAAGAGCTGGCCTCTGAGTCCACTTTCCCCTCCTTACTCTGGAGCAGCTCTGCAGAGAGCCTGGAAGCTGCCGGAGCTGCGGTTCCGAGATGATTAATGCCCTTTCTCGGCCAACAAGCACCCGCCATTCACATTCAAATATCGCAACGCTCCTCAGCCACAGAGACACGGGCAGAGGGAAACGCTGAGGACCCTTGTGGCAGTGTCTGCTGAAGTCTTGTTTGCGCAAAGTTTGCCAACAGCAGTCTGCATGAGGAATACTGAGGATTTTTTTTTTCCTCCGGGGATTAGTTCTGAGATTCGGCTGGGGAAACCAACCTCTCTTTCCTGCCCCTGTGCGATGCCCCTGGAGGCTTGCAGACCTCTCAGGTACTTTGCATGGTGTAAGGAGAGATACTCTTCCAGGGTGCTGGATTTGTTGAAATGTGCCTGGCAGGACAGCAGAGATCGTTTTCTTTGCTCAGAGAGGGATGCTGAGCATGGCAGGAGGTCAGACAAAGCAGATGGCCAGGCATAGCAGATCAGTGTCAGGCAGAAGAGATTTAACTAAGAGAATTTTGGCATCAACTACAAAGAGGACAAGAGGGAATACTACTCTGAAGCCCTCAAAAATGTGCTTTTGCTCTAGACATATTCACTTCTTTCCTCCCTTTCTTAGGCTTGCTTTTGGCCAGCTTTTATCAGTCAGAGGGTTACGTTTTGGGTAGGGGTGTCCTGACCTCTGAGGATCATTGTAACTTCCAAGATTGCAGGTGTTCAAGGTTTGTTCCAGGTTAAATGCCAGGTGGGTATCTGGGGGAAGTTTTGGTGGCTTGGTTCTCTCCCAGGGGGCTTCACCACTAGAAGGAGATCCTGGAACAGTCACAGGACACATGAACCAAGAACACCGCCCTTGACCAAAGGGACTAGGCACAGTACAATAAAGGACCAGGAAAACACAGCCAGGCTGGGGGAATGCTGCCCTTCTGGGGATGGGGACAGGGGGTAGGCACATCCACCCCAGTGTCACCATCCTGCTTCGGTCCCAGGGAGGCACAGAGCAGGTCACTCTGACTGACTTATGCAACCTGCAACTGAACAAAGGCTGCTCCCTTCTCACCTCCTCCTGTTTGCAACTATTAAATCAGAGAAGCAAAAATGAGCCCCTGTTTTTTAGGATAAAAGAGATATCAGCTTTCACTGTTTTTTTGCCTCCTGTTGTTAGAAATCAGGTCAAGGGGCTGGGTTAAACAATTCATGTCCAGACTTTCTTCCAAGCAACTTAACTCTTTTGCTTTGCACTGTGCTGTCTTTAATCAGGTTAACTTTCATGGTGGGGAGGAGGACGCAGAAGCTGCTTGATGACAATTGTGCTGGATGACAGTTTGTGGCCTACCTCACAGGTTTATTTTAACTTTGGTTTGCCATTCTGTGTCTGAGTTATTACATCTGAGGTTGACACTGGCAGAAAATAATATTTTTGTAAAATAAAATTTTTACAAGTCATGTAAATGACTTTTAATTCACCAGAGAGTTCCCATCCTTGCAAAGATCATTCCACCAGTTATTAATTTGGGGTGTTATATCCAACTGTGAGGATCCCAGGAACAGTGAAAATTAGCTCAGAAGACAAGATTCTGTTTATCTTTCCTTCATCTCCAGAATCTGTTTAGCCTGTGTGAGATGAAATCCAGTTCTGACCCAAACAATCATCTCTCTCTGTGGGCTCCAGCCAATCTTCTGAACCTTTGTTATTCAGAGTGAGAGAACCTGAGTGTAGTCATTCTCATTTATTTAATTTGTAGAAAGGTAATTCTGATTGAGATTCAGAAATGCAGGTGCTCCCTCCCCAAGTACTCATCACTTAGGCCTCCAGAATTGTTGGTAGCAAAGGTCACTTGTCCAGTCACAGGTTTAATGCCACTCCACCTAATCCTCTGGTGAGATTATTGTTGTTATTGCAGTCAGGGAGAGGGCAACTCCCAGGCATCTCCTTCATCCCTTCTGCTCTGGCAAGGCATCCCAGATGCATTGGAGCTGAGATGGAGGTGCTGGGCTCAGTTACTATTTCTGTGAGAGGTGTTAGCAATACCAAAAGCCTGCAGGAAGCCAACAGAGAATGCAAACTGCAAGAAATGCAGACTTGTTTTTGAATCATATCAGTACCTGTCCATGTGGCAAGACTGAAACTGATTCCAGACCAGAGGATTATCCTATCCCCATTCCAGTGGTTTGCAGTGCTGTTGTGAACTCAAGTTTGAGTAGAAGAAAATGAAGAAGCTGTGGAGAAAGAAGTGAAATGTCATTCCTGCCACCACAGTGCCTAGCTGGTCCTGGATAAACAAAGCCCAAGATGTGCATATTGAGACTGCATTTCACTTATCTGTGATCAGGCATTGCTGGAAACAGAACTTGTGAAACAACAGTGTGAGAATAACAATTAACACTGGTGGGAAACAAGCTGTTCCTGGAGTGTATAGAGGGGGTTGACAGTCTCGTCAAGAGAGTCTGTTATAAACTCTGCCCAATTCCTCCTGCATACAGCCCAGACCCACTGTGGGACCTGGCTCAAGCTCAGTGGTAGAGAAGTGCCTCCACATGCTTCACAATTCCACCAGATGCATATCTGCCTCTTTAGGCACCTAAACATTAGCAATCTGGCTATGCTCCATGCCTTGTTTTCAAATGTCATAAACAGACCATCCTATCCCTGGGCTGCTGAAGGAAAAAATGTGTTGAAGGCCAGAAGGTGACAGAGACAGCACCAAGTGCTTGGGTACTGAAGAAGTCCTCAAGGAGGGCTGGGTTTTGTACTGGTCTTGTGAGATGCAGATATATTCGGGCACCATGGAAGGTGGCCAGGGTGTGCAGCCTGCAGGCAGGGCACAAAACTGAGCCCAACTAGAGAACAGTAGCACCACAATATCTCCCAAAATCCTGTACCAAATTCTGTGGCCCACAGCTCCCATCTTACACATGCAGAGAGCAGAAGCACAGGGGGCTGAGGAAGCATCCCAACAGGTGCTTTTCTGTACCCCTGTGCCATGGTGGAATCTGTTTGCCCAGGGCTGCTGCCGAAAGAGCTCTGGGTTTCCACCTCCCATTACTTCTCCCTTGCAGTGGAGAGCACAAACCACATTTTCCCCCACCAGGCTAAAAGTAGAGACCTGGATATGTACAGGGTCTCTGCAGCATCACTTGGGTCTCTATTAACTTTATCTTCTTTGTCACAACACTGGACAGTTGCCTGGCTGGGTTTGATCCGTGCTGCTGTTTTCCTGGATCACATCAGGAGCAACATTACCAAAGCACTGCATTGAAAGAGTCTCATCTGTCAGATGTGCTTGATTTACATTCAACATTACAGCTCTGGATGGGCAGAAGGCAGTGCTTGAGCAGATCCTATTGCAAGATTTGGGTCTAGGAGTGTGCAAGTGTGTGTGTGCACAAGAGTTTATGTATTTAGAGAAATAATGTTTCTTCTCCATCCAAGGCCAGGAGACTGAAATCCAAGCAAGCCGAAACTTCTTTACCATTGACGCCATAACAACATTTGAGGTTTCGAAAAGGAGTGGAAAAAATGTGTTGCTGTAGTAAGGGAATTGTAACAAGATCTTAGCCTTGGAATAACGTGCTCTTTAGTGAAGCAGCAGCTCCGCAGCACTTCCGCCTCCTCGAGATTTGTGAGGAGAAATGTGCCCCAAAGAATGCTAGTTATTTTGAATGGGGAGAAAACTCAGCTGAGGGTGAATGAAAGACATCCAGGAAAAACAGAGGAGAACTGCTCTGCTGTTCTCCTCCCAGCTCCCACCTCCCTCCTTCAGCAGAACAGAGGAGTGATGCAGGAACCTGGTGGGGCTTCTGGTTAAAGCAACGAGTTCATGGAAACACTTAAAAAGTGAGATCTGCAGCACAGAGAGGGGAATAAAGTGAGGTATGGCTTATGTAGGACCTGGCTGCAGAAGAGGGGCATGAACCCCACTGGCAGAGATGGTAGGCAGCTCTCTCCAACAAAGCTGACCTGTGAGGGGTTGGACCTTGCACCCAGACCTCTGATTCTCTTTCCTTCACAGCTGATGTGTCAATGTAATCTTTAGGCTTTGAGGGCTTCCATCCCACACAGCTGCTGCCCTGAGCATTGCCCTCTTGTCTCTGGCCTGTGGGGACCAGAGCTGTGTGTGGATGCAGTCAGGACTGAGGTTGCTTCCCAGGGCTCCGCAGTCAGTGGATCGAATGCAGCACAACTGCAGGTGAAAGTTATGGAGGCACAAGGCAGCAGAGGAAACTCCAATAACTTTTCAGTCTCTTCTCCATGTCTGGCCAGGGGGAATATTTTTTTCAGAGCAGGTTTGCTTTGATTGCACTTCAGAGCAAAAGGCTGCAGCTGTCCATAGTACTCATGGAGAGCAGTTAAAGACAATTTAACATTTTCCATTCTTAAATAACCCTGTGTAATCTGGGCTGCTGTGCAGAGGATCAGCATTACATATTCAGTGATGTCAAAGCTCACTTCTGACGCAGGCTTGATATCTAGGGTTGTAAGAGCTAGCTCAATGAGAAACATCAGTTCAATGCTCGATTTTTATGGAAGGAATAGAGGACAGAAAAGCAAATATTATTTTTCCTTGATCAATCCATAGTGCCAGCACCTGTTTTTTTGTTTATTTCTAGGCATATCCTGTCCAGTCCATGACACACTGTCAGATCAAACTGGTTTGACTCAGCGTAGTCCTTGGGTCAAGGACATGGATATCTGTGAAACCCCTTGTACAGGGCTTTTCCCAGTGGAAGTGGACATTTCTATCTTAATTTGAGCTTGGCATATGCATTAAAAAACTGAAATAAATGTTTATAGCCTTGATGAATACAGAGAAAAACTCAGATATGAAGGGACAGAAAAACAGAGGCAATAACAACTTGCATTTCAGAAACACAGGTTTCTGGGGAATAGAGCCAGGCTGATGGGAAAGAGTAAAAGTCCATGCTACATGGATATCTCAACCAAGGTACACCAGTAAATATTTTCAGATAGGGTGGGAACTCCATATTTTTGCAGGGCAGTGGCCCAACATCTAAAGAAAATGCCGCAGCAGTAACTTAGTGAATTTTTCTGAGGACCATGTTATGTCCTGGCTGTGTAGAACTGCTGTCTGGGAGCTGAGGGCTGGCATCATGGTTGAGATCCATGTGAATTTTAGAATTTAGCTCTAAACTGAGATTCTCCTGGAGTTTTATGGAAGGCTTCTTGATAATACGTTACCTGTTAGAGGGATTTCAGCAGCTATTCACGCAGAAGAGAATTAAGAGCAGGAGTCTCCTCTGACTTATAATCAGGGTGAATCCAACACTCCAGACACAACTCAACCAGAACCACTGTGTTGCTACTTGGGAGTGGGCCAGCTCTGCAGCTGAGGCATTATCAAAATGCGCTGTCTGGGAGCAAGATCAGCCTGAATCTTTGGGATTACGATGGAAGTAGAATATCGAACAGAGGTTAGTCTGGATTTCATCACAAAAACATATATTTTATTCAGGCTAACCAAGAAGACAGGCTGAGACAGCACTTGGGATCTCGGCTGTGTGGGTACAGATGTACAACACGTACACAGCAAGATCTGTATCAGCACAGCTCGTCCCAGGCCATGTTATTGATGCAAATTGCACTGCTTGCTGTCAGAGCTGCTCTGTGATCAAAAATCTAGGAAAGGCTTGAGCAGAAGTTTACCCTAGCTGGATGTTGACCATCTAAAACTTAGATGCCTGGTCCTATCTGTTCATTTTGAAGCTTTCTGCAGGAAAATAATTTTGTAAAAAAAGCAGTGCATTTCTGGGAGTAATTATTTCACTTAACTTTGACAGTTGTTTTGAGATGGAATTGTTCATCTTCTGGATGCTGAGGCATCTCAGACAGCAAGTTTAGACTAGATTCCTACTTTCACATGATTAATATTAGATAAATTCCTCATAAGAGTTCTTGAATTTTAATTCCTTCTTCAGATCTTTTGCTGACAGCTCAAATATTTCCCTGCAAACTTTAATTCTTTACAGTTTAGGGGAAAAAAAACTCACTGTTCTAACTTAGTGGAGACTAGAGCAGGTAAGGATTTATAGAGCAAATCCTTCTTAGAGTTTCAATCAAATTTTAAATAAAGTGGCTAAAACCAGGCAGTGATAAAATGATAATATGCACCATTCTTTCTGCCAGTGATGGGGCACTGCACATAATAGGACTTAGTTTTCTTAAGTCCTTCCTAATTATGGTTACTGTAATATTTAGTCTCTGTTCTTTTGGGATACAAGTGAGAAAATTTAATGGAAATTCTGTAGCAATCACAGTTGCTAAATCTGAAGAAAAGTCACTGCAACTGTGAGGGATGTGCTAACTTCTGGCCTGATCCTGCCACCCAGTGTGCACGCCATTTGCCTGCTTGAATACTCCCATTAATCTCAGAGAGCTATTTACATGCAGCAGAATTACAGGTTCACACCAGTCTTCAGAAACATGGCAGGCCTTTGTTGAGCCACTAATTCTGCCAAGGGAATTGGGGCAGATCTTCTGATGGAGAATATGGATTTTTTTTCACTACTTTATTAGTAAGCATGTTCTCATACATTCATCTACTATGGGTATAAATACGTACCAAGGGCTAATTCTGATGGATTTTGAGATTTTTAATTAACATCTGGAAAGAATTTTGAACTATTTCTCATTGCATATATGCAATTTAGGGTGAAGGCTGTAGAAGAAAAGCTGAATTTTATTGCCCTTGTCCATGTGTAATGAGAAAATTTTGACACTAAAGCAACTGGGGGAGGAAACAAATCCTCAAAGAGTAGATTTCTAATCAGGGCCAACAAAATCCACTCATCTACTGGTAGATGTACAAAGTATCTATATTTTGTTTATTGGCAAAAACTGGTCAGGCATGTCTGGAGTAAATAGTTTGTATTTTCAAGCTTAACAACAAACTAAAAAGGCAACATGCAGGGTTTTTTGCAAACCACTCCGTTGCACATGTGCAAACTTATAAACTTTGCTGCTCTTGCAGGGGTGTAGCTGAGGACCGAAAGTTGCCCTTTGAGTTTGGGTGGTTTTGTGAAATACATTTGAAAAAAGCCCCACAATCTGTCTCCTCGAGTCATAAGTCAGCGGTTGGGTGACTGGTTTGAATTCAGACGATGAACAAAGACAAACGAAACATAATCCTGCACGTCTGTACATTCTGGAGGCTTTCCTCTTCATTTGGTGTCAGTACTGAACCAAAAGTATTTAGAGAGGCAATATTATTGAACACAACAAATAGGAAGCAAAGCATAATTTTTGTTAGGGGTAAGTCATCCCTTAGGCAGAGCATTCCATCAGTCTTACTGCGTTTCGCTGCACTGAACTATGGTTAATTTGTGGTCGGAAAAAATAGAGGCACTGTGGTTCTTGAAAATTACATACTGTGTTTCCAGTTTAAAGAGAAACAAAAGGCATGTGTTGTAAATATAAATTTTTTTCTTTACTTTTGAAAACAAAAGCCCATTTGAACACCCAGTCTAGGTTCAATTCAGCACCTAAAGTAACTATGTTATTTCATTGTCAATTTAGGAAAAAAATTCTATAGTGGGAAAAGGAAAATCAGCATGATTGAAGAACTGGCAGCTACAAGTTAACTGTGTTCTTGTGTCAAGCTCTTTACAGCAGTGACAACATTTGCTCCCTAATTGTACAACTACAGAAACTACATTCTTGGTTTGAGCAATGACAATTATTAGCCATTAGAAGAAAATGCCAACATAAATGTTGGAATGTGCCATTATTTGGGATCTTCCACTCAGAATCACAGCTCTTTCCAGAGGATATATGCCAAGCATTACAGGCTGCAGGCAGGAATTGCTTGTTAAGGTTTGTTTCTTAGGAGGTCAGGGTAAATGGTCAAAATGATGGGTTTGACCTTGAGATTTCTGGCTTAGGCATTGTCATTTGGGACATGTTTTTTACTTAGCTGAGCCTTGACCATAAGAACTTCCTTAACAGAAATATGTAATTTGGATGTTGTTCTGTTTATATTTTGCTTTCAAAGACTGCATTTTTCTGCCAATCACTGAACCCTGAATATCACCTACTGTTCATCCAAGAGAGATAATCAAGTAGTCAGAAATGAAAGATTCTCTCTCATTGCTTATGTGATATTTTCAGGAGAGGAAAACTTCATTTTCCAAGGGGGTGAAAGAGCAGTTGTCAGCTTGAGTAACACGTTGGGGATCTCTCAACCCAATGGCCTGTCTTTCTGGAGATACAACCATGAATTCCTTGGTAGCTTGATGTTAAAAAAGGCACAGAGGTAGGAGGGATGATGGAGGATTTTGTATAACTGGTCGGTGGACTGAGATGGATGTTCTGAGCAAGTTCAAAACTGAATCTACCTCTTCCTGCTGTCACAAATCTATACATCTGAAGGATTTTTTTGTTTTGAGAGGTGACTGGGGGAGGCTTTATAGGTCTTTGCTTCCCAAAGTGGCCTTGAAGCAGAAATTTTGAACATGGCATAAGCTTATTTTCTCCAGTTATATAGAGCTTCTGGTTTCCCAGGGCTGTAGTCAGCGTGTCAGTTTGCCTGAGGGACTGTGCACATATTACATTGGTAAGTCTGCAGCTGGGCATTGACAACAACTGTCACTGCTTCAGCCAGGGCAAGAAACAATGGAAAAAAAAAATCTCATGATAAACTCACAAAACTTGGCTGCAATTTTGCAAGCACAAGTAATTTTGGAACTTCAGATAAGCTTCCAAAGGTCTGGATCCAGGTCCAAACAAAACCCAAGCTTTAAAATTATGAGGCTTGTGCATTAATAACACTCATATGTTTGCTTCCACTTGGAAATACTAAACATTTTATGGATTTTCGCATGCCCCAGTTGGTCCTCTGTGCTGGCTGGGATTGTTAGAGTCCCTCTGCTTTTGCAACTATATAGACATCAATAAAGATGAATAAAGCTGGGCAGTCAGATTCTAATTTATGCTAATCATGTTGGATGGCTCAGGGCACTTCAGCACACATGCTTAGCCAGTGACCTTTCACACTCCTCTTTCTAGATCAAAGCACTTTATTCGTCCACTTCCAAGAAAATCACAAAGACAAAATTCCCATTCAGCGTGCCTTTATTAATATACAAAAGGCCAAATCCTGACGCCTTTAATCTGCTCCTACTCGTCACTGCCATGATTTAAAAAGTAGAGCATTGCCATCAGAGTTCTGGCCCCAAAATCAACACATAGAATGGCCAGATTCTCAGTAGACACAAATGTAGATGGGACCGCTGCCTTCAGACAGGATCTGCCTACCTCACAGTATTTCCTTGAGGCTAAACCCTCTTTCTGTGGAGTTGATAAATCCTTGATCCATCTTTTATTTGGTGGTTTTCAGATGAACCCTATCTGTCCTCTTGCACTGATTTGTTGCACTGGCTCTCACCCAGTTTGGGCAATGTCAGTGGGTGACCGTCAGAGAGGTGCCCAATGCTGGGCAGGTCCTTAGTGTGAAATAGGACCTAATTAGATAACACAAATCCAGGCTTCTGATAATACAGATTGCTTCAAAACTCAGCACATTTAGAAAATTCCTACCAATGTACAAGTGAGAGGATCTATTTTGTGCAATCTGTTCGGGTCTCTGAGTCCCCTTCTCAGGCTGTAACAGGCGAACTCCCACAAAACTCACTTCCAATTTACAACTGTGTCAAGGAGAGGAGAATCAGGGCATCTGATACACACACATCAGAATAAAAAGCATTTTCAGCAATTGCAGATTGGTCACAATTTCAGTTTTCCTCCTTCTGATTAATTTCCATACTTCTAAAAAGTCAAACTTCTGTTCCCTCCTTATGGTTTGTGCTTGCTTGTGTTTGATACTGTTTGAGTGCACTTTAAAATACAAAGAAAACTCAGTTTCCTTCTCATGCTGAACTTCCTTTTCCAGTAATGTTTTCAGTCTGACTAAATTCCAATTAAAAATATAAACAATACAACTATTTAAAAAAAATTAATTCATCAGTTCCTACAGCAGTTAGTAGTTGTTGCAAGGATAAAGGGATATATTAAATGCTGCAATGAATCTATTTCCCTTAATAGAATATCTGCTTTTCTACTAAGAACCTTTTCACAATAATCCATGCTTTCCACAGAATTGTCTTTTTCAACTAAAAGTATAAATAAAATTTAGGACTCAGTATTATAACCGGTACTTGAAACAGCCAACAAGCCTGATATTTGAGTCCTGCTGAAAATATCAAGATTTTCCCCGGTAAATGTAATTTTTTAGGACAACTCAGGAAATGTCTCTTTTATTAATGTTTCACCTGGTGCAAAATATGCCAGCTGAAAAGCAATTAATAGATACTGATAATTATCTGAGATTGAAATTTCTGCTTATATTACTTTTTAATGGTGGTTTTGAAATATTCAAAGCAAGGAAATGGGCAGATCAGATGACTGATTCATAACCCAGATATAATGTCACAGAGGGGTTTAATAAAATGAAGATGAATACATGCTTTTAATGAGCTAGGACAGAGCTAATATGTTAATGAAAATTCAGTTTTCAGACATTTGACCAGAGAGAAGTTCCTTTCTCCTGCTAGTTTGGATCAAAGTTCAGTTGGAGGTGTTTTTCACACACTTTAGAGCATTAGATGACAAAAGAAGGATCTTTAGGACTACTACTGTCGTGTGCCTGTTTGGTGCAGTGACATTTTCCTGCAGACCATCAAATACTATAGACCTCCGCACATGCTGTGGGTGCTCCAAAGGTGGCTGTTTTACGTGCTCAGAGCTCTCCTAAAGGGTCTGCAATGGCTCTGGGGGTGTGAAAAAATAAAAATTTCCTAGACATAAATGCACACTAGTACAAATGGTGCCACATCAAACTGCCACAGTCACAGCAAGTCAACATATGTGCAGACATACTGAGCTGAAAGGCTGTTATTTCATCTTCAGCTCACACTCCTGTGCCTGGCTTTTGAAAACACACCCATTATGTACAAGTTTGTGCTTACATGGGTTTATGCATTATTTTGCAGTCACTATAGTGATTTGTCCTTTCATGGCCTCAGTCAGAGTGCCCCTCATGAGTCTGTAGGATGCCTGCAGGACAGAGGCATGCTCTCTGGTTTGTGGGAACTTGCATCACGTGATTAATGACTTCTGGTGATATAAAATGTCCTTGAATCAGTAGATGTTGCTGCAGTCCCATTCTATCCACAAAGCAAGAGCCTCAAAAACTTTTGTCTCAAATGTGCCAGCCAAAACAAAGGCCCGTGGGATGTTTTAGGAGTTCTGGCCACTCTGAGAATTTTGTAGGTACTGTCACAGGCACTGAAAGCAGAAGGATAATTTTAACCCGAGCTAATTGCATACTTCATTGTATTCCATGTTTTCTCTCTCTGTGTCTTTTCTCCCAAGTATGGCAATGCTAAGAGCACTCTGATGCAACCACATGTATGGCCTTGACAAACTCCTTCTGTGGATCTCAGTAAAATTTAGAGGGTCTTGCTGAAACTTAACTCCTATTTCTGAGATGCTCTCAGGTCCTTGCTGCCAGATGGATTATTTTTGACAAGTGCTAAAAAGGACCATGTTACTAGCCCAGCTCAGGCCAAAGCATTTGGCAGTACAGTGAAAGATTTTCAGCCCACTGGCCTGGCTTGCACAATTTGAGTGCAATTCAGTGTCTCCTGGCAGGATGCTCACACTGTTGCCTGCCTGTAGATTTGTGCCAGCTGGAGGTTCCATTCCTGTAGAAGATGAAAGGGAGCCAGGTATCAAATAGATATTTTACCTTTGAAAGCCTCCTGCTGTGTTTGTTTTATTTAGAAGGATTTTCTTGTTACTGCTTATTTGCCTGCAGGACAGTGTGACAATGGTAATCTTTTTGGGAATGATGCATATGAGTTAATTATTAGTGACCTTCTGGAAATGGTTCCCCAACTCTTTGGTAGGTACATGGGCATAAGAGGCCTTGCAGAGAGTCAGCAGTGGACAAGTCCCAGGCCTCAGAGAAGTAATGTTAGCCTTGGAAATCCGGAGTGGGATCTCTGCAGGAATGAGGGTGGCAGTTGTCTTCTGCACCTCTCTGTCTAAAGGAGGAAAACTTCAAATAAAACATCTGCAACAGAAAAATCTGTTTTGAGGACTTTAAGCTGCACTCTGGCTGCAGCAATAGCCAAAGAAGATGTCCTACAGAAGTGAAAAGGACTTATCTTCCCATGATTCAGGAAATCTGAACAGAGGAATTGGACAGATGCTGTTCTTACAGACATTTTCCAGTTTCTGTGCCATACTCACAGGCTCCAAAGGTGCTGTGCACTCTGCAGGCAGGGACTCACGTGTCCCTGGTCTTTATCTAACATCTAACCTTGCTTTGATGCTATCTCAGAAGGGCAAGGTCAGGGAAAATTGCTATCTTTTCCCAGCAAATTGAGCAGATAAGCACAGTGCTGCAATACAATTTGACAGAGGAGTCTGCCTGTGTAAAGCCAGGCACTGGCTCTGGCAACTGAGTTGGCACTGCTGCAAGGACATGAGCTCAGGAGGAGCTCTGGGTGCCACAGAGCTGATAGCAGCCAAGGCTGCGACCCAGGCAGCTCAGTGGCAAACATGAGGCAAAGGTCCCATTCTGCCCACTGGCATCCAGGCTGGGAGGGATCAGTGACCTCAGGGTCTGGGCTCAGAGTGGCAGCAAAGGCAGAAGCCCACCTAGGATGCATGCACACAGTAAGAGCTGTCATGTCTAGAATCCCAGACAGAATTTAGATGGAAGGGACCCCAAAAATCACCTGGTTGCAAGCCTCCACCATGGGCAGGGATGCCACTCACTGGATCAGGATGCCCCAAATTGAAGAATGGAGTGAAAGGGTGAAGAAAGGAGTCTTCATCTTCCCCTCCAAAATGAGGTGCTTCTTTCCAGCTCCTCAATGTCACAAAGCAGACATACCCACAGGGCTCACTGCTGTACCCCAGGACTATTTGTCTGTGGTCCCTGTGGTCATATCACACCACATTCTCTGTCCCTCCCCTTTCCTGCATGACCTGGCATGGGTAGCATTGCCACACAGCTGACGCAGCACAGCCAGGGACACACTCATGTCACGCCACCAGCACACCAAGGGGCAAGCCCCACTTTTCCATGCCACAGGCGCACCCATTTTCAAAATCAATAAGGACACGCAATGTGACAAACTCCGAGGGACAGTGCACTAATATCACTACTGAAATGCTAAGTGAGCAGGAGGAAGTGAAATGAAAAATGAGGAGTTAGCAAGCTTTCCAGGGAAATTTAAATGAGTTATACACACACACACACACACACACACATATATATATACACACACACATATATAAAAATAGATGTGCATCTATGTAGAAGAAGAGGATGGCTCAAGAAAAGAATTTGCAAAATTCCTGTATTTCAACTGGTATGCTATTTCCTAATGTGAGTGACTGATGTGTGGAGGTTGCTACATATCTATTTCCTATCGCAGACAGAGCTATTACTTAAGTAATCAATATTTAATCTCTATTAGGGAAAGTCATTTTTAAACCTACTCTTAAAAGTGCGTGTGCAGCACTTGATATAAATCACAGCCAGGCAAATCTGTGCTGAACTCAGAATCTTCTCCCACATTTTAAGGGAGGAACAAGATTTTTCATGGGAAGAAGAGGAAGGGAAAGAACTCAAATAACTTTGATAGTTCTGACTATTTCAGGCAATGGAGTGAATCCAAAATAGCACAGGCTTGATTCATACCCTGATTTTTCCAAGGGTGGTAGAGAACATGGGGAAAGGGTATCAGCATCTGTCCTGTGGGGAGTCAAAAAACTGAAGCCAGAGCTGGCTGTAATGATCCCTCTCCTCTGCTCACAGAAAGGAGTCTTGGTCAAAGCTGAAACATCTTGCAGAAATATGTCAGCTCATAGCTGGAAGTGCTTGGGGCAGACTGACAGAGAGGGACTCAGCTCCTGAAGGCTGACAAGGAACATGGAGATTCAGAATTAATCTATTCCCTGCCTAACTTGGGGTGATCCCAGAAGAAAATGCTGGTCTGGATCAAATAGTGCAGAAATTTGAATCAGTTTAGTCAGACCATTCTTGTTTCTTATTTAAGTCATATTTTCAAAGCAGTCCCAGAAGACAAAGTCACCAGGTTTGTGCAGCACCTCCACCATTGAGCCTAAAATGCAAAAAAGGCTTTTAATCCTTATTTTTATCCTTAGATGAGATGTGAACTTCCCTGTTCCCGTGTCTCAGTGGTTGCTGGTGGCCACACTGGTCCCAGTTACACCAGTGTGAACCCAAGCTGTTCCTCCCTGGTCCCCCCCCTCAGCCCTGCTGCTGTGCAGTCCCCCCCAGCTGCCTCAAGGCAGCACAGGGACTCCCAGCCTCTTCCTTTCAAAGACCTCCCTCATCATCTAGCAATACAGATATTTGTGCTAAAACGGCCTTTTTCATCACTCAGAGCTACACAGAAGGTGAATTCAGTAGGAACTAGACGGTGTAACCTCCCTGGATTTGAAGCACAAGTTCTGCCAGTTTTATCAGTATTTGAGGAAATCAAGTACCAGACAAAAATGAGACACATAGGTGTGCATGCAGCCCTGAAAGATAACCAACAGAGCAGTTCTCCTACCTTTTGCAATGATATAAACTTGTAGCGGATCTCATAGAAATTCACAGAGAATTGGGGCAAATGTAACAGCAAAGACATGTTTTGTTTGGATGTGACTTGGCCAAAGATTTTGGGAACACGTTTAGGTATTCGGCATGAAGAAAAGCACGGCGGGGGGGGGGGCTGAGATTTATCAGGAATAAACACTGAGTCAACAGAACTTCATTATTTACTGTCACGGTTCAAGGCCAGCAGAACGCGCCACGCACACAAAGGACATGCTGGCTCAAGGCTGCTGAAATTTGATGTTGTGCAATATTTCTGCAGTTGTGGAATAACAAACTATTCCGAAAGCCAATGCTCAGCATTGAGAGTGAAATCAGCAGAGAGAATGAGCATAGACCAGCATCTGAAGGCAATATGTAGCCCAGTTATGCTAAAAAATATCTATTTATGCCCTTGATTTCGTTTGCCTCCAGGTCTCTGCTCTCACTGTCTCCAAATCTATTGTGGCTTGCTCCTGGGCTCCTGTTTGGAGAGAATCTCAGTGCTTTTCATAATAATAATTAAAAAAAAAAAAAGCTCAGTGTGACTGGGGGAATAATTTATTTCAGGACCTGGTCCTTACAGACAGTACAGATGTGCCAAGGTTGGCTCTGGTTTATACACAGTAAGGACACTGGTTTTTGTTCTCCATGGTGAGGTAATTGTGTAAGGTGCTGCAGTCACCTCATCTCCCACTTGGCACGAGTCTAGGAGAGTATCTTGAGTTATTTCAAGACTGGTGCTGAATGCTGACTGCTTTGATCATCCTGAAGAGTCTGTCTATCAATGGACCAGAGACTTCCACTGTTCCTGACCACACCTCTGGAATTCTCTCATGTCTGACAACAGCCTCTTCCAGGAGCTGCAGGGGAAAATGCAAGGAACACACAGCAAATGCACATTAAACAATTGATGCACAGGAAAAGCTACAAGACTGCTCCTTGCTATGGGAGTTTCTTTCTTAGATTTGTAGTTTGCATTCTCTCTGGAAAGGAATATTTTTGGTCTTACCTGCTGGGGATATGCTCAATAAGTAATGGATATGACTTTTTTTAAAATGGATATGATTTTTTTTAAATTGGCCTGGAAAAAGGCAGTTTCAATTGTTTCCCCTGCTGGGAGAGGATCTGAGAACGAAACACCCCCTGACAGGACTTAAACACTTTTTAAACATTCTCCTGGAAATTTCTGTGAGGATGAGGCAGATTTAAGAAAATGACGAAACACACTTGAATAAATCTCTGATAGTGGAAAACACTTGCAGGAGTCACAGATGATGGATAGAACCCAAGATCTCCACTGGTTCTTTAGATTTTTCAATATCAAAGACTCCTTCTGTGTTTGGCTTAAGATTGAAGGCTTGTTCATGTTTCATAAAAATTGTTTGTCCTCACCTTCTTCAAGCAGTTTGTTTTAAATTCAGAGCTCTGTGTAGAGACACTTTAATTATGGTTGCAGTATCAAGATAGGTCTTGGCAACATCTCCCCCTACAAATGACAAATATTTGTAAAATGGTTCAAACCATTGTGTATACACAGAGATACTGATTAATAGACATGAGACAGCAGAAGCAGAGCTTTTTCCAGTTATGTCTATACAGCAGTTTTGAGCTGTAACTCTGTGATGCACAGCCTTGCTCCAGAATTCACTGTTCCAGGCTTCTGCTCAAAATGGGGCTGTAAATTACCATTTCAATGGTTTAGCTTTAATTTACCATTTTCCCAAGTAAGATTCCAAATAGTAAGAGTGAAAGCTATGGATATAAATTTCCAGGTTTTGTAGCATTATGTAACTCTCTGCCTACTTTTGTGAGATTTTATTATGTTTCCCAACTTTCCCTAATCCCATCTAAATGATCAATTCTTTTTTCAACCCTAACTCTAAAGTGACTCTCTCTAAACCCTGTGTAATACCCAATATGTTTTGCTCCCATTTGAGGGTTTACGTTATTTCGAACAAAAAAAGCAATCTCAGAGAAGTTGAAATGTACGGTTTTGGTTTCAGGGCTACCTCTCTCTGACATAAAACTACTAAGCCTTTATTGAAATATATATGATTCTACCATAAACGCCCCTTTTATAGAATGCACCTGGAGAATATAATGGAAAACATATTTGTTACTCTTACAAAACCAAGCAACTGTTCTGTAATAATATATAGTCCATTTGATATTTAAAAGGTCATAATTTTACACAAAGAAAAGAAAAATGCAGGCAGGGCAAAAAGTAACATTAAAAAATGTAGCTGCACATCTCTCACGTCTGCTTTTGTATTAGGCTGACAAGAGCATCTGACTCCATGCAGCTCACTCTAATCACAGACAGACCAAGAGGACATCTCTATACCTCACTGCCCTTCAGATTCAGCATTTCCCAGTCTGTAACAATTTCACCTCCCAGTCCCTTGGGAGATAAGAACACAATTACTTTCTATTTTTTTTTTTTTGGGGGGGGGGAGGAGAACAGAAGTGTGGGATGGATAAACACATTTCCAATGCCACACAGGAAGCCTACAGGAGAGCTGGAGCAGCCACAGCTTTGCCAAGTGTAAGATCAAGTTCAAAGAGCCTCATCTGAATGGTTGCACATAACATGAATTAGGAGCCCCAGGAGACCACGTGCTACCTGACAGTGCAGGAGTAGGAACCACTCCATAGAGTAATACAAACCTCCTGTACCTGGAAAGCGAAGTGCAACCTCCTGTGGCCCCGGGATCAAGTCCTGATCATGGATGTGCAGCATAAACATGGAGGAACTGCATTCCTGGGACAGGTTTAAAGTACCACTTCTTCTTCCAGTCAAACTGTACAGGGAATCACAACAACCTCTGAGATTTTCCTCACCTAATTTAGACTTAAAGAAATGGAAACCCTATATGTACTTTAAGACTGGGAGACCTCCCTGCCCCATTGAGGCATTCCAGTTGTTGAAGAAGGCTTACAGAAAAGAGGGAGAGTGATTCTTTGCATGGGCAGGCAGTGACAAGATATGGGGAAATAGTCTCAAACTAAAAGAGGGGAGATTTAAATTAGCTATTAGGGTGAAATGCATTCCTCAAAAGGTGGTGGGGCACTGAAAGCATTGCCCAGAAAAGCAATGGGTGCCCCATCCTTGGAAGCGTTTGAGGGCAGGTTGGATGGAGTTTAGAATAACCTGGTCTTATGGGTGGCCCATGGCAGGGTGGCTGGAACCAGCTGACCTTTAAGGTCCCTCCCAACCCAAGTCTCTTTATGCTTCTATGTTGGACAGCTCTTACTGTATGACGTCCACTCAGATGGATTTCTCCCTTTTTGAGCCTGGTTTTATTAAGATTAATAGGGAAATTCCCACCAATGAGCTCAGACTCACCCTTGTGGCTCAGGGCACAAAAAAATTGAAAGATTTAGGATCCACAGTACTTAGTATTGAGAAGAAGGTGCTACTAAGCTTTTGGAGAAGACTGGTGTCCTCAGTGTTCTTGTTGTATTTCTCAGTGAAATCATGTGTAAAATGTTATTATTCCTTTCCATTTTTATTTTTTTTTTAATTGAACTTTGGCTGTGCTTTTGTGTCACACCAAACACAATTCCTGCTCATAAGAAATTCAGTCTGGC
Source organism: Petroica traversi (assembly GCA_025920805.1). Lineage (NCBI taxonomy): Eukaryota > Metazoa > Chordata > Aves > Passeriformes > Petroicidae > Petroica > Petroica traversi. The sequence goes on from JAHLSL010000015.1 coordinate 26,653,634, forward strand.
AAGAAGTATTGTTTATTTAGACAGAAGCCTGTGTGTGCAGGTGATATAATCACCCCTCCATGGCACAACGCTGTTGGGCAAAGGATGGCTCTTGTTCATGAGATACAGGTTGTGTATGACATTATCAGCTTGTTGTGGGCGAAATAGGGTGAATTTCCTCTCCCCTGCCCCATTTAGTAGTAATGATTAACTTGGCTTAACATAGAAGAAATTGGTCCTTCCTTCCTTCCTTCCCTCCTCCCTTCCTCCCGTCCTCCCTTCCTCCCTTCCTCCCTTCCTCCCTTCTTTTTATTTATTTTTTTTTAAATTTATTTTCTTTTTTTTGTTTTGTTTTCAGTAACTTAAGCTTTAAGAACTTTTTGGCTTCACTGCCTTTGATTACAGAAGTGTGATAAGCAACAATTTGTAACAAGCAACAACTTGCATTAGTGCATCAAATATGCTGGGGTTCCTTGCAGCTTGTATGGAAAAAAAGTGTTTCCCTTCAATACAAACATTTCCTTTCCTTGAAGAAAACAAACAACTACTCCAGAGCTGAGCTAGGCAGCAAATGGTGTCTCCAGAAGCTGAGAGGTCCCTGATGTAAATCCTGATGGGAACCCCTCAGCCTGGCACTGTCCAAACTGGGAGATCCCTCCCTGCTCAGGTCCTGATCCAAAGGGCTTGTCCCTCCAGCTGCTCTTCATTTTCCTTCTCTCCCACTCTCAGTTTATCTCCCCCCCCTTCAAATCTCTGCCCCTTCCTTTGTTTTTCCTTTCAACTAATCCCTTCCTGCTTTTCCCCTGGCCCCTTCTGTGTTACAAACACTTTTCTATCCGGGGAAGTTAATTTAGATTAAGGGAAGGGATAGATTTAAGAAAGAATAGTTCTCCCTTAAAATCTCCACAGAGATGCCCTAATTCTGGAATAAAAGCATTTTCAAATGAAGACAATTCTTTGTATGCAGCAAATTAAACCAATTCAGTTGGAAATCCTTCTGCTAGGATTGCAAGTGCTCATCTGATTACGCCCAAATTTAATTGGGAACATCTCCCCATGCCAAATTTGCCATAAAGACAAGATCCTGTTCTACTCCCAGGCTTGCACGGATTTCCCTCCAAACCATTCAAAGAAAGCAATACATCTGCCTCCCAGCCATCCATGAAGAAATCAGGGAGCTAACATAATATTTGCAAGCCAAACTCTGCTCACTCTTCTGCAGTATTCGTCTGTTTAGACTGCAAACTCTGGGGTGAGAAAAGTTTCTCCCTCTGTTTTTTATGTGGTGCCTGGCACAGAGAGATCCCAGCCTTCATTGTGGGGCCATGGCACAGCAAACAAAGAATTCAGAAGAAAGGGTTGTGCTTTCACAAATGCCTCCCTGTCCCAGGCAATCTGAACTCCCTGTGACATCCGTGGGGCAGCAGTTTTCACCCCACCTGAATTTAGGAACCAAATTTAACCAGCTGCTCTCAGAGGCTTTCTTCACAGAAGTCTGGGAGAAATTGGCTCCTCTAGAGATGCAAGAGAGAATGTTCAGAGCAGTAACCACAAAACTTTTCCCCAGCAAGTCTGAGAGGCACAGGATTGATCTTGCCTCATTTAAGTGCCTCAGGCTGTATTTCCAAATGAACCCACAGGCACTTTCCCCTAACACAGAGGAAATTTTATGAAAAAAAAAGAGGATGAATGCAACAAGAAAAGGGGTGAGAAGAGAAAATATCTCAAATATTCATGGAGCAAAATCATAATGGTTGAACTGAGCAAAGGTTAATATCCAGCTGGACTAGCCAAGCCTTCGGGCCATGAGTAGCTCCATGCCTGCTCTTGTGTTTGGTGATATATTTATGGTGGTCTTGGGATGCAACCTTTGGTCTTCCTACCTCAAAACTACAACTTAATGCTCCACACCAGCAAAAAACTCTAGTGCAACACTGGGCACTCCTGCAGAGAACTCCCAGCCCCAGCATCCCAGCTGGCTTATGAGATCTTAGATTAACTCCTGAGTGCAGTACTTGAAGATCCCCCAATGACAGCTGATGCTTCAAAGGATTGAAGCTGCCCAGTTGAGCTGGTTCAGCTGCCTATGTGTTTTGAATGAGGAATCACAGAGAATAGGTACTTGACTACAAAAAGAAGCCAAGCTACCCATGAATTCTTCCATGGTCACTCATTGTCCTGCTGCTTGCACAGAGACAAAATGTGTCCATCAAGGCCAGAGCTGGCACCCACGAACTGAAGGCATGGCTCACCTTGTGGTGGACATGGTGACTGCGTCCATGGTGCCTGAGCAGCTCTGGGAGATAACCCAGAGGACAAATCCCAACCTCTAAGGTAATGGCATTGGAACAACTCTTTGGCTTTGGCAGCTATCTGGGATCATGATCCCTGGCACAAAGATTTGCAGCTAACAGAGTTTTGCTGTATATCTGGTTGCCTATCTGTAGATAGCATTTACTACTTGCTATGCAGGAAGAACCCCACACAAACAGCAGCTTGTTTTCCTACCTCTGTCAATCTCTGCTATGAACTTCTGTGGGACATGGGTTACATCCTGCTTCACAATTACTCTCCAGTGCTCACAAGAATGCTTCTAAGCCTGAAAAGCTGGCTGGAAAGCTGGCCAGACCTCTCTTTACCATTGGGAAATCCACTGAAGTTCCAGATTTAATAGGAGAGACAGGAAATGACCTGTGGCATCAACAACCATTGACGTTAATTTCAGCCGAAAGGGGACACCGGCAGCTGAATACCCGAGCAAGCTCATTTCCTCTCCACAGCTGTCGCAGTCTCCAGCTCAGCTGAGCTGGAGTTCAGGGCTGTGGTGAGACATGTTGGTCACATCTATGCTTGTAAAGTAAACAAGAGCACAGAATGGTTTGTGTTCTTGTCCTAGACCAATTTATATTTTGAGTCCAGGCACAGCGACCAGCGCTGGGAAGAGGATGTCAGCTGGGTTTCTCCAGGATTTCTTGGGAATGATGGCTCCTCAGCAGCCCAAGCTATCATGCTTAGTGGCCTCAGAGATCCCACACGGCCTCAAGGATCCCACACAGCCACATGTTCTTCGCTCTTGCACTAACCCTTCAGCTTTCTGAACCATCCCAATTTCTCACCACATAATGTCAATGTCACCCACAAGCTCATGGACAGATTATTGTGCCGGTGGGCCCAAGTGAGATTACGATCTCTGAGACTCAGAACTCAGTCCTAAAAGGCAATGGATTTTTCCTGAGAGAAAAACAAACAAATATCTTCCTGAAAAATTCCAACAACAACCCATATATGTTTAGGAACAGGGCTGTGGCTGCCCATGACCCAAAGGCTCTATGATCTCCTGCAGTTACCAGTGGCCTAGGGAAAGTTGTCCCTGCCCATGACAAGGAATTGGAACAAGATGACCTTTAAGATCCCTTACAACCCAAACCATTCTGGGATTCTATGATTCTATGATTCTATGAAGACAGGGACATATGGGAGCAGCTGAGATACAATTCCAAATAGCACCCTGCTTTATTGCAGGTGTCAAATGGCCAGTACAAACTGCTATAACCAGTCCAGGAGTGCTAAGGCTTAAGGCATTAAGATCCAGGAAGGTTATTGGAAATCATGTTGAGTTCATATATCTATAAATTGACCATCCCTTTATTTTTTTCTTTAAGGAGATTTCACATAAGAAAATAATCCTGGAAGAGTCAGAAACCTCGGAGAGTTTTGTTCTAGCTAAGGGATTTGTAAGGATTTCCTCACCTCTAGCTATGAAGCCCATGATATCCAGAAATCCTCCCACATACAATAGATATTGGGATCCCTTGTACTTGGACCAAAAGAAGCCCACAGATGTCCACTGCTGGCTTTTCTCTTGGTCTAGGCTCTCATTAAACTTCCACAGATGTTTGCCTTGGGGTTGAAGCGTCTTCTCAAGCAGCTTAGAGCAAGTAGCTCTCACAGCATGCTGCTTTGCTGAACTGGCAGAAAGCTTCTCTGCATATTTCTATTATTTGGAGAGTGATTTTCTCATGAATTGAAATAAATGACTGGACATGTTTATGTTATGTCATGGAGGGGGATAAAACCATCTCTGCAGTTTCTCCTGCTCTGTTACATATATATGTACCAAAGAGGAGCTTTGGAAAATCCCACCCTGAAACAGGAGCTGTAAAGTTAGCAGTTAATCTCAGGGCACTAATCTTCAGCCAGTGCCAGTCGGCAGCAGCTCTACATGTGCTGGTTCAGGATTTGTCCCCAGGATCAGGGGACTGCTGTGCAGCAGGGGACCAGAAAAGGGCCCAGAAAAAGGACACCGCTGTCATGGGGGCTCTCTGAGCTGCTGGGGGGATTAGCAGGTCCCATGCCAGACTGAAGCTGTGTGGAAATCAGGTGGTTTTTATTGCTGAAATTATTTGAGGAGCCAAAAAACCCAAAAAAACCCACAAAAAACCAAACCAAGCCCAAGAAAAGAAAAGAAAATCACAATGCTGCTTTTGCTTTGCATTGTCTGCTTCATCTCCCAAGAACAGCTCAATGGTCTCAGGGGTCACCTTCCCTTTCGCTGTTCCCATCTACAGCGTGTGTTTTCTGTTGGGAAAGAGAAAGAAATGAGAGAGGCTGCTTTGGGGGTGGGAGAGGTCACTCATATAAGACTTGTTCTTAATCCCCTTTTTTGCTGCAGACTTCCTGTGTGTCTGCAAAGCAGATCTAACCAGGGACCATGGCATCTCTAATATTATCCTTTAGCAGGTGACATCTCAGATACCCTCCATGAGCTGGGTGAGACCTATCAAATCACCTGTGCCTGAAGTGGGAAAGGCAAAAGCAGAGGTATCCCACTTTTCAAAGTATTTCTGCATGTGCATTACCCCCCCCCCCATATTTCAGGTAGAAAGACATTAAAAAAGAAGCTTTGTTTTCCATGCAGTTTCACATTTTAAAATTCTTTCTTTCCTATTTTTTTCCCAGTAGGTTTAAGTGAACAGCAGTTTTCTCTAAGGATTCAGAAATCTTTTTCATTTTTTTTCAGCAGCAGATGGAGTAGGGTGAGGGAATAACGAACATAAAAAAGTGAATTAGAAAGGAAGGAAGGGAGGAAGGAAGAAAAGAAGGGAATTAAAAATATAGCTCATTTAAAAATGGCTTTTCAAAAATCTTACCTTTCTGGTAAAAATTAAATGGTAATTGAAAAATATTTTTCTGCAAAATATTTTCTTATTGGTGAATCATGTCTTAAGTATTCTTGCAGTCAAAAACATTTGGTCTCATCCTTATTTATTTCTGAATTAAATAGAAGCAAGCTGAGATGTGGGAAATTGCTTTGATGGAAGGCACTTTCTGAAATCTGTGTACTGATTAAATTCCATTCCAGATCTGTTTTAGACTTATCCAAACTGAATGAAACCTGCAAAGTGTTTGAATTTCACCCATCACTGCTGTTAATCCCTCTTTTCTTCCCATCACAAAAGAAGAAAAGTTTCATCTGTGTCCCGGAAGGCATCGGAAAGATGAAGCCCCTCCCTACCCTAGACTTAATTTTTCGAGAAGATTCAGCTTCCAGATGCTCAGGTATTGCTGGCTGGGCTGTGCAAAGGATTCTGAGGAGCATGTCTTTCCCTGCAACTACAGGCAGCAACTACATACAGTGTTGGTAAGAACTTTTGGGCTGTGATTTGGGGTGTGAATTTCGCTGTTTCAGTGGGACACCGACGCTAGTCCTAAGCTGATCCTCCATCCAAGGAAGACCTGGCCTGTGCCCCACAGATGCCAAGGTGTGAGCAGGGCCAGTGCCCGGTGGTGTCCTGCACTGCACTCGCCAGACCCCATCAGCCTTAGCTCTGCCCAGAGCCAGGGGAGGCATTTCTGGCTTCAACAGCCTTTAAATTATTTTCCTTCCATGACTGAATGTGGTAGCCCTATGGCAAAGAGCTCCCCCTCTTTACTACACCCTGGGGAAAATGGCTCTTCTTTTGTTTCTTTTTTTTTTTTTTCCCTGAACTTGCCACTAACTAGTTTCATCTGATGTCCTCTGGCCCTTGCATTAGAAGAGACAGCAAACAGTAATTTTCTATTCATATTTTCCAATCTTGTGATCACTATCATATCCCTTTCAGTGGTGTCTTTCCCAGCCTGGAAAATCTGAGTCCATTTAATTGCACTCCCAGTCTGTTTGAGAGCTGAATTAATCTGTTTAATTATCTGTTTAGTCTATTCTTAACCTATTGTTAGGGTTTGATGGCCTGGAGCCATCCTGGTGTCTGGTCTGTGCTAGACTGCTTTATAGGGCCCACCAAGAAGGAGAACCACTGGACATAAGCTCAGCAGAGGCTGGATTCATCTCGGGGCATCTTGCACACCAAAGCCCACCCTGAAGTACTCTTAAGGATGCCAGTCCCACTCATTGACTTGACAGGCAGGCTAAAATGGTTATTTTCCTCATTCAGTCTGATGATAGCAATGCCAAAAGTGATGAACCTGGGCCCATCAAACCTTCAGTAAAAGGCAGTGCTCAGTGAGGGGAGGTGCCCTTCAGCAGAGCAGGGAGCAAACCCAAGAGAGGCACCATTCCCACACTCTCTGATCATCACTCTTTGGGTTTTGCCCCAACCTTGTGTTTCCATCCCTCTGTGGTCCCATCTTATAGGTGACGCTGGTGCTGAGGTGACTCTGGTGCTGAGGTGACTCCTCACTGCTGGGGTGCTGTGAGCCTGCCCACAGTGCATGGCATCAGCCCACACTGCTCATTGTTTTTCCTAACTGGTTTTCTCTCCCAACTCTGTTTAATTCAGTCCCGTTCATTTAGGATCACACTAAGTGCCATGCTGTAATAGTCAACAGAGCAAAGCCTGGCTGGAGCAGAGGGAGGAGGGCTCAGCATCCAGCAGAAGCTTTGCAAGATCAAGCCTCTAAGTGGCTGAAATTCAGCGATGATTCAGCTTATTGGACCTGTGAAATGTATCCCTGGAAAGCATGCTTGCAGCTGTCTCTCATGCTCACCTCCTCAGCATCAAAAACTGCTTATGCCTTCTTTTCATCTGCACCAGATGGTGGCTGTGACACCAGGGGCCTGTCTTTTTTCCATGCCATCCACACAGGACTTGACAGAGTGAAGAAGAAAGGTACTTCTACCTTGGATAGATCTGCCAAATGTGCCCTGAAGACCCCACACCCTGTGTCTGCTAATTGCACCAACATTGTCTTGCAGCATGAACCACTCCAGCTCTGTTTTCTTTCAAAGTGTATTTGTTTTACAGCTGACATGTTTATATATGTTAACTGTTTGCTACAGATATCTGTCAGCTTCAACTGGCAAAACCAAAAAAAAAAAAAAGAAAGAAAAAAAAAAAGAAAAAGAGGGGCTGGCTCTAGGCCAGAGGTATGTTCCTTAAAAGCACTTTGCTTTTTGTCACATGGTTTTGCATAGAAAGAGAAACGGGGAGAGGGAGGGTGGACTGGCAGACGATATTGTGCTTTAAATACTGTGAAAGAATTTCATATGAAAATGTACTCTACTTTTCAGATATTAGCCCAATAGCCATAAAAAGTTATTTTATAGTCCTAGAAATTATATACAAACATTGGTATACTGTTTGTCATAAAAACTGCTCTAAGGAGGGAATCACGCATTATGCTTTTCGAAATATGACATTTATGAGCTGCCTCTTGATTGCTAACAGAATGTTTTTTAATGAAATAGAAAATGTGTGTCTGTGTGCTCATGGGTGTGTGTGCTTGTGTGTACATACAATAAAAGAGACAACTACTAAAAATTGTTCTTTACTCAGCCTAGAGGTTTCCATCTTTCTCCCTTTCAAATAAAAAAGACCACAACCCCTCCTACCAGTGAGAGGAAAGGCAGAAGTGTCCATTTCTTCAAACTTGGAGAGAAATCAGCAAAATTTCCTGAGATTTTTTCTTCCTTACTTTCCTCTCAAATGAGAATATGGACTAGTGATGTGCAAAATCCTCTTCCTTTAAGGTAAAACTGCAGCACTTAAGGATAAAGGTGGAGGAACATGAATCTGTCCCCAGGCCAAAGATGTTGGGTCAGGTTTCTCTATATATTTAAAAAGGTTTTAAACTGGAATTACATGATGCTTATGCCCTCTGCCAGACCTTACACCCAGTGCCTAATTGCTCCTGGTGATAGAATTCACTGCCTCCTGGGCACATTTTACACTGTGACATGAACAGGCTTGTCATGATGACACATTTTTTTCTGCTGGACTGTTTCACCACCTTCCCTGCCCAAAAGCAGGGTGGGAAGTCAGACAGTGACTCATCCTATGCACTCTTTGCTTTTAATAGTGCCTAAAGTTTTTCCAAAGAGGTAATTTAGTCTCTTTGAGAATTAGGTTGTTTTGCATCATTTTCTGGAGTTGCAGGTCTTTTTTATTTTACTGCATGGGACTGCTCCTCAAAGGGCAGAAAGCCACCAAATCCTTCCAGATAGGCTGTGTTTTCCTTCATTTATGGTTAGGACAGGGCTGAGCCCAAGCTAATGACCCCAAATGGGACACAAATTAATATTGCATGGGAACAGAATCATGTTCTCGCAAACTTGCAGAGTCTGACCCATTAACAATGGGTGCTTGAGCTGAAATTGGACCTGTTTAGAAGAAATGATGGAAGACTTTGTGCCTGCAGTTATGGAGTGAGGGGTCCAGATGCCTGGGATCTGTTTGAGTGTTATTTGCAGCTCAGTGATTTATTAGCAGGACTCTGGACTCAGACCATACTGGGCAACCCCTTCTTAGATCTTGGGCTCCAGATAGCAGGGAAGGCAGACAGACTGTTTGCAAGGGAATCAAAAGCACTTTGAGTCTTAACTGCTGCCTGAGTCATCTCACAAAAGGCATACAGTACAGCAAACTGTTGCCCTGCAGACAAATTTCATACAAAATGACTATAAAGCACCAATGTTTATACACGAGGCTGATGTGGGTTGAAGGGCTGTTTGAAATGGCTGTGGATAGTTATGTAATTATTTAAGAACAGTAGAGCATAATAAGTTAATATAAACATCGAAGAAGACAGTATGAGTTCACTGGATGCTTACGTGGATCTGTCATCTTTCTTACAAATGCCTTTCTTCAAATATAAACCATGTACTCTGTGGCTAAGAAATCATAGGTGCCCAGCTATTTTTGATGGGGGAAAAAAGGAGATGGATGGGCAAGGGTAAAATAACTAATCTCTATCTGGAAGGGCTGCTGGGCATTTGGTGTTTGCCAGCTCTTTGGACAATGCCTTGATATCCAGCTGTTGGGGTACTGGGCCTAAGGATGGCTCTTAGATAATCCTAGCATGTAAGATGAGCTCTAGAACAATGTGTGGAAATAACTGGTATGTGAGGCAGAAAGTGACAGCAAAGGTTGTGTGGAGGTAATGCCTGCGTGAAGCACGTGGACTTCATAAACCTCTAGCATCATCAAGGGTGTAAAACAGGCAGAGCCTCCCTATGGGTGACTGGTGGCAGGCCTGCTCTAGTAACTTATGTGACAAGAAGTTTGCTTTTTCCATTTAATGTGGTATTAACCAGAATGGCAGAAACAATGATGTGAAATCTTTTGAAAAGATAACTAAGAATGATAATCTTGTGGTTAGTGCATCTGACTGCCTTCCCAGAGAGGCTTCCTTTTCAACCTGACATATTTCTGATAAAATATCCACTCTCTCACGGGTCTATTTCTCCATTTGGAGTATCTAAGGATTTATACTAAAAATAAGGTGCTTTTCTAACTGTTTTCTATTCAGATTGAAAGTGCTTCAGGGAGAAGCTTTTTGCTATCACAGCACCTGACACAGGGAGTCATGTTTCACAGGAAGCCCCTGTGTTTGAAAGATCACATTTTCAAATTTTCTTTCTCCCCCTCTCTAGCTGAAATAATGTTTTTTTAATGCAAAAAATGAATAATTCTTCTGGGGGAGAAAAAAAAGTTGTTTATTTTTTTCCCCTCAAAGGCAGGCCTCTTATTTTTGACTACATGATATGCTACATGTGAATGGAAAAGCCTGGCATCCAACAAATCAAAAGGATATGGTTTAAATAATTATTTCAGTAGTACAGCTTCTCCTTTCTTCAAAATCAAGTACATTATAATCCAATGCTGTTGTAATTCCTCACAGGTCTTAAAGTATGTGACAGCTGACACACAGCACTGAGTACAAATAAGGCATAATCAGGATCTCTTCCTGGAAAAATTAGAATTGTTATTCTCTGGACCAGGGATTTCATTTTTCAGTTCATCTCTCTTAAACAACAAATGAAACAGAGATGCTGGAAGAATATTAGAACATAAAGAAGGAAATTGAGGCAGTTTCAAGCCTGATAAGGCTTCTTTTTTTTTTTTCTTTGTTTTTATTTAGTTATTGCACAGTATATCTCCCCCAGCTAAGTACAGAAAGATGAGAAGAGTGGTATCTACATCACCAAGCTGGTGGTACGTGTAAAAGTGAAAAGTGAGGCTGGGAATCAGGATTCAAAAATCAGGATCCACTTTGGCCATGACTGGTTTGTTGTCACAGAAATTCAATGTCACTGTGACCTTACACCATTAGGAAGAGCTGTAGCATTCCTGAGAAAAGTCACAGCAACTATCTCACCTAGGAGAAACTGTCCAGAGTAGAATCCCAGAATCACAGAACTGACATTAAAGACCATCTCATTCCAACCCCCATGCCATGGGCAGGGACACCTACCACCAAATCAGGTGGCTCAGAGCCCCACCCAGCCTGGCTTTGAGCACTTTCAAGGATGGGGTATCCACAACTTCTCTGGTCTAGGAACCAGCTTGTCTTGTAGCCATATCTGAAGGTTTCCAGGTTTTTCTCTGGATCACTGAGCTGCTGTTTCCAGAGCTCCAAGCTGCCACCTGACACCCAGCAGCAATGTCAAGGCTGTCTTTGCAGACTGTATCACAGAGGGAAGCTCGGAGTCTTCCCAGGCAAAAATGGTCTTGACATGACTTCACAGTACAAAAAAGTTCAAAAGGTTTTGTTTTCACTCCAAGGCAGATCCAAAACACATTTTGAAACTTTGAAAGTCATCGTAAAATGGATTCACTGTCTTCCTGCCAGCTACAGTCAGCTGGTTGGGCTGCAGAAGAAAAGAGCAGAGTTGCTGTAAAACACCCAAAACAGAGGAGAGCACAATTCTGTTTACAGTGACCCAAACTTCTAAAACTCTTCTTGAAATGAAAACCCACGAAGGACTGTTCTCAATTAATGGGACATTTGTGAACATAACCACGTAGACAAGTTGGGGCTGGTCCTAGTCCATGCTGTAAGGGGACAGCTGCTTTGAATTCTGGTGCATTAAAGTGGCTGAAGGCAGAACTGGACCTGCTGAGAATGGCATTGCAAAAACCCTGCCACCCATTTGGCACAAAGCCACACAGACTGCTGCAAATCATTTGGGAAGCTCAAGGAGTGGGGTTTGCCCAGGAGGAGCCTTGTCCTCCTCCTGCCAGGGCATGGGAATTCATTCTGCGTTTTGCAGAGTAACCCATTGCAATAGGACAAGCTCCTTTGTCCTATTCCTGTATTTCCAAGAGGCTGTCCTCAGGATGAGATCTGGAACTAGTCCCTCCTCGAGGTTTGGTTTGGATTTTAATATTTCAGTATCTTCATCCTCTGCTCACACAGAGAGTTCAGAGCTGTTCCATGCCAGCCTTATCCTGTCTGTGATGTTGGTGCTTCACACTCCCCTCTCTTCAAACTTGGAACTGAATGTGAAATTTAGGGAAGAAATTACCCCCATCACACTTACAGTAGTTTTAATATGCTGGGATCTCAGTAGATTTCTCAAGGCTTAAACCGGTATTATTGAGAGCTACGTAAATCCCTGAGAACAGAGCTGATGATTCTGCTGGAATGGGGAGCCTTATCCTTATTTTAACACAGGTTTCTAAAACAAAGACAGCCATATGCTTAGAGCTGAATGAGGCTGTTGTTACCCAGAAAGAGACCTTCTTTCCAAGGCTTACACCATGTTTTCTTAAATTTTCGAAGGACAAAACCCAGCTATTTTAATGAACCTAACTCAATAATTCCTAATCCTTAAATTAAACACTAACAGTGAAGCTCAAAAACTGGCCTCCCAAGTTTCAAAACACAAATCATGACCAGGACCCATTGGTAAACATTCCTGAAAATAAGTTTTGTTTTGTTTTCCCCCTCATGCTCTGCTGAACCTTGGAAAAACTAACTCACTCCTAATATTAATCCTAGTATAAACAGATTAGGAGCTCCCCTTCCCCCTGCTCTGCAAAAAAATAATGCCTGTGAAAAGACATTTTTTTACATCAGTGAAACCTGAACATTTGTCTATTTTATGGACACCTTAAAAACAAATTGTGTCTTATTTTCTTATTTTGAAGCCTGAGACAAAAGTTTAATGTGTTATAAGAAAGGTGATATTTTTTTTGCATCCATTTGATTAACAGAATTTGTGGCTTTATCAGAAATAGTAAGAATCCAGCCCTTTTCCTCCTTAAATGAGGGTGTGCCAAGCATCCAGTTGGAGATATCTCTCTGTTCCTTTCTCAGCAGCAGTGTGTGACACAACCCATTAGTAGCTGAACGAAAACTAGGGAAGAGAGTTTTCAGCCAGACATCTGAGCTACAGTTTGATTCCTCACAATTCATTAACTTTGAGGTGTTATTTCAGCAGTTCCTGGGCTCTACATCTGGCATTTTTTCTCTTCTCTTCTCTTCTTTCCATTGCCAATGGAAAGAAACAGCTTGCAGACCTTGTACCAAAATTCTAGTGATGTACAAAGGGGTCCTTTCCCATCCAAGCACAGTGTGGTTCCTGTAGCCTTTAATGCCAGTGATTCCCATGGCTTGGGCTTGGTATATTTACCCAAGGTATAAGGTGAGGTACTATCCAGGGAAATAAGAAAATGACTTTATCACATTGAAAACACTGGCAGAGAAAGTTTCCCTGGAGAAGCCGAAGTTGTTGGCGGATGCATTGCTCTGCCTGCAACAATCAGACACCCCCCAAGGAGGATAATGCACCTCCCTGTATCACACACGACTTACAAATCTCAGATAACAGCATGTGCTCCAGATTTACAGCCAAAAATGGACATCTTGGGCTATGGGGAACTGCAGTTTATGAACATTTGGTTTTATGTTGGGTCAGACAGAGTTAAAGACAATCTTGGAGCATAGATTGGGCCATCTGTTATCAAGGGAATGGCTGATCAGAAAGTGTTTGTACTTTAACACTTCAGGCTCAACTCCTGCAAATGCCAAAGCTTGGAAGTGACTTTATTTCTGCATGTGAAGATGTTGTTCACAGATATAAACTTTGTAAGCTGGGTGTGTTTGAATTAAGAAGGTGGCTAGGCAAGGCAAGGTGCCGAGGCTGAAGAAAGAAGGAAACAAATAAGGAAAAAGCAAAAAGAGAAAAAGACAAAAATAAAAGAAATATAGAAGTACATCAGTTATGGGGGAAATATCTGCTAAGGTATTAGAAGTTTTGACAGATTCTGGGAGGTGCCAGACCATTCCCCAGGCCATTATTGTGGGTTTCACCTCCTTCTCCTGTATCTGTATTCTGGGCCCAATGACACCATTTGCAGAAGAACAACTCACTGTGCTGCAGTCTGATTAATCATTTCCTCCATGCATGAAAGGTAATTTCTTCAGAGTTATGGCATCAAATATAAAATCCTTAGGTCACATAGCCTCTGAGGGAGAGCTAGTAACCCTCTGCTCTGCTGCAATGCTTGAAGATTGAGCAGCTTAAAATGTTTTTGGAAAGAAATTGAGGTTTGTAATGCCAGATGAAGCTTATGGGAAGGCAGGGGGGAGCAGAGAATAAATAGCTAATTTCAAGAAGCGTCCCAACACAGGTGCCATTACTATTCCTGTGAGTAGATTTTCCTAGCAGCCTTTCTGCTGGACAACCAAGTACCAAGAAGCAGCCTTCAAAAACCTTCCCCTCCATGCATGGCCTGAGTCCAACTCACCCCATGAGATTTTTTCCTTTTTTGTGAACAGGGCAATATTGTGGTCATCAAGATTATGTGTTCAGTGTGTTTCAGCATCCACATCGGCAGAGTTGCCTCTTTATCACACTTGTTTTCTAATGCTGACAAGAACTGCCCCACAATTTTACATAGTTTTATCCTTGCCTTTACCCTTGCTAAATATCATGGCCCAGTGAGCTGCCTTCTCCATGTAAATGCTGCAGATTTTCAAGTGTTGCACAACAGCAATGACTGATGAAATTACCAATCAGCCTCAATAAATTATACTGTGTACTGTGACAAACAGCATTACTAATGGCACACTAATCCCTCTGTGTTGCCTTTACAAAATCTCATAAAGGAGTTCCCAATTCTTCTCCAGTGTACCAGTAAATGCAAAAGTCACTCTGGTGTTATCCATGGCATGATCCAAGGCAGAGAGAAGCTGTTTGTTGCTTGCTTTTTACTTAAAAGGAGTTAGAAACATGCTTGAATCTCTTGGGATGTGTAAAGTAGTGGTCACATGCCTGGCAGTGAGGCAGAAAAGTGCAGTAAGTGGTAGAAGCAATTTTAAAGCAGAAAATTATATAACAATCTCAATGGATTCCCTTTTCTATGCACCATAAAGGTATGGTGGGTGGGAGCTGAGCAGAGCTGAGCTTACTGACAGAGAGAGAACAGAAAAGAATGGACATTTGACGAATTGAAAAGATATTAATTACTTTGATATCTTAAAGGTGGCTTTTAACCTCCACTTTTCAGCTATTACAAAAATATAAATTAGCTTGGATTTACTTTGCTGATGAACCATGGAATGTGTGAGTGTCCTAAAGCGATTTAATTGTGTGGCTTTAGACCTTGCCTGCCTGCACTTTTATCAAACACTGGTGATTAGAGGTTTGTAGGGGTTGTGTCAGCTGTGTAGGCACCTCATGGGGGCTGCTTACCTCAGTCTGGAGACTCTCATTTCTCTACATTAGCTACAGTCCTGCTCAGCCTCCTAATTCAGCATCCTAAATGACCTCCTGAAGAGGCTTGCTTTCCACCATTGGCATAATATCCTAATTTTTGCATCCAAATTGGGCACCTCAGACCAGTGATGGATGCATATCCTTAAATGCTCCCAGATCTGGAGCAGCTCCATAACTAGAAGATATTTATGCACACAAGCCTGAGTGGCTGCCTATGATTTTTATGTTCCATCAGAACATTCATGGAATATGTGAAGTCTCCATTAAATGCTCATGCTCCTGATTTGCTGCTAGCCAGGACAGGAGTCCTGTCACAGCAAATCACCCTCCCCTCCTCGTCTGCAGACTCAGCTGCATGCTCACCCTTGGGGTCATACCAGTAAAATACACCAGGCACTTCTGAAACAGATTAAATTAGACTGAACTTACACAAGATGAAGTCTAGGGAATCTCAGTTTGGTGGGATGTGCAATAAGAGCGCTACAGCCAAAGATTAACAACAAACCCTGTGTCAGCTGCACGGATGCCTGGAATGAACCTCATGGAAATCCAGAACTCTCACTGCCCTCTAGACCCCTGTGCACCACCACGCTTTGCCTACAAAGACACATTTTAACTGAGGTCACCCTCAGCACAGCCACAGATCACTGAATATATAACAACTGCTCTGTGTGTGTGTGTGTATGGGTGTACACTAAAGTAAGCTCAAACCTTTGGATGATTAGAGTCCAAAATGCTATGATTGCAGTATCATCAGCCAGCCAGACCACAAAAGCTCATCTGTGTCCACTGCAGACTCTGATGACTCTCTCAGGTACTTTTTATCCTGTCAAATGTTACCAAAAGCCACTGAGGTATCTGCTCTGGAAGCCCCATCTCACTGGGACTTGAGGATGAGGAAGGAGATACCTGCTCTGGGAGACAACCCAAAAATGAGACTGTCTGTCAGCTCCTCTCTCTTTGCCATCTCTGTTGGAGGCTCTTCTGCCTTCTTTCCATTATATTTGTACATGAAAAATGTATGGTTAATATAATCATCAGGATGCTAAAACCTAGTATGTCCTGTTAAACCCCATATCAGCCCTTTAAAAACTGTTTTACAGAACCAGCTTAAGAAAAGATATTTTAGATATATATTTACAAGCTGAGGCTTTTTAAAGGTGTAAATTGTCCCATAGCTTTCCTGGAAGAACAAGGCAGACATTAAAATACTCCATGAAGATAAGCAGCTTTGCTGGCTTTACATGCTGGATTAGTGTTTTTATGGTTTCCACATATCTTTTATCTCCTATGCAGAGGTGTGAGTCATGCCTTTTTATTGAAGGAGTGCATATTATTAAAGTAGTGTAGTTCTATACCAAGAACACTTTCACAAGAGAGTAGAGCATGAGAATGTGTCAGAAGATTTTATCCAAGCAGTTTTTATTTCCTCTGCTGAATAAGCTGCATCACAGGCTCTAAGGATATGATCTGGAGGTCTAGACAATAACAGAGCTGTTTCTTTGTCCTTTCGTTCACCCTGTTTTAACCAGACAGGAATTTTGCTCACATCCAACTTCATGGTCTCAGCATAGGAGCAGAGCACTCCTGGCTCAGAGGCATCACCTGAGTCATTAGCAGGACAAGCTTGTCCTTCTGCTGATTTTGATGCAGTGACCCAGGGAAGGATGTTCTGCTGGTTCTGGCATATGAAATAGTGCCAGCTTCTCATCCTCTTCCCTTTCTTGTCCTCTGCCACCATGGCTGCTGCAGCCAGGACTGCCCTGGAATTGTAGAATCATAGAATATCCTGAGTTGGAAGAGACCCACACAGATCATTGAATCTAACTCCTGATCCTGCCCAAGTCAAACCAAGGAATCACACCATGTGCCTGAGAGCATTGTTCAAACATTTCTTGAACTCTGGCAGGTTTGGTGACACTTCCCAAGAAACCTGATTGTCCACAGGTTTACTCATTACAATCCTGCTGCAAATAAATGGCCTTTGCTGTCTACACTGTCAGGTAGCCAAACCCAAGGTTTGGTTATCCTGCAAGCCACAGTGGGGGTCACCTTGAATTTCACTTCAGCTGTGTCCCTGAACTGTGCAGGGCTTTTATTCAGGGGCATGGTAAAATGCCCCTGAATAAAAAAAACCAGTCAGTCCACTTTGGGTTTCTTCCCCGGGAAAGCACTGCAGAACTGGAGGGTGTGAGTGGTGCCAGGGAAAATCCCCTGGACAGAGCAATGTGCTGCTGACACTGGTAGTGACTCACAAAGGTCAGACTCCTCTGCCACATCTCCCACCCAGGTCATCCCAAATACCAGAGTCTGGTCATGA
The DNA here is from genome assembly GCA_025920805.1 of Petroica traversi. NCBI lineage: Eukaryota > Metazoa > Chordata > Aves > Passeriformes > Petroicidae > Petroica > Petroica traversi. Next base: position 26,670,877 of record JAHLSL010000015.1, read on the forward strand.
AGGATTTAAGATTTCCTTCTCAGCTTTGCTAATGAGCTGATGAGCCCCACAGCTTCAGTCCAAACAGGGCTGCAAGTATCTGTGCAAAGAGATGAACAGGCTTGCCAGGGCTCTGAGCACTGCGAGGCAGACAGGATGACTCCAGAGTATCTGAGTGAGCAGTGAATGTTGCACTGGAGCCATCAGTGGGCTGATGTCTCTGATGAATGGGCTGCTGCAGCTCACCCATCCGTGGTGCAAAACCACTGCCTGCTCTGCACCAGCTCTGTCCTCTCCCAAAAAATAGCTGCTGGACACCACAGGCTGAAGCAGTTTCTGTTGGTCGTTAAATACATTTAAATGAAAGATAAAAAGTGACAGGTCAGTGGGATGGAATTTGGGCTGGTGTTGCTCACAGGACCAAAGCCTGACAGACAGCATTATTTCTGGAGAACCCACTCTTTTGCTGATAGCTTTTAACTGGCTATCTGGCTACTTTTAACAAGGGACATGTGAAGGGAGACAAGAAGTATTTAGGTCAAGGAGGGCTGGGTGTGAGCAAAGTTCCCATGGGAGTGGGAAGTTCAAACAAAAACAGAGACAAAGCATCCCCTTCTCAGTTGACTGTGACACAGACTGACACCACTGACTCCAGGATTATTAGTCCTTATCCACATTAATACAAAGGGTTCAGGACATGGGATTTCAGACCACCAAGTAGTAATATGCTATTGTCTGTAGTAATGTGATATTTGTTTGAATATGAAAACCGGTCTTAAAACATAAGAGATCTTGTTGCCAAGATCATCTACTGTGAATGAGGAAAATTGTATAAATGAAACGGTAACCTTTTTGCTCTCACTACTTTCTTCACTAAAATAGATAAACAGTAGAATATTTCAGTCTCACAAACTTGTTTCTGAGCAGGACAGTTAACCCACAATGCCAGAAAAATGAGACTCAACCCGAGTCATGGTTCAAGAGGTGAGAGGAGACACCATCTACAGCCACATATAGGTCTCAGCTGGACAAAGTGTCAAGAGATGTGCACATGGTCTCAGGCACATGGTGGATTCTTGAGGTGGCCTTAGGCAGGGCAGGAGTTGGAGTTGATGATCCTTGTGAGTCCCTTCCAACTGAGGATATTGTATGACTCTATTATCCAAAATTTGCTGATGTTGTAGGGACTGCCATTTCTCACTGATCCCAGGTGCAAGACCTCTGCCCGGACCTGAGTTTAGTTGCTTTCTCTGAATTTTATTTTTATCTTAAATCAGTTTTAACAGGCATGAACACATTTACAACAAAATTTTGCCCTCAGGCTTGCTCATCTTCCATACTCCAGCAATGTTCCCCAGGGGAGCTGAGGGAGCATTTACATTTGTTTGGAAGAGAAATGAAGATTACAGACTTTTAAAGCAGTGTTTTCCCACCCTCACTCTAAGGGGAAACAAACACATGCATCAAACACGTTGATGCTGGGATTTTCATTCCTCTAACTGCTCCTCAACAGATGTGCTCATAATTAGTGGACACAGTGAAATGCCAGGATTGGTTTGATACTGTGCAATCCTGACAGTCGCTCAGTGGGAGACCTGCAGGTGTGCAAGGAGCTCTGACTTGATTGTAGAGGAACATTAAGGAAAACCCTGCAAAAGTGAACTTGCTCCAAGTCCAAAACACCCCTTAGGGTTGTTGGGGCTCAAACAGGTGACAGGTACCTTTTCCATGTCCATGAATATAATGCAAAAATTTGTGGGCTTTTGCACAATTTCGACAGCAGCTGCAGATGAAGCTGGACAGAAGTTCACTTCGGATCAAACTCTTTACCTCAAGCACTTGCAAATCCACAAGAACCACTAAGATTTCATGCTGTGGATCATGGATCAACTCTGAAGAAGCTTGGGATGATCATCACTGGTGACATGACCATTTAACATGGGCAGTTATAAACTGCAGGAGAATGTTGATTGTATTTTCTATTCCTGGAAGTGTCAGGTCTTAGAGGAGGTTTTGAGAAAAAAAAACAAAAACCAAAACCAAATGGAACTGAAACTTGTTGTTTTGCAATTCCTACTGAGTGAAGATCTCCAGGTGCACTGGTGCTGTCCAGAGGGATATTGGGCTCAGGACCAACAGTTCATTCCTCTTGGTCTCAACACAAAGTCAGGTGCCCAAATAAGCATTGGGAGCCCAAGCACTCTATTGGGTTTGGATCTCAGCACTCAGAAGGGATCTGTTTTCATTCACATCAATTTTCAGCTTTTTTTGGGAGAGCAATAGCCAGGTTTATGCACTGTCCTGTACATGTCTCTCTCTAGGAAACTTGAACATCAAATTTCCAATACCTCAGTAACATCTTCCTTTATTGAAAGTTTGTGAAAAAGGGAGAGATGTTTGATTTACATCCATTCTCTCATGCCATTTTAAAACTTAATTCCAGATGAACCAATCTAGGTAAATAAATGCAAAGGACTACCACTGCAGGTCTCTTCTCTAATAAACTCTGGATTCAGCTTAAATGGTTTTTACTTGTGACACACAGTTGGAATTCAGTTGCTTACATGTAGTAACGTATCACCTTTGAGATACTTCTTGTGGCTCACCTGGCCCCCATCAGACTCTTTGCAAGTCCTGTGTGACACAGCCCGAGCCCATGTGGGTGTCTCACAGGCTCTCTCAAACAGCACTGGAACACTATGTCTGGAAAATCAAATCATGGACACAGCTTTCAGGGTTGCCCTGTCATCATTGAAGGGACAACAAAGAGTGTTTGAACATATCTGTTCCCAGGCAGTGCTAGCTGGATTTATTTTTTTAGATTTATGGTGCTTTGATCAAGCAGAAGGACACACTTCAGTGAGTAATGGCTTTTATCAATGGAAAATGTTAAACAGGCTTTTTGGCATGTTTAAGTAAAGATCTTGCTTGTACACCCCAAACCTTATCTATTTTTTCCAGTTATACCAATTATTCTAGCTGGATATACTCCTAAAAGCTTTGTTTTTCTTCTTGCGTTGACTTGAAATTGATACTTTGCATGCATGAAGCAGCTCAGAAAGATGAGATAGAATTTAAACACTCTCTCTAAAACTTTTAGCTCTTGCTTTGCAATAAAGCATCTGAAAGAAGTAGGAATTCATAAAGAACATGAAATAAATAATTATTGAGAATACATATTTCTTAAAATAATTTCAGTATTATACAATGCTAGCTCCAACCAAGCTGTGCTCTGGTTTGCTGACTGAGAATCTGGCAAAGCTGATTTACCCAACAATATATATGCTTTCTGATTTTTTTTCCTGCTAGTAGAATCAGACTGTGTTTTCCTTGGGAGTTTACTTTTGTTAAACATGAGAGGATTTTTTTTCCAGAATTGTTATTTTGGAGTTATTTTTGAGAAATTAACACTTGTTTTTCTCAGTCTCTGATCCTCAGCACCCAATGCACCCTGACTAGCTTTGCATTTGCCCAAACAACCGATGGCCTCCACCTTTGTTTTCTGTGTCCAGACTGAACCTAGATTGTACATTTGAATGTCGGAAGTGACACGTCAGGTCCACCAGTTTGCATGTCTGTCTGTTTAGGGTAGTGAACATAACAGAAGTATGAGTACTTTGGAGTAAAAATACGTGGAACTTTGTGCAAGAGAAACTTAGCAAATTTTCTTTCCTCAGCTGATTTTCTGCTAGCCTTTCTGAAGAATACTGTGGGCCAGGACCCATTTTCTGGTCAAAAGGGGAGGGAAAAAGTTCTAAATATGCTGGCTGTGAAACCTGAAATGATGTAAAATTTGCATAGTCTTGAGTTTTGTTTGAAACTTAGCTCATTTTCCCTTGAGGATTTGCTCCAGTTCCCACCCTTTCTCAAACCAAAGCTTTTGGACCAATCCACAGCAAACTTGGACAATTTATGGCTCTGCATCAGTTCTGTACAAAACTCTCTGACTTCAGATGGTTTTGACATGAAACCAGATGAAGAATTTGCTCCTTCCCAAAACTTAGCATGCAATTCAGAGCAGGAACCCATGTGGATTGAAACTACAACAAATGGTTTTGTAATCCCCTTCAAAGAGAAACAACCAAGCAGAGCAGTGGTTCTGTTAATGGTTCAAGGAAGCTCTGTTGATTAATGACTTCAAACTATTTGCAAACAAAAATAACTGGAAATCAGTTCAAAAGGATGTCACATTCCTGTCACTTAGTGAATTTTGACTAAAATATGAACACGTTGACTATTGCATAACTTGGATATGAAGGTCTTTCACTGTATTTTGCATATTTCCATACTGTCACAAACAGGAATTGTGCCACGTAGAGAAGTGTTACAGTGTCCTAATGAATTTTTCAGAACATAGCAGTGGAACTAGGGGAATTTGTAGTACTTGAAAATAGGACGAGGTTGACATTAGTATTTTTATCTGATTTTAGCTTTTCCTTCCCAGAATTTACTTGGAAATTACCTTATAGCTTCTGGCATTAGGATTTTTAGATGTGGTTTGTGGAATAACCAATAAAGAAATGCAATTAACCAATTACAGGGTTGAACACATGGCAAAACAAGTAAGAAACCTCAACCCTCATGACAATACTAAGAAGAAATATATGAGCAATATGCTCACTTCTGGGAATCTCTCGTTCTGAAAGCAGTTGATCTAGAACTGGTCTGTGATATTTGCATTTCTAGCCACTTTTCTTCTTTTTGGCTGAAAGCTGATATTTTTGATGGCCATCAAAGCTAAAGGATGGGCATCACTCTATGCCAAGGTGCAGCCTGGTCAGTTTTGCGACTGATGGAAGCTCTTTTAGTGCTGTAGCCTTCAGAGCCATTCCTTGCTTTGTAGAATTCAAACTGCACGTTTGGAACTTGCAGGTTTAGATGAAACCAACATAGAAGAAAAGCAGACTGTAAACTGAAAAAATCTCAGAGGGATTTTGGTAAGAGCAGACAAAATGGGAGAGAATGATTGTGGAGCAGTCTGAAATTAAAAGGGCTTCAGTTCTTAACCAAGATCTGTGTTTCTTCTGGCTCTTTATCTCTTCAAAACAATATGCTCTGTAAACGCCTTTTTTTTTTTTTTTTTTAATCTGTTGATCTTGGCAGAGAAATCTTGTCTTTAAGTAGTTCACATGAAAGCAGAGTTATTATGGACAGCTCTTGATACCTCCTGTGAAGGTTTCATGAGCCATTATGGATTGTCAGTAAGGAGGGGCAGAGCACAAACAACTTTCATGCGCCGCTGCTCAAGTTACAGACCACTGCCCTAAAAAGTAACCAGCAGAAGGGGAAAGTTGTATTTTTTTCTGCAGTCCTTTCCTTCCCCTGAGCCACGCAGGAGCAGGGTGTTAACTAAAAACCCAGGCTGTGCGTGGCTCTGGTTTGTTTGACAGCACTGACCAAAATTAAGTTTTTAAGGTTTAAGGAAATACCCAAAAAAACCAGAATGACAGCAACAAAAAGAACCTAACTAAGTGAAATTAATCATAGCATAACAAAACAAAAGCCTCTGCTAATTGCATTTACTCCACAGTTTCTCTCTGCATGGTGTTTTAATTGCTGAAACTTTAAAATGTACGTATTTATGTACATATTGAGATCGAATGTTACGCTACCTCAGCAATACAGCTCCAAATTCCCTATGGTCTGATTTTGCTCTACTTAAAATATGCATTTCTAGAATATTTTAAATTATTTTAGTTAGCTGATCAGGATGAGATTAAGAGGTGTCTTGGTCACGGGCCATGGCAATGGGTAGTAAAGGTTCAGTCCTCTTTAATTACATAGACATAAGCACGACAGGGTCCAGTGGTTGCAAGCTGAAGTCAGGAAAATGCTGAATAGGAAATACAAAGTAAATTTATTATCCTGAGCATAATTAGATATTGGAACAGTCCCTGAGGATGGGGCTAACCTCTCTCCTCTCAAGACTGGATCTCTTTCTGCCAGAACTGCTGTGTCCCAGCTCTCAGCTTCTGGCTCTAAGCAAGGAACCACACTAAGACAAATATCTGAACTGTTAGTGCTGCCTCTCTTCTGTTTTAATTTCAGTTTAACGTGCAAGTCCTCTGCATGAATATTACTACAAGATGAGGAAATGGCAGAGGCAATAAAAGGGAATCAAATTCTCACTTGGCTGCAACTTTCTTCCCAGGGGGGCTTGTTAAGGAACAGCCACAGGGAATATGTGACTGTACCGGTGTCTGGCTGCAAGAGAAAGTCCCAGCAGAAGGTGCGAGATAACCTGCACTTCAGCAGGCACAGAAACTCCTGGAAACCTCTGAAGAGTACATGAGAAACAATCAGGCCTCACACAGGGTGTAAAACTAAGACGGGATCACTTCTCATAATGTGGCAATAATTTCATCATTTTTGTGGTTTATGAAGTCAGCAGGGCTCCGTGCGGGGTTTAGCACCTCGTAACTCAGGGAGGCCTGCAGGGCGTGCGTGTGCCTGTGCCCACGTGTGTCCCACACCACCACTTTCCAGGCACTCCATGGGGCTCTCTGGGTGGCAGCACGAGCTGAGCACTCCCAGGGATGTCCTGGGGAGGTGGCTGTGCCATGGCACTCAGGAGTCATGGTTTGCTCAGCAACCACACTGAGGAGGAAGGGCTGATCTGCAGCAGACCGTGTGGGACAGGCCACCTCAGCTCTGGATTTTTGTAAACTCTTTGCTTATCTCAGCAGCACCCATTGTGTCCTTCTTAGCTGAAGTTACATTACACATATGGACACTCAGCTTAAAACCAGTTTTAGCTGTTGGGGTCCTGCCTTCTCTATGGCAGCAGTGATGGTGAATCTACAACTGCATAGCTTTGGGGCTGTGGTTAAGTGTAGACTGAAGGGTGAGGTGCCTGTGTGAACTAAAATGGTGCCAGGTACTTCTAGAAATAAGTTATTTCATGATGTTTCTGACAGGTTTATGTTCTAGAAATTAAAGGTAAAATGAGAGCCCAAACATTGAGCATGTTGAAAATTCAGGGCCAGGTCCAGAGGCCTATTCACCACTGGGCTTAGTGGCCAAAAGACAATCTCATGCTTTTATGGATCTTGGGATTTTTCCCATAATGCTTTAATTTGTGGGCATGAAATAGGGTAGACCAAAAGCTGCTCTAACATGCCCTGAATGCAAAAAGCCTTCAAAAGCTGTCAAAGAACAATGTTTTCTGAGTCAGAAGGATACCCTGGCCTTGCCCTGTCAGATGGGAAAATGCTCAGAGACTCCCGAGCACTGAGATTTCTTCAGTGCAACATGGATTCTCCAGGAAACCTAGGACAACTATGAAAAACTGGAATAATATAAAATTACCCTCACTTACATGAGTATCAGGTTTTTCTTTGTGTCAGAATTCATTTTTTAATGCTCAATGACAGAAGAACCAGCCTATTTTTTCTACTCTTTTTATCATTCAAGCTGGCTATCTTTCAGTGAAAGTTTGTTAACTCATTTTGATAAGGGGAATTCTCACACCCCTGTCTCACAAACAGAATAGCAATTCCCATTGTGAAAGTGCTGTGGGATCATATTGCTGACTGCTGATTTTTAGCAGCTTTGGAGTTGTCTGCACAACTGACACAGTTCTTTTTCACACCAAGTATTTTGATACCACAGTATTTCTGAGAAGGGGGTACAGTTCTGCATTAGAACAGGAATAGGAATTTCAGAGCCAGACTAAATGTATCCCTTTCTGCCATTCTTATGAATTAATTACTAACTAACACAGTGAGGAATTCATGCTGTCCATGCCTGGTGTTCATTGAGGTCTGCAGGAAAAGGAGGTAAAGCTCAGACTTTCTGCTGGTGACATAAGCAACTCAAAATGGAAGGGCAGATGTGCTTGGTGAGCTGCATCATTTGGGTATTTGACTGTCTTTTGGCTGATAAATTCACATAATGTTTAGTGTATCCCTCCACGACCTGCATCCGTTTTGCCAAAGAAACCAGCAGCTTCTTTCACTGGAAGTGATACTGATAAAGTTTAGGAGTTCACTTGAGCATGTTCCCTCTAGCTGGGATGGATTAATTAATTTGATTAAATTCAACCCCCCAGTGAAAACTATGGGATAAGATGCTGGGGAGCATTTTACCTCAAAGGGATTAAAAATAAAGAGTTAAGAAAAATTTCAAAAAAGGGTTAGAAGATGGAGAAAAGAGAAAAATGAGCATAAAAATAAATATTCCAGTCATAAAATGCAGCACGTGTCAGTGTGAGTATGAAAACTATTGTGACTTTCTTAGCTTTGGAGGAGTCTCTTTATTCCTAATTCAAAAGAAAGTCTCCCATTTAGCAAAGAGAAAACCATACACACACCCTGCCAAAGCAGAGAAAAATCTTGAAACATAGAAGAAAAGAAATTTTATAAACTTCACCTACAAGAATGAAGTAAAGTTAAAAAATACTCTTATTCATTGAGATCTGACTGTTGCTTTATAGAAATGTATCTTAAGGAATGTACATGTTAGATTTTATACATGCCCTGAGGGTCCCTATTTAGAGGCTCGATGAGGGGAGAAGAACAAGTCTGAGCCAGACCTGCACATCCAGGCCCCTGGCAGAAATCCCTCTTGGCAGCAAGGCTGCAGGTGTAAAGCAAGCACTGTTTAATGTGATGTGTGAGTGTCCACACAGCTCAGACCCATTTGTTTCTCATGATATCACAAGACTGTGGAATAGTCCTTGGATCAACAGGGATACAAACTTCCAAATCCAGACTCACTAATGAAGCAGTTACAAGCCTAATGTTTCTGCAAAAAGGGATGTTTAAATGGGTGTCCAGATATTGCAAGACACACTCTTCTTTATTCCTTTGTTCTGAAAGTATTTGTCAGTGTTTGAGTTATTTGCCTTTTTTTTTTTTTCCCTTCAAGAGGTGCTTTGCTTGCTGCACATGCCTTACATGGCATACAGGCTTCCACAACTGAATCTGATGAAGCTGTTTCCTATTACATCCAATTATTTCTTGTGATCATTTTTCATGGATTTCTCTGTTTGGAACAAAGGCCATTTTTGGTCCCATGGATCAAAATCCTGGATTAGTAAATCCTTTACAGACTCCCCACCTGCACTGCTGCTGGTCCTGCTTGGTATGGACAAAGTGACCCTCTGGCTGCCTCTGATGTTCCTGGGAGAGCAGAGCTGTGATGTGGCTGCTCTATTGGAGCATCCTAGGGGATGCAGTCCCTAATTCCTCATTTCTTGCTCTTTTAACTACTGCTGTTAGCTGATCAGATTAATGCCACTGGGAAATGGCCAGTGACAAGGCAGTGGGTCACAACTCTTGCACAGGGGCACAAGCTGCGAGTGGCAGAGATCAGCTGGGTCTGATACAGCTCCCCAGTGTCTGTGTCACTCTTCAAAACAGGATTTACTATTCCAGGCCTCAAGGGAGCTTTTGAAAATTCAGTGCAAAGTGGGAGAAGTGAAGAAAAAGATAAGGGTTAGGAGTTGGACCAGTCCTGAAAAGAAGGAAAGAAGAAACAAATGTCATCGACATGCATGAGGAAATAAAGCTTTTTAACCTTTAGATAAGATGGCATTGGTGGAAGTTCTCTGAAAATGCTCATGCTGTAAATAGAAAATTTTGCTTGATTCCAATTTCTTAGAAAATTAAAATATTTATGTGTGATACAGTTAGTCTTCTTTTTCTCCGCTGTTTTCCTCTCTGTTACTTTTTTTCAACTAAGAGAAAGAAAAAGGACAGTTATGCAAAGGTATAAAAGAAAATAAAGAAGTGCATATTTTCATTGTAAGAAAGGAAGCAAAAAGGAAAAAAATGAAGAAAGGAAAATGAAAGTCAACATTTAAATCTGAGAACACTACAAAGTAAAGCCTTGGCTTTCACATTATTATCAGTCTTTTTATCCAAGAAATAGAAAAAAAAAGATACTTTTCCCATGAAAATTTCTACCACAATTGTGAAGCTATTTTTCATAAAAAGCAGACATCCCTAATGACAAATGTTCCAGCAACTTCTGCAGAAAGGCATTCTGTAGTTGGCTTACACTTGCAGCACTCAGCTTATCTCCATTTTGGATCACATGCAGATTGTCATCAGCCCAAAAACCAGGTTTTCCTCACAAAAAGTGATTTCTTAATCCATGGGAAGAGTGAGGGTGTTTGCAGAAAGCAGTGGCTCACTACCCTCACAGTAAAGAATTTTTACTAAAATGTAATCTAAATCTCCTTCAGTTAAAAACCTTTCCTCCCTGTCCTATCATTATCTGCTCTGTTTAAAAGTCTCACAGGGAAATACTCTTTGATGGTCTGCTAGAACTTCAGAAAATATGATCAGCTTCTGCTCTGGAGAGTTTTAAATCATAACAACCTCTGAAAGTTTCATGCACAAGAATAAACCACGGTCTTACCTGTAACCAGCCCTGAACTTTCCTGCCTCAGCTTCCTCATTCACATAGCAGTCACCTAGCAAAAAGTCAAGTTGAAAAATGTTCTGCTTCGCCTTAAATAACTTTAACACCTTGTCTTTTGTCTTTACCAATTTGAATGACCATGGAGAACAGTATTATTTTGTCATCTGGAGTACTGGCAACAGATGATTGTGTATAAGAAATTGGTTGATTACATAATGATCTTTTTCATTAATGTAATCTTGTCACAGATTATCTGTTCTCACAGGGAATTTATCTTGAAATTTGTCCTCCTTTGAAGAAGATAGCCATTAGCAATCATTGCCAAATTGCCTCAAAGCTACTTTTAACTGCATTTACATTCTCATTCAATTGTTTTTAGCTCTCCTTAAAGCAGCAGACTATTACGAGCAATACCAATGGGTATGGGTGTAGCATGGTTTTTTTAAAAAACTGAGGTAAGTCCTCAGTTCCCCTGCAAGGGGGATTCATGGGCTTCTGCTACCTCTGTAACCCAAAGCCACCAGCACCTACCCACTCCCTGGGCGCCAGAATCCACCAAACACAGGCCCAAATCAACCAGCCTCACTCTGCCTTTGCAGAGTCTTGTGAGGCAGATTTTTCATACCCTCGGCACGTGATAGCTCCAGAGGGCCGGTGTGGGACGGCTCAGCCCTGTGACAGCCTGTCCCCAGCACGTTTCAGACAGGCTGCAGCTGGGGTCTGCACGGAGCCGTCCTGGGTGGGAGGCCACTGCTTTGGGGAGCAGGGACCTCTGCTTCCACCCTCCTCTTTGTTTATCAGTTCCTGGCTAATGAGCCCTTCTCCTCACAAAAGAGAGTTATCCGGAGTGATAGTAAAGATGAGAGCTGCAGTAAACCAGAGAGAGAGCAGTGGGGAAAGGTTTGAACTTGGGGTCTTCAGCCCGGCTAAGTGGAGGGGAGAGTGTTGTTGCAGTGAGAGGACTATTAAAAATACAAAGTACAGACTCTCTGGGGCCTCAGATGTTGTTTTACCCCATGAAACATGATTTCTTATTTTTAAATAGCTGTCATGCTTGTTAGTTTAATTTATCCCTTCTCAGCTGCAAACTACAACATTTTATGAGCCTGACTGAGGGCATTCTCACACAGGCTCTGCGGCTTTGTGCACAGCCCTGCCAGAGTCAGGCTGGGCTAAGCCAGGGTTATATTTTGTGCCTGGTTTTACCTTTTTAGCCCTGCTCACATCAGCTCAGAGCCCAGTGCAAAGCCCATGAGGTTACTCAGCTCTTTAAAAAGGGTTTTGGAGAGGAAACACCTTGAACCCAGCCTGAGGTATAGGTTCCCTTGTGACATAATAGACTTGAGGATGGTGATGCTACTGGGGTTTTTTTCTGATTTTGCCCAGTGGTTTTGCTTTCTGCTAGATTTTTGGAGTGGTCAAATAATCAGGTCTGCTTTAAAAAGTACCTGCAAAGCCTGTGCTGTTAGAGGGGTAAAGCCAGGGAAACACTAAGGGCCTGTATCAGGAACAGAGTGCAGACACATGTTCTTGCTTGGTTTCAGCTGGTCTTTGAACACACCTGGCCAGTGCCATGTCCAAGTTAAAAACAGCAACGCCAATGAGGAGGCTTATTGGTGATGCAGAGACACAATAGCTGGGAGCAGAGCCAGCTGAGCTTGAAAGCTCCTAAAAGGGAGCACCTTATCTTTTCTGCATGAATTGAACTGCTTGGATTCACTCTAGTGGGTCCAGACTCGTGGGTTCGAGGTATATGTATATTATTTTTCTACTCTGTGCTTTGCACGTGCCCCAAATATTTCATCCTGAAGAGGCTGAATGTAAGCTTGAACTTTGAGTCTTCCAAGCCCCAGCTCCTTGCCTGGATCTTTCCTTCTTGTCCCATTCTTGCAGTCTGTTTTCAGTGGGAGCCAACACAACTGACAGCAGCTACTCTGCTGAACACCCTTTCCAGCTGTCAGATGGGAGCAATGGGTGGTCAGGAGTGCTCAGTGCCTTGAACTTCTCCTGTGCAAAATATGGGCCAGGTTTGAAAATGAGCTGAATCTGACCTGATTTGGTGCAGAATGATGGGCAGATAAAAGCTTTTTTCCAAGGAAGACTGATAGCCTGAGCTGGAGGAGTTGTACAGTATGAGACTGAGTCTAATTAGAAGGGCAAATGACAAAAGAAGTTCCTCCCTGTACCCTGTCTGCTTCAGGCCCATACGTCTGACCTTAGCTTTTCATCAGCTGCAAATTCATTTAACAAATCTAAAACCACTTTCCAGGGGGGAGTGTAGGATTAGACACAGAGGAGCCAGAATTGTTGGCTGTGATCAATAATCTGATTGTCAGTTCCTAGGTTTTTGCAAAACATACATTGCGTTATGTGAAGCAAAACCAGAAGCAGATCTTTTTGTAATACATGGGAGGGCTTTACAGGGTGCCTTTCTTCAAGCAGACACAGGCAGGAGGTATCTGGAAATCTGGAAGGCATGAGAATGAAACGATGACTGATAGAGAAAGAGAGACCACAGAAGACATCTGTATGCCTAACCACATGAGAGACACAGAGGCAACTTCAAAACCGCTGGTACAGCCACTCTAGGACAGCTTCATTGAAGCAACATGCTATAGAAACAGCACTCAGAGCTTTGTGTGGATACAGGATGATGACTGCAGGATGGGGAAAATGGCCCATCTGGACTGAATGAAGTGATAAACACAGAGCGGCTTTATTTGCTTCTGGCACTGCCAAGGCTCCAGAGCCAACTGTCTGGCTTTCCATTGTTTGCATTCAATTCGACCTTGATCAAATCTCTCTTGCTGTCATGCCTCTAGGAAATACAGAGATATAGGGAGAGGTATGAATTCAACAGCTCTTGGATTTTGAGTGTTTACTAATGCAAAGGTGAAAAACGCTGAAAATGTGAAGGCTGTTAAAATGCAGTTTGAACATAATGATAACTTGGCACCGTTCCGTGGAATGAAGATATTCCCCTCCTATCGGCAATAAGGTGTTTTAATGCAGCTCTTTAGAACTGAAAAAAAAAAGATTAAAAACTGGTATACAAGCAGGTCTAGGAAAAAAAAATTAAAAAACCGAAAGCTTGGAGCATCCCCAAATTACTCTGATCTTCATCTAAACCTCATAAGATCAATGAAGTTGTTTACCTTGCCAGGTGAACAACTCAAAGATTCTCTGAGGAAGTGAAAACACAGCACTCTCTCTAGCTCACATCAATTCCCAAGAGGCCAGTGGGAAGAGTGGGAAGTGGAAGCGTTTGATAAGTATCAGTTCTCCCTGCAATGCCATTAATTCATTCGTCAGCAAGAAATAGCTGGGGTGATTGGCTTTACATGAATCTTGTCCCCAGGGAATAGGGGAGCAACACCACAGAGTGCTGCATGTCTTGTTTAGCTGAGGCCAGGACATTTCCTACAGGAGAGGGAGGTCCCTGACAAACTCAGGATATGGATAAAGGACACTGCAGGGGCTGTGAATGTGAGGATTTCTCAAGAACTAATACATATCCCAAAATTTCAAATAATGCCTCGCCCAAAGCCGATGAAAAGCAGTGAAAAATCTTGCACTGATCTGCATAGGCGTTAGGTGAAAGCCCCACACAAGGTGAGGAGTGGCTGTGGGACAATGTTGGTGAAATATGGCCCTGTTTCAGCAGCAGTGAGGGCCAGCCAGGATGTCTCTTGCAGCCCCACGGGCTCTGCCATGGCTCCCACGGCCCCGCAGTGTCTCAGTGGAGCACTAAGTGCCCGTGATACCCTTCCCAAAACATCCGCTCAGCAGCCCTTCAGTCTCACCCCGTTACTGAGAGGGTCTGTCCTGCAATTAAGGGATGGCTGCACGGGGCATGCAGCCGGTCAATGGCTTCCCTAAACAGCCTGTCTCTCAGAAGAAGGCTGCATAATGAACGAGTGTCAGCAGGTCATGAGTTAGAAACAGATTTTGACTTGCTGGGAAAAGTTATGTTTACCAATCATTCATTAGGTGTCCCAGATGGATGACGCCGGGCTGGAGGATGGGGAGGGAGATCACCACAGCACAACCCCAAGTGACCCTAAAAGAGCTGAAATATTAGCAAATGGTTATTGCTTCCCTCCCCCCCCTCCACTATGTAACATATCTGACTGGGTATGTTCCAGTGAAAAATGCCATACTCTCCCTCATAAAAATAGTAATGATTTTTGCTATGACTTTAACTTAGGCATCCTGCAGTGAGTACTTTTGGGATGGTCAGTGAAATAACTCCAGCTGATCAGTGTCTAATGACCTTCCCAACAAGGTCAGTGGGGGTATTAACACCCCTGTCCATGAAGAAAACTTTTCATTTGCTTTCCAGCTCAACACTGGGGCTCCCTATGGTTTTAAAATGCTTTCACCTTCTCACTTATATAGACATTTTTCAGCCCAGAGCAAACCACAAAATTAGAAGGAGAGACCTCTCCAGAGCAATTAAAGCAGGGTTTGAGAACTATGGGGTTCATTTGCTGTGGGTTACAGGGGAGACAGTGCAAAGGAAACTTCCACAATATGCAATTTACAAAAAAAGAATCCAATGTATTTGAATGTTTACAGAATTCAAGCACATATTTTATTAATCTGCAGAACATTAGAATGTTTTGTTCAGAAAAATTATGTAACAATTTGAAACCATTTGAAAACAACCCTCTGTGTGTGGTGCTGAGGTACAAGGTGGCAGCAACCAGGGGATATGTTGGCCAACACAGGAGCCCACCCCACCACTTCTGGAGGAACTGTCTTTCTTTCCCCGCAGTTTGTGCTCATAAATAGGACCAGACTGCTTCTGCAAATCCTTTCATGCGTGTGGGTAGGCCCTTGCCCATCACAAGTGGGGAGGCTGGGCCAACAAGTGGGCAGAGTTCAGAGATAAGGCAGTGACCACAGAGGGAAGCAGGCCATGTTTGCTCTGCTGGCTTGCAGGGAGAGGATGCCAGGCTGATGTGAGGTCCCCAACACAAGCAGAGGATGGGCTCTGTAAGGAGTTCTGGTGCCTTCCCTGAGGTCCTCATCCCAAGAGCCACAGCAGGAGTCATTTGGCCATCGTGTAACTCCAAGATCACCTGAAGTTCCCTTCAAACCCAAAGCAAAAATGAAAGGTATTCCTAGGGTAAGGTGGACACCTGAAATAGGCATAAGTGCCCATTTCTCTTCATCAAGTATGTAGACTGTCTAAAATTGCTACACCACATACACACATTTATATTTTCCATGGCTAAAGGCAGGTGTATTTTGCTGCTATATTCTCCATTTTACAGATGGCAATTGGAGATTTATGACAATTGAGCATGCTGATGATTTTTTTGTCCAAATGGCACGTACTGTGGCACAGGGAATACCTGTACTGGAAATATAGTGCTGACGGCGGGGGTGTCATACTCATGCCAGCGCCCACCAGACTGTAGTTGGCTCTAGGAAAATCCTCAGGAAGCAGCAAATTCAGCCTGTATGTCACCATAAAGCATATTGGACCCAGATGAGTGGAGCTTTGCTAAGCCAGCCATGTGTTTGGCTCTTCATCCTCATCCCTCCCCACTGTGAGAGCAAGTGGAGGGCAGGGGAGCGGGGAGTCAGCAAGGAGATGGGAGGAGGAAAAGGACGCTCTGCAGGTTATTATTGTCCTAGTAATTAGAGCTATAGGAATGCCCATTATTGCCAGGATGCTTACACAGAAGCTGTTTGTTCTCCTCAAACTCCCTAGGTACTCAGGGTGGATTTACCTAGTGCAAGGTAATTTGTAACCCCGTTGTCTGTGTATTTACTTTGGGCCATGCACACTGTAAATGGGAGTGAAAAATCTCAGGGATGGGGGGAGAGGAAGGAGGAGGGATTCTTTGCCCTGATGAATTAAAGTGTTGTTTGAAAGAGGCAGACAGGATTCTCGATATTGCTTCGAGTTTGGAGGCTGGGAGGGGGAAGGGAAAAGGACAAGTCCTTTAATGAGAAAGGGTTGAGGTTTTCTTCCTTTTTTTTTTTTTTTTTTTTTTCCCTAGCAATTTTAATTATCACTAAAACCTCCAGCCCATTCAGGCTCTTGAGAATACAGTTGGGCTCTCAGCTGAGGTCTGCATTTATTAAAGCCCCCGCGTTGGGCTGGGAATGCGGGCTGGTTTCTGTAGCGGTGTCACCGCCGGTGTTACGGGTCTCCTGGTTCTCACATTACGCACCACGGACTCCACCACTCTGCATTAGCGAGGCCCAATTAAACCAAGCAGTTGATTAAACAAGCCAATCAGGGTAATTAGTTTAATCAGATTCCCTTGGTAGCCAGCACTGAACTGCTTGTAAAAGGCAGTTAAAGAATGAAGTGCACCTACTTAAGCTCCTATTTTATTTTATTTTTTTTATGTCTGAGGTAATTAGAATTACCCATGGCGAGCCGAAAATCCAAAGGCCCAAATGGGGAGCGGGGAGGACGATTAATGAAGGCGATGATGTGTGAAGCAAACAGAAAAGAAGACAGGATGTGTGGTAAACAAATGGAGAGGAGGCAGCGCTCTGGGAAGGGGCACAAAGCGCAGCCTCTCCGCCCGCTCAATGGCCCTGTCTGAAGTGGCCGGAGACGCCGGGGCTTTTCGGCACGTCTATCCTGTCCCCCCGGTGCCACCGCTGCCACCGAGCCTTGCACACGGGGAAAGCTGGGAGAAATGGGAGGAATTTTGCAGCTGGGTGCTGTCCGGGCCGCCCCACCGCTGCTTCTTCTGCATCCTTTTTGGTGCAGAGCCTGAGCGCTGCTCTGAGAGCGGCGACAGCCCCACGGGACAGCCCCTGAGCCTCTCCTCCTCTGGGAAGGCTGGGCAGAGGGATGGGACACCCAGCCACTTGTCACTATGGGTCCGCATTTCCGAGGCTGCGGGTCTGCTTTGGCAAGTGCTACACCTCTCATTTTGACTGGCTAATTTTACCTGCCTGCCAGATGCTGCAATTCTGCACGAAAAGCTGAAGTTGAGCATTTTTCAGTGACGTTTGTCTCGCTAAACAAAGCCCAGATTTTTGACTTTGTGCTCCTGCTTGGGATAAAGCTAGATTTAGTGGGTTTAATTTGTCAGCTGCCCAGAATAATCAAGGAAAAGACTCAGGAGATGGGGGTTTTAGTTCTGCTGCTGCCACAGACCCACTGCTTTTCCACAGATGAAGAGGGTGCACAGAGAGGAGCAAAGCTTTAGGATAGCATGCAGTGATGCCACTCCAGAACCTCCTGCTCCCACCCCAGCAGTGTGGGACATGGGACTTTGGGAGCTTTTTATTTAATGGTGGTATATTCTTTTTTAATAGTCCCCAGTGATTTTCTTTTTCCTCATATCTAAATGCTTTTTAAACTCACTTCCTGCACTCACCACTTCTGCAGCAAAGGATTCCTTAGCTGGACCACACATGGGGTAAAGGAGTTGTCTTCTTTGGCTTTTTCTGATCTGAGTAATTATTTACTTCTGTCCATCTTTGTCTATACTTTTGCTACATCTTTTTTTTGAGCTGGACAGAGACAAAATACTTCCAGTATTCAAGATGTAGGTGCTGTATGAATTTGCGCAATTGAATGTCAAATCAGAAAAATCAGTGGGAACATAACAGGAAGCATCATTATGACTAATGATGCTTTCTGTTATGTTCCCACTGATTTTTCTGAATTGGATTATACTCTTGACCTCAGTAATTTACTGTAGAAATAAGTTTCACAAGTGAGCTCAGCAGTGTGGAAATGTTGACCCCCTGTTATTACTCTCAGAAACTCAGAACAAGGAGGACTCATACTGTCATTCCAGAACATGGATTATAAACAGTGTGTCGCCATAAAGCATCCAAACCTGTCCTTTTCATCTGTTTAAACTCAGGTCATTGTGTTGCAGTGTGCTAAATTATCCCAAGCTGCCCCAAATGAAAAATAAAAGGAAGATTATAACAGTATACCCACAGCCTTGTTCCTTCCCTTGGTCTGCAGAAATCCCTGGGATCATCAATCTTGCTAACACTCTTCTAAACGGATACTTTTTCAAAGCCCCATCCAATCTAATCTCATTCCTTTTACAGCACCACATATTTATAAAGCTTTTGCATTATATTTAATGAGTGGCCAGAGCCTATCACCCCTGAATGGTAATAGGAAAAGTTCTCTGAAATGGGCCCTTTGTATTCTCCTAGCTCATTATTTTCTCACAAAATAATTTTCAGAACTATATCAAATGCATTACCCAAAGATACTCTTACAAAGCACTTACAGTAATTACTTTTACTCAGAAGAGATAATTTCCCCAGAAACTCTTACCTGTCAGGAGAGGAAAACAACCAGGTATCACCAGGCTGGTTATTTGAGTCTGAGAAAATTGAATTATTAAATGTTTTACTCTTTTTCTACCATGTAAATGCTTTGGGTTTGTCCACTCTTTTTAAAAACCTTTGCTTCTTTTTGCTCTACTGGTTACTGCCAGGAGAGAAATGCTTGTAAAGGCTTCATCCAAGGCTTCCAAGAAGGAAACCTGACCCAGACTAGGCATAACCAAACAAATCTATCTCACATCTGACGCCTGTTTGTCTCAGGGAGACCATGCTTCTCTCAAAGGGCAGCAGTCAGCCCCTGTCCCTCAGACCTGGTGGCATGGACAGTCCACCAGTGTGATTTTTATGGCATGGGACATGATTGGGATCGGTGGTGAATTCACAGCAGAGCATCAGGG
Source organism: Petroica traversi (assembly GCA_025920805.1). NCBI lineage: Eukaryota > Metazoa > Chordata > Aves > Passeriformes > Petroicidae > Petroica > Petroica traversi. The sequence goes on from JAHLSL010000015.1 coordinate 26,689,917, forward strand.
AACATTTAAAGGACTGTGAATCCCAAAGGGAACCAAATCTGAGATATCATATCAGTTCTTGAAAAGAGCCGTTCCCAGAACTATGCCTTGGTTTGATTTCAGAGAGCAGGAGCAGTCCAAACCAGCCAGGGAACAAGCTGACAGCAAGGCAAGGCCTCACAGGCATCTGTTTATCAATGTAGATGTACTCAGATAAAATGTTCAAAGCATGGGATAAAATGTAGATAATCTAGGAAGATGTGAAAAGGGGCCACAAGGGAAAGACAAGTGTTTTTTTCCACTGAAATTGATTTACTCTGACCAAGTAGATCTCGTCTCTGGATCTCTGGATGTATCTAAAGGTTGTTAATTTTTTTAATGAGCTGAGAAAGTAGAGGGCACCAGTAACACCATGAAAACAGATGACTTCATTAAGAGTTGGCTGAGTCAATGTTTTTTTTCCCCCCAGGAGGCCAATAGATTTCATTAGGAAGCAGGAAATGGCTCAGAGAGCAGCTATGAGCTTTTCATTCCAGGTGGAGGTGGAAAGGACCAAGAATGGGTGGTGGAGCTGGGGACACAACCACCAAGACCGTAAGACATGGCTGGGAGAGAAGATCACAATCTGTCACAGCTGACTGAGCTCAGACAAAGTGCCCGCAGCCTGGGACTCACCATTTAAATTATGGAAGTGTGCAGCTCTGACAGGAGGAATATCCTGGTAAAGCAGGTCCACAAAGCCAGAGCTCCTGTAGAGAGGTCTTGCAGACTGCCATTTGCTAGACAGTTTAAGGTATTTTGAATGTGTCTTTCAACATCTAGGCGGTATTTGAGGAAGATTTTTTTGGATTTGCCTTTAAAAATTCTCAGTTGTTGCGTGTGTTTGGTGCTAGGGTTTTCTCCCTGGTGGTGGTAGAACAGTGTTCAAAAAGCCCTGAAATTTGAATCCAAGCCCTAATTCCTTAAACTCTCTTGCTTTAGGCTTTGGTTCTGTGTTTGAAATAAATTTTAAGTCTCCCAGCTCTCTCTTTGAAAACACATGTAAAATCCTCTGTCCCTGGAACAATGACAAGGGATGGGGAACATCTGCACTGGAATGGCCATAGCAGGAGTGCTGTACAGTACTGAGTGTCAGCCTGACAAATTCCCATTAATCCCACCACCGTGCTGGGTTTTACCCACACAGAGACAACCCGCCTGTGCGACACCGCCAGCACGGCACTCCTGACCTCGTCCTTGTAACCCACAATGTAGACGAGATATCTGTGATGCTGAGAGAATGAAACGCTTCAGTTTTACATGAAAAAAGGGTATTCAGGCTTCCAGGCCCAGGAGTACAAATTATTAATCACTCCTCACAAGGAATCCGCAGATGGATGTTTAGCACTATTCACCACGACATAACTGCAAATCAATTAGTTCATTTTGTCCTACCCTGAGGCTGTCTGGCAGACAATAGCAATGTCTTGTGCAAACGTTTTTATAAAGAAGACACAGGGGGAAGGAACCACAAAGGCCATTGGTTCTAACGAGCAATTAGGAAAGTGTGCAAGGCTCGCTTTCTTTTTTTTCCTTCTTCCCCCTTTCTTTCTTCAATTCATTCCGAGGCTCTAATTCTGAAAATGATGCTTTTCTTCCCCACTTCCTGTTTGTCAAATGAAGTGCTAATCAGCGGCTTACAGCTCTCTAGCCAGCAAGGGGAGGATGAGGTAAGAAGGAGTTGGGAAAAGTGGAGAGCCAGGGAACAATGTGGGGGAAACAATGCTCACTTATGCTCTTCTGGGCAATCAGAGCTGCATGCAACTCCCAGGAAAAATAACCTGCCCTGAAACACTTGGTGGTGATGCTCAGCGGAAGGAAGCCCCTTGCTTCAGGGAAGGTGGTGAGTGCTACCCAAATGAGTCTGGTCCCCCACCAAATATGCCTGAAATGCCTTCCCTTGCTCCCAGAAGGGAAAGGGAGAAACTCAAATCCAGACTGGGGTGATCCCACCTGCCCTTTGGAGGGGATGGATACCCTTCCAGTGAGGCCCGGGCTAAGACTTCTGACACAGACACCTTGTTGCATGTTAAAATTAGGAGCAGGGAAGCTGGGCTTGGCCGAGCTACTTCCACATGCAGCTTTACGTGGGGAGAGCTCAGTGAGGAGGGACCAAATGCGTCTCCATGGAGGACAAATCTTGCTTATGTACTACAAGCAGCCCTTGTCTCTTTATCAAAGACAAATATAGAGCAAATAGAATACAATTCCACAGATTTGATTTTAAAGTTTAAGATGATTGGGCCCACCACAGAATTAAAGATAGAATCCCTTCAGGAGAGGTGACCCACCTGAAGTATTAGTCTTTCCCAAGAAAGCAGCCTTTTGAATTCCTTTCCTTTTGCCCTTAAGGTCATTCTCTGTCATGGTGCTTGCAAAGTGCTTCCAACAGCAGAGAGCAATCTTTGCCTCTGGTGACAAACCTCTCCTACTACCTATGTGCTTGTTTCTCTGCTCTCTTACATTTCATCTACCTGTGCCCTGAAGTTCAGGAGCTTTGAGGATCCGTGGCAGCTTACAGCAACTAAACAAATGGGGTGAACCTTGAATGGGACATTATTGCAATATAAACCTCTGGAACAGTGGCTGGGCAGTACTGATAGACCTTGGGTGTCAGGGGCTGCCTGTGAAGGGGATGCAATCTGATATTCACAAGCAATGCATCATACAAAACTTGCATATTTGCTTGTGTGCTGCCAATCATATTTTTCTGTGTTGCTTTCCGTTCATTTGGGGGATGAGTGGGATTTTCTGTACACAACCAGTTAAGCCCATGCAAATAGTATTTGCATGAAGTTTGAGCAATATATGCAGCCATCTGGAAAGTGTGTTTGAGTCCAATCCCCACTGGCGTCACCTTGCTCTGAAGGTGTACGTGCTCTCCATGTGGCTGTCTAGTTAGTAGGTCTGATTATTTCAGTTGTGCTTTCTGGATGGGTTCTTGGTACTACCTCTCCTTTTTCTCCTTCTTTTTTTTTTTGCTTGCTGCTGCTTGAACTTTGCTGCTTGTCAAGTGGCTGCCTGGTGACTTGTAGCAAATTTGAAGGAAACTCCAATGTCATTCCTCCTGCAGAAATGCCTCCTCTGCAAAATCTGCTCCCAGTCATCAGTGAAAAGGCAGGTACCAAACTGTGCATCACTGAGTCCAGGGCTCAGATGGCTGAAACAGATGAACTATGTGGAATTTGCTCTTTTCATGTGATACCCTGTCAGTCTGTAAGGCTGTTTATTATTATTATTTCCTCGGGGGACACAATTTACAGCACCTGTCTTTTTGGCTCCTACTGTGTGAGTCACATTTCTTAAAACATTTATTCTTGTAATCTCTGTGTCGGATAAGGACATTCTATTTTGCCATTTTACTAGAAGAAGGACTGTGAGAAAAGCTTTCAGTAACTTATGAGTGCATCTGGGCAACATTTTCTCTGCTAATATTTTGTTTGCAAAAAATGCATTTTTGATCATTGAAGCTGTCTGTGCTCTTTAAATTTCTTGGAGTAGAGGTGAAAAATGTATTGAGCCAAAATGAAAAAAAAACCCAAAACTGAAAAAAAGGAACATTTCTGAGAAGAGTTTGACCTTCATTGAAGTTGTAGATAATTCTGAAAGGGTCAGCTAACCTTATTTTTTTAAAAAAAAACAAGGAGAAAAAGAAGACATTGCTCGGAGTTTTATCACCTTTGAGCTAAGTTAATAGGAGTACCTGGTGCCAGAAGGATCGGCCATGTTCACTTGTCCTTGGTAAATCTTGTTGCTTCCCTTGCCTGATGCCAGTGTTCATTTGAACCCCGTGTACACTCTAACCCTCAAAAATACTAATGCTATCAAAGCTTCACCACCAGTAGATGGTTTGGGGCAGGTGGGAACAAGCAGTGAGGGTTAGACTAGAATAGAACCAACTCTCTTTGTGGCATTCTGTAGCTGAACAAATCTTTGCCCCACTCTGACAAAAGTTTTCTTCTTAATTTTCACATATCTGTAAAGACTGTAAAAAATTGTATGAAAAAGTCTCACCTAAACCACTTTAGAAATGCTAATGTTCATTAGTGAACCTGGAGACCTGTAGAACTTCAAGTTCTCTGTCTCCTGACTCATGGGTACTCTGAAATGTTTCAGCATTTTGTTCAAAGTAGCCAGATGACCTATGGCACAGCAAGATCTTAAACAATGAACTTCTAAACCTTGGATTGGCCCCCAAACCACTGATCATAGCTCGTATGGCAGAGTGCTTGGTACTCTGGGCCTCACAGGTCTGGGAATTACAGAAGCACTGTCTTCCTAAGCATCCTAGGGAGGCAGCATGACAGGGCCCAGCAGGGACCTCTGAGGCAGGGGGATCTCTGCTCCCAGCTACACTTGCTCAGGCCTTCCCCAAACTGAGAATTGTTGCAGCATTGAACAGAGAAAAGTAATTTCATCATATGGGGAATAGCAGTTTTGATTTTCATCCCACATCTGAATTAAAAAAATGACTTAGGAAAAAAAGTTGAATGAATCCAATTTTCCTTCAGTGCAAATAAATAAATTACACCCAGAGAAGGAAGGGAAACACTACAAGAAAAGGAAAAGACATAGAATAATAATGGGGAAGTCAGAAAAATTAGGCTTTCTCTGATCCCCAGTAACCATGATTCAGGTCCATCCAGGAATCCTTCCCCATCCAGTGATCCTTCTTGAAGAATTGTTCCAGAGACCACATCTATTTGGCAGGACCAGAGCTGGGTGTCCCTGGGGGAGTGTGCATGTCTCTCCTTTCCTTTGGAAGGAGTCCATGGCATCCCTACATCCTTGAGGTTCCACATCTCAGTGGATGTCTACGAGACTTCCCGTTCTCCTGGATGTGGCCAAAGCCTGGGGTTTATTCTCTCCCCTGTGGGAGAAGGAGGCACGGAGGTGTGAAGGAGCTCTGCCAGCACCAGTGGCAATGGCCATCACCCCCTTTACCCCCTCTGACACCCCTGCACCTCCCGCTTGCCTCCAGCAACCTGCTCCCTGTCTGGCCAGGCTCGTTTCTCCGGGAGTCTCCCAGTTGGCAAATGGCTGGCATTCATGCACAGCCAGCATTAGTTAATCAGCACGTTTAATACATTAGCATGCACATATTTATCTGCATCCACTGAGCTTTGTGAACTGCGACTCTTGCAGCTTGGGCTGGAAAATTAGTTTCCCAGCTGCGGAGGGTCGCTGTTCATTTATTTACAGTCCTTGGAGACCTCGCTGAATGCAATGGCACAAAACAAAATGAGGCCTCTAATCCAAAAGCCAGGAAGCTTAAGCACCTGTAGAAACAGTTTTGCATTCCAAGGGGCAAATTATCTCTAATCTTGTTAAATGACTGCACTGTGAAACAATCGCAAAATGCTTTTCTTCGATGGCCCATAACCAAACACGAGGGGTCCATTACTGCTCTGTGTGAGGGAGAGCCAGTAATCCTGCAGGAGGACACAGCTGATCGCTGAACAAGGGCTGCACTCAAAAGTAAAGAAGAAGAGAAATAAAGCTAGAACTGTTTGAGAACGGATGCTTCCAATTTTCTAAATTACAATAGCAACTTGTTGCCGAGCAATTACAGTGTTTCATCTGTTTTTTCCTGCTTTGCCCCCCACCTCATTTGTTTTTCTTCAGCAGATGCTGTTTCTGAACTTTGTCATTCATGTCCCTTTCCCCCGCCCCCTGTAATTTACAATTGATAATGAGCCACCATGCAGACATTGCTACCGAAAAAAAAATAAAAAAAAGGAAAAGTGAAATGCCTCTGTGCCTACTCTCCCTGACCCAGCAGAAGCTCCTTTGCAGATCATTTTAAATTGCTGCTTTTTTAGCAAACTGCATGGGGTTTTTTTTTTCTTACTACGCAGGACAGATGCTGCACATAACTTTGACAAACTGCTAACAATATTCATTGCACCAATAAAAAAGATAACAAAAAATAACAATTATGCTCTATGAAACTCCAATGGTAGTTAAAGCCTGCAAATCTACAAATTAAAAAAGTGCTTAATTCAAGCAGGGCTTGCAGGAGCACTGGAGCCAGGCTCACTGTGGGTGTGCTGTTTTCTGTGGGGATGGATGTGTTTTTGTGACAGGACAGGACAACTCATTACTGCTGGAGAAAATCAGACGTGGAAAGAGTGCGCTGGCACATACCCAGGCCTGGATGGGGGGAATGGCATTGGGAGCACTCTGCCAGGGTGCACCCAAGCCCAGCATCCTGCCAGCAAGGGCCCAGCCAGTACAGGCTCTCCTATGGCTTAGCACTGGAATGAGAAAATGTGATTTTCAGAAACCAGTTTCCCCTCAATGAAACAAACCCATTGACCACCTGGTGTGGTAAAGAGAGGGGACAGCTGCCCACCTGGGGCTGGCAGTGGGGAAGTTATGGACTGCAGGTCTTGATGCCTTTTTCCTGGTGTTAGGAAAATGAAGCTAGACACGGTTAAAGGGTTGGGGGTCGTTACCTCGGTATTTTAATAAAGATCCTGTTGGATGCATCACTTCACCCAGTGACATTGTCACAGTGCACACACCCCGACAGTCACATACACAAGTTCTAGACCTTACACATTAGCATATCTAACAAGGGAGCCCAATAATGGGGCTGGAGTGGGCTAACCTCTAGTTTACAAAATCTGTCTTACCAGGGGACTAAGATAGCAGAATGTTTGGTCTCCCTGGCTCTGCAGTTCTGGGGTGTTCAGTCTCAGGGCCTGCAGAACACTTACAGAACACTAAGCACTAGACTAAGTGAAGGGTTACAAGTATGCGCGCTAATACTTGTGGGTACACAGAACTGTGTAAAAGGTATATAAAAGAAAAGGAAAAAATAATTCTGGCATCATTAAAATATCTAAACTCAAGGACAGGTTTCTCTTGCTTTTGAGTCATTGGTTTTCCAATACTCCTGCTGTGCTGGAACACTGGGAGTAGTTTTTGAGAAGAAATGAGGAGATAAATGAGGCTGAAGGGTGGTATTCACGTCTCTTGGAACTGGCTCACCTAAGCTGGTGGAAATTAAATCAATGAAGATTCATTGATCTGCATCAATTGGGGGTTGAATCCAAGAGCAACCAGACTTTACACACTGTAAGGTACTAACCTCCAAATTAGCAATAGGTGGGTTACATGGAGGCGATCAGACCTTCTAGGTCAGTAGGTGAATGTCAGAGGCACCACTAAGGTGTGGGAAGAAGCAGGGAAACTGGGCAGAGGAGGGGACAAGAAAAGGAAGTGATAACCTCAAGCACATCTGTACCTCACTTTTGTTTTCCAAACAGGCTGAATTTGAATACACCCAGCTCACACAATGACTGTGTTTTAAGCCCATCCTTGCTTTAAATGGAGTACTGAGGTAGGTTTTAAGCCTGTACAACCCCAGAGCCTCCAGACAGCTCTTGGATGCCTTATCTTTAGCTCTAGGACGCTGCTTTTATGCAAGATTGAGATTTTTATGCAAAATTCAAGAATGGAATAAATCATCTTTATAGGCATATCTGGGATAGACAATAGTCTGCTATATCCAGACTTCTGCCTCTCCACAGCATCCCAGAGCCTTCAGACTGCCCCTATGGCCACTTCTCCTTTTTCCTCTGCTTTTCTGTCTCTTTTCATGTTATTCTCCATTTTCTTAAAGGGTCTGAGAGCTAATAGATCACTTCAAAATGAATGCAATTGCGTCCCAGCAGCGAGATGCTGTGTTTCCTCTACACCGAATCTATGCACTGTTCCACTAGATAAACAGCACCAAATGTCATTTGAGAATCACATCCTGCTTTCATTCTCTCTCCTCCTCACATTCGAGGCTCTAGCTTTGTGTGAGAGTGATTCACTTTCCCACTGAATGCAGAGTGAAAGCCCATTTTCAACACTCTCCCAACACCCATGCACAACCAGCTATTCATTTCCAATGATCATTTGTATTTCTTTTGGAAGACCTTAAACACCACAGGGAGTAAAAGGAAAACCATTCAAGTGAAAATAAGATCTGCAAAGACAATACATTGCCCTGCTGTCAGTGCTCAGCTAAAGATGAATACATATTAGCACCTTTTTTGCCCGGTTTTGTAACAGAGTTGGTATTTATGTGTGCCATGTGTGTATTTGTTGGTTTTTCTAAATAACTGTTCAGCCACATAGTCACTTTCAGCTGAGTATTCGAGGATTCTCAGGGATATTAAGCATGTACAAGTTTTTGTCAAACAGGTGCTAGAGGAGAAGAAAGAGACAGCAGTGATGGAATATACAGTGAATAGAGCCCTTATTAAACACTGCAGAAACTCTGCACACTGACTCAGCCTGCAGGTACCAAATCCAAACCCAGGATCAGGCTGCCTAGAGACCAGAACTCTGCTGTTCAGAGTAAACTTTTCTTATAACACCATACTGTGGCTCTAGCCTGAGGCAAGTGTAGCATGTTACTTTGCTGCTCAAGAGATGACGACGAAACCAAAATTTAATTCCAAAAGCCACAGTGTGATCCCTGGTTCCCTCAATGACCAGAAAGAGGAAATTACTTTGGCCAGTTAACTCCTATATTGCCAGACATGTTCAGATGAGAATGGGGATTTAGAAGCTAAAGCAAGTTCCCAAAGGATCTGAGGGGGAATCAAGGATAATTATGCCCACATAGGAGAGTCATACTAAGTAAATCTTGGATGAGCCTTTCATCCTTTGGAAAGGGTAGGTGAAGTCATTACATGAAGGTCAGCAAGTGCCTCAAATATTCATCAAGATGGATGATTTTGAGACAGTTGTTTATGGGGCATTACTAAGGAAAAGGATATTCAGTGGATTGCTCTCACCTTAGTAGAGAGAGTGGCATTGTAGGATTAAAATTAGCAGGTATGAAGACCTCATGAGAAATGAAGGAGTGAGTTTGGGAGATGTCTATGAAATTCCTACACCTGGATTCAGCACAGAAGAAGATCAGATTTAGTGCATAATGGAAAAAATTATGTGTGCTGGATTGTGGGACAGCAAAATTGATTTTATAGAAACGAAAAATTATTGCTGCAAGGAATAATCAGATAATTTAATAATAAAATTATTTTGTCTGATGCAGGTAGAAAAATTATACTGGTCAGCAAAGGCATTGAAATATTTTTCTATTGATTGAAGAGGCATTAGCAATAAAATGGAGGGATTTAACTACCAAAGCAGGATGTAACACCGGATGTTATAAGGATAATAGAAGTATCTTGGAATGGCATTGGTTTTGGAATGCAGGTAATGAGGGATAGGTTTTGGTCAGGCGAGGCAGAAACAGAGATTAGAGGAAGAAGTAATGCTGTTCAATGATGGTAGGAGAGACTGCCAGGGCACAAGATCTGCATGGGCAGAGCAAAACATATTTGGGTCCAAGTGATAAAGGGTAAGATGGCTAAAGACATTGAGACTGAGTCATTTTAGGAATTTCCTAGAGGTTCCAGGCTGGACTGTAAGCTAAGAGTACCTTCCTATATAGAGGGAGAGAGGGGGGCGGAGAGAGAGATCAATATGTATACAAGTGAGAATCATTATGGAAGTTTTAATTCTGCACATATGTGCTGGAAAATAAATGTTATCAAGAAAGGCCCATACAGCCCTGGGTCTGGGCTGACTCAGGGCTGCAGTTCTGCAACAAATACAAGATGATGAGATTTTAGGTTTGATTTTGTAGACAATGAGATCTCTTGTGAACAATATGACTTTGGATCTGTGGTCATGAGATGAATCCCTGTAAATATAATGAAAGTGTTAAAAGAGGGATCTGCAACTCAGGTCCAAAGGAGCACATTTGTTGAAGAGCTCTAGGACTGTTTGTTATGTGCTCTGTCAGGGTACTCTGCAGGCAAGGGTGAAAAAACCCTTTATTCTAGTATCTTGCTCCAGATAGGGGTGGATGTTGCAGAGGAGGGCTCCAGACTGCATCAAATGCAAGATCCACTTCAAAGAACATTTGGATCAGGCACAACAAAAGGTTACAAGGGCTAAAAACCATATCTGACCAGCAAAAAAAAGCCATGTCTTAGAGATCAGAAAGCATAGAGAGCTCGTGAGAATTGCCAACTGTCAAGCTGAACTGAACCTTGCAAAGGAAATTAAAATCAAAACCAGAAGGGTTTTCAGCTGGAGGAAGAATAGGAGAGAAAGAACATGGAGATCAAAAATATGGCACCAAAACTGGATAAATGCTTTGCCTCGGGATGCAGTTCTGTGAGATGGCTTAAAAGATTACTTATCTCTGCCAGCAAACAGAGGCTCTGCTGTGCTTTCCCATCTCCCCACCACAGTGACGAAGCCTCACCCCATGTCCTGTGCCAGCCCCTTAACCCCTTAGTAAACCACCCCAGAAAAGCATGTGGCTAGAGTTTCTCTGCTGTTTTAGCAAGTTGAATCATCTCAGAAAACTGATCCACAAGGAGCCAAGCTGGTGCCGGGGATGGGTGAGGCCATGAGGAGGTGAAGGAGCAGAGAAGCAGCTGCTTCCCCTTGCAGCCTGTGCAGTGTCAGCCTGGCTCAGCCTTTTGGTTAAGGACTGGGGTGAATTTGCAAATTAAAGGAAATGAGGATAAGGCTATAAGAATGGGAATGACCATACAGGAGGAGGAATGGAGACTTGGGTACAGATAGACTCTGTCCCCAAATTCTGGAAAAAGAAGGGTGTCAGGAGAAGGCTAGCTCAGTAGCAGTGATGCATTCATTCAGTCATGGGTAGTTCATGTAACTCATAAATAAGATCTGGGCCCCATGGCTAAATAAGAAAAGCAGGAAGAGAATGAGATATTTCAGGCAATTGCAGAGCCATTAAATTGACCTCAAAATTATACAGGGTTGTACAATAATTTTTTGAAGGAGAAAAACCTGACAACATGGAAATTAAAAGAAAAATGGGATAAAAGGCAACCAGTTTATCACAAGTATATTGTATTTTTTTCATCTACTGTGTTAGCTGATCCTCTTTATTCAGTCCTAACACAGAAACCAGGAATTGGCTCGTTTTCTTCCGTCAGGATTGTTTTATTCATTGGCCATTCACCAAAAATAAAAAAAAAATCCTATTTCAATAGCCTTGGGAAATGGATGTTCAGCAACATTCACTGTAGCTCACTGGGTTTCTAAGGGCCTTACAAGCAGTGGGTACAACAAAGTGATGTATCTTGGTGGTGGTACAGTGGTGCTCATGGGTGCTGTCAGTACACCCTGGTCTTGCAGAGCAAAAATCCCATCCCATCACTGCTGTGGCTTTGGAAATGTTCTTCAAAATACAGCAGAGCCCTCCAAACAGCATCTATATTTACGTGTTCTTCCCCAGGCTCCCCTCGGTTCTTTATTACTATTTTTGAAGGATTTTGCTCAGAAAGGTCTTTATACTCTGCAGGCACTGCTGAATTGGAATGGGAAGCAGGGTTTCTTCTCATTGTAAGGTAGGCAGGGCTGCCTTCCAGTTTCCCAGCTGCAGAGATTTATAGCCACTACCACATTCACTAGGTGGCCAAGGTTTTATAACCCAATTGAACAGAATAAAACCATTTAGACTGAAGGCAATTTGATGCAGGACTCAATGACTTTTAGGAACTTGATGTATTACTGTGATCATGCAAGCTACAAATTATATGTATGTGTATATATTTGACAAATCACTTTCAAAAACAATTTAATTATTTGGAATGATTTAATCAGGGTTGACAGGCCTGCAAAGCATCTCTGGGAATGAAGCAGAAAACCTTGAAGTGTATGGAAGATTTTCAATCTGTGTTTAATCCTGTTCCAAAGAGAGGGGCTTGGTATCCTTCCCAAGGCTTCAAACTCCCTTGAATACCAATTCCCTTGGAGCATCTCCTGGGTTAGGCTCCTGCTGGCCTGTCAGAGGCTCTATGCAGCAAAGTAAAAGTGTCATGGCAAAATAGATACCTACCTTTGACACCCTTGGCCAAATGTCAGGGAGTCCAATGTCTTCAGGGCTATTGCAGCAGCACTCACAAGACTTGAACTTCCAGGGGTTTCCCAGATTTTTTGTTGCTGCTAGTCCATCTTCCTGCCATTGTTCGATGGACTTTTTGGAAATAATGGTCTTCGGGCTCTGATCCCCTTGTATTTCAGAAGCAGAGTTGTCTGGTTGTATTTCGGGTTGCAATTCTCCTGTGAATCAGACTCCAAGGAAGGCTTGTAGACTGCTCTCAGTGTAATCCAAAGCATGATGCATTCATGAACTAAAAATTAACTAAAGAGTTAAATTTAAGCAACTTGGGCTTAAGCACATTTCCAAGGTCTGCTTTCCAGGCAGTTTTACCATGGAAACTGGTACCAGTACTTCTGCCCTTATAGAGTAGACATTTCCAGGGTGTGATATGAGCTTCTGTCCTGCCAAAATGATCTGAGCACTGGCTCTACATTGGCAGGGAAAAATATGTGTCCTTTTGCTACAGGAGTGGCGATATTTGGAGTAGCTAAGAATGTTCGTCATAGTGGTACAAACTCCTAGTCCCCTGCAAATTTGCTACTGCAAAGAGGGGGAAGAGATGAGTCTGGTGTCTGAGAGCAGTCAAATAGAAATGAAAATTAGGAATTAAAAGCTATGAATTTCAAGGAAATATCTCAGCAGGAACCTTATCTCCAAGACTGGAATGTCTTTCAGTCTAAAAAAGTCTGCTAATGAATTCTCTCCGTATAACCAAACGCCTTGGCTGCTCCCACCCAGGCTCCTGCAGCTCAGGCTTCCCCGCAGTTTTCCTTTGCTTTATTGCTTTCAGATGCTGCGTGGTCTGGGCTCCTGTGGCAGCTGTGTCACTGCCACCAGCACGGGGAGTGTGGCTCCGTCTGCGTGGGCTGCGAGGCGTCAGCCCTGGCTCTCCAGGGGCCCCTGACACTGCTCGGAGCTGCCTGGCTGCAGCCACAAAACCCAATCCCAGCCCTGCTGCTCAGCAAGAGCCAGCCCCACAGCTCTGGCTGGATTCCAGTGTACCAAGACACTCAGGCATCAGGAGGGGAGGCTGCTAATGGAGGAGCTGGTGGGGATGACATCTACCAGCAGAGCTCTTCTTGTCCACGCTGCTCCTGTTAGAGCTGTTCCTTTGATTTAGTGCTGCAAGTTGGCTAAAACTCTGCACATCTTTTCCTTCTGGTTTGAAACATTCCTCCACAGTCATTCTGCTCTTGCCCACGGTCCTCAGATATCTTTCCAGGGAAAACAATCCTGGATTTAGTTACAGCACATCGTTATTTATTTTAGCAACCCTTTTGGGGAGAGGTCTGAGCTCTCCAATGAGGACCTCAGAATGTGCTCTGTGCTTTCAAGGTAGGGGCATTTTACTTGAAGGGGTTAAAGGGGAAGAAGAATGTGAACCCAGGTTGGGAGCCTGTTTTTCTTGATGCTTTCCATGTGATGCGTTTTTATAGTGCAAAATCCAGGAACACCCCACAAGGAAGTGAGAGTGAACTCCTTAATAATGTTCCTGCTTTGAAGGAAAATCCAGGTAAATATTTATTTGTTTGTTTATTTTGTTCCCCAGAGTTGCCTTAGTTTGTTTATTTTGTTTTCAAGTCCTCCCTACACATGCACATGCACTCCAGCTTATTTTTTGCTTTAGTTAAAAAATGCCAGTGAATTAAAATGAGACATTTTGATGCCCCAGGATATCCCATGGGAAGAGTTTTCTGCTGAGCAATTTAAGACTTAAGGAGGGAGAGAGGAAACAGGTTGCTACCTGTGTCTGTTTCCTCCTCCTCACCTTTTTTCATTTGCTATTATCTCCAGGCAAAATTCAGTGGATAACTGTCCCTTTTGCCAGATAACTTTTTAAGTGGCAAGATTCTGAAACCATGGAGACAAATGCAGGCACTGGTGAAAACTAATGCTTGGAAGCTCAATTGAAACAATGTCACTTGGTTATCAATATTTCTTATTCTTTCCCCTATGAAATTATTTCTGTGTTCTTCATCACAGCAGTGTTTTGAAGCCTCAGCTGGTGATTTCAGCCAAGAGTTTTCAAATTGCCTGTCAATGCAACCCTCTGGCCTTGTGAGCTGCTCTGAAAGGACCTGTGAAAATGTAAATCTCTGATCAGGAGACACAGTCGTTGATACTGGAGTCTGCACTTCTGTAGGAAAATGCCTGACTACTTAATTACCTCTGTACCAAGGTGTGACTTCACAAGGTCATCTGCACTAAAACTGGGGAGAGACCTTGGCATTGACATCCCTTTGCTGTACTGCATTTGTGGTATTTTGAATTTCTGACCTTCTTGAAGAGGCCATTCCTGACCTGAGGAATTTTATCTCATCAACACAAGAGCATCAAACACAAAGTGGTTTCTTGATGCACCCTCTCAATTCCCACTGCAATAAGTTTATTGCTTATGACAGGAGGGTTAAGGCTAAACAAGCAGCCTGATTGATTTCTGCCCAAGAGAAGGCTGAGTTTCAAGAATGCTGTTTACACAAAGGGCTGATTCTGATCTACCATCAGGGTAATTTTCATTTATACCAATATAAGACAGATCCAAAAGAGGCCTTTGGATTGCAAAGTATTTTAGGGCTCTTTGGAGAAGGGGCAGCTTTGTAAAAACACAGATTACAAAGAGAACTTTCATAGTTCTTGATGCAAAAGAAAAGCATGGGAAGATGTGCCTTTGATGCTGATCCTCTGAAGTGTTTAACTCTGCCACTAGGTACAGACTGGACCTTCCCTGCCAACATTTCACTGTGCCCTGGCTAGAACAGAGCTATTGGCAGTCATGGGGCTCCTTCTGGGCTGCTGGAACTGTCCAAAATTTGTATCAACAGAGATGCTGGTTCAGTCTTGGTTTTGCTGGTATAATCTCAGTCCTTACCTCCCAGTTTAGTTTTGTCTGTGAACAATTCAAGATGTAGTATAGAGTAAGTGTAGTTTTTAGCCACTGAGCTGAGCTAACCCCTATGGTGACTGAGTTTCCCACAAACAGCTTTCTAAAGAAGATTAATAGCAGATCAGGAGAGGGGAAAAATAAAAATATTAACTTTTTCTCCCAATCCACTGCACTGGACTCCATACACATGATGGTAGTCACTGTAGCCCATACAGTCATTCTGGAGTGAGATTTTCTGGTTTGGTTTGGGTTTTAAATCATTGCTAAAAAGTTCATAGTCCCTGTCCTGCCTGCTAACCAATGTACTCTGTCAAAGGTGAAAGGAAGCTTTGAAACTGCCTGTGGTTTTGTGGGAGAAAACCTCTAGGAGAGAATCTCCAGCAAAATTTTCAAGATAATGAATGTGAGTTAAGGATGCATGATGCTTTTGGAAAAGCATGGTTGAAAACTGAAAATTGATGAGAGCTTTTAAGAGTGGACAAAACCCCAGGAAGATTGATGACTTTTAAAGGCATAATTGAACATCACTTCCATAAGTTAACTAGACTTATTAATACTTGACTTAGAATTGTTGTGGAATATGCAGCAAGAGAAGTCTTTAAAAATTTATTTGATTAAAAAATATTAGGCCTACCTTATGTAGGATTAATTCTTTCCTGGCAATGGTCTATATGAGCTCATTAATCCCCTTACAGACACAATTGCAGCAATCTTATAATATTTAAAGTGTTAAAGTCTACCTAAATATGTATTTTTGAAAGCAAGAAGACAGGATCAAACTGCTGAAGTCAACAGACAGATGGTTCATAGTTCATAGTATCATTACTATGAACATAGGGAATCACCCTAGGAAAATTGCAATCACAGGGACAGAACTACAGAGAACAGACTGATATACCTCCCTCAAGTTCACTTCAATGAAGTGCATTTATATCAGAATCTGATTTATTTTTTGTTTCTAGCCCGGCTGAAGGGTCTGTTCATCAGCATCTCTGTCATGCAAAATCCATTTATTTAACACTGCTCTCTTGGAATGAGAATGGAGAACAGAAGACTAAAATTAGAGAAGAGAGTTTGACTCCATATTTAATAAAGGTCCCAATCTAGCATAGAGTCTTCTTGATTTTAATAACAAATCTAACAACCACAGGCTAAGCCTAAATTACCAGGTTCTGATACTTTCATTAAAGAGACATTACTCCACAGACTCCCACTGGAATCTGTGGGGACGCCTGCAGAAATTCAAGACATGACCCAGTGGAAGTACAGTATCAAGATTTTGTCTTTCTAAAAATGTCTTTAGAGTAACTTTTCGAATGCATCCCTTTAGAAATTGGCTGTATTTTTCACAGAAACATAACTCTCTCTTCCCATGGAAACTGCAATTACCAAGAATGTTGATTTTGCATTCTTCTCTCTAATGCAGCATATCAGGAGGCACTTAAAAGATTTCTGAATGCGCCAGAATTAAATTATGGATAAGAGCAACAAAGTCACAGAACTGAGCAATCCAGTACTTAATGGAGTTTCTATATGGAATCACAGGAGGCTGCAGTCAGAAGGAAAAGAGCAAAGAGGATTTACTTCTCCTGGAGCAAACCAGAACCACCACGGGGCTCTGAAGAAGTGTCAAGCAGGACCTTTATTTTCAAAGTCTAATCCAAAGGTAGCTGAGCATTTGTGAGATCCTCATCCTTGATCCCCTCTGGGCCAATAGATAAGTTGTAGCTTTAGGCTGCATGTTCTTTCCGTGCAAATTCTGTGAATTTTACACCACTGTTTTCAGCCCACGGTGGCCAATGATCCTTCTGATTCCTCTCTGTGAGCAATGGTTGTCACTGGGGCCTGAAGCCATCAGGGCAGCCTGCTGTACCGAGAGAGCTTCAAGGGAAAATAAAACTGTCAAGCTCATCTGGTCTTGTCTAATGGATATAAATGAATCCAGCAATGCATGCCAAGCTTTTCATGAACTGTGTGGTGTTATAAAAAACATGCTGCCGATGAGGTTAGAAACCCCATCCTTTCTGCCTTGTGGTTTAGGATATATGTGCTGTACTGGAATGCTGGAAATAGCAAGATGTGTTAGTTTAGGCACTTTAATAAGAAGGTCTACGTTTACAAATTGGTTTAATTTGACTTCTTTACAAGCAATATCAGTTCTCCCTCTCTTGAATTGTCCTTTTTTTGGTGGTTTAAACACCACTGCTATTACTGGCTCCTGGCTGACTGCATGCTTGACAAAATTTGTCATGAGGTCACGATTTTCTGGCATCATGAAAAAGGTATCTATGGAGTAACTGCACAGAGACCTTGCTGCCATCTCAGAACATGTGTTCCAGCTTTCCTGTTTTTCTTCCAAATAAATACAGTATGAAACTACCTGATAAAGATACCTAAGAAAATGGAGCAGTGAAGAACTAGAAATGCAGAATCACCTTACACTGATTCAGAAAATATAAGATCTTTGTCTGGATCTCACTTTCAGCTTGTCTTTGCTTTGGTTCCCATCTGTATAATTATTTCAGCGGTTATGTTGTCTCACAACAGGCTTATTTTCCTGGGTTAGGTGCAGCTGAGGTCCCACTGCTCTTCAGAGGCAGCAGTTGACTGAGAGACGGAAGGGCCAGAAGAGCTGCTCGGACCTGTGAAGTTTCAGAGCTCATGGGTGAAGAGGGGAGCAGGCTCTTAGTTGTCCAGTCAGAGATTCTCCACCACAGACCTGCCAGTCACTCTGGTTATATTCAGGTCTGGACACCAATATGGGGTGCATTTCCTTGTCTCATCCATCTCCGAGGCTTTTGGCAGTACTTGTCTTGGGGTCTAGGACTGGGACTGTGTTTTCATGCTGGTTGTGAAGTACTAAGAGCTCTGAATCACGTTGGATCTCTAGGATGTTCCAAACTTATCAAGACAAATCAGGTCTTTGGTAATATCATTGTTGCCTGATATTAAAAAAACCCAAAATAAACCAAACACCCAAGTCCACCCTATGCTTTTTCTGCATAGATACAAATCATCAGATATGAAATGTCCATATTTGAGAAGTTTATGTTTGGCCTTCAAATTTCAGAGCAGGTCCATTCTTGCCAGAGCCTCAGGTCCTTGTAATAAGTCAGTTACAGACCTAGATCTCATTCTTTTCTTCATGTCTATGCTGAATGGTGTGGAATTACATATTTTCTACTGGCTTAGTTCAGGAAGTTCCAGGGAGCTGGAAACAAGTACGGCCAAATCGCTTGAATTTGCTAATACCTTTCAACCCTGTTAGAGCTTGTTTCTACACCTACATGTATTTAAGCTGTGCTGATGACATATATGTGTATCTTTACATCCTGAACCACCTGCTTGTGCAGTGAAAGGGGTGAGCACAGTGGCAAGGGCTTGTTCTGCCTTTATAAGGGTGTGGGATTTGGCTCCTGCCAGTCCTTCCTCTGCAGCTGAGGGGTTACAAATCCAGAGGCTGGAAGGAGCTTTTGTAAAGGACAAAAACCCAGTCACTGGTTACTTCAGTGAGCAGAGGAGTTATATAGATGGATGTTGTAGCTGTGATGGTCTCAGTACACAAGAAAACCATGGTTTATAGAAAGAGATAATATTTTTATTAGTCCAAATGATTAAGAGTCTTGGGAAAGAGCTGGCAAGCTTTCAAGTATGTGAGACCTGAAGAAAAATGCTGAGACATAGCCTATGAATGAATTTAAAGATTGAAGGCATTTATCTTTTATTTGGACTCCTTCACAGTTTCTTAGTATTTGTAGCTCTGACACTAATTGGAGTTTATAAATGAGGTGAAAGTTCTCTTTTTACTGTCCTCCCCTGAATGGAGGGCATTTGTCTCTATGGGGAGTTTATTCTTTTCTCCAGTTTGTCCTCCTAAGTGTCCAGTTGTCTCCACTGAAACATTTTTACATAGCCTGCTGACTGATACATACTGACACCACAGGAAAGGGTCAAGGCTGCCATGGAACCCAGCCACAAACTGCTTTGTGACTCTGGACATGCTCCAGGTTACCTCCTCTGAGGGTTGTTCGTGGTACCTGCTCTCCTTTAAATTTGGGTGGCTAAGTGAATACACTTAGTGACCTCCTTAGACTCCATCTAAAGCCACCAGAGAGGGAAGGGTCTTCCAGAGAGTGTTTCAGAGCATCTGATTTAGGGTACACCCCTAAAGGTAGGTTTGGAGGAACAAATATCTCTTCACCTCTTTTGGAGAGCTTCAAGAAAATCAGATCCAGCTACACCCCACCAAACTTCAGTCTCCTACATGAGGTACCCATGTCCCCCTTTCCTCTAAACACTGACCCTTCTGTGTGTCTATAAGCCAGAGGACTGTGCTGCCACCACATGCCCCTTGGTTCACAGGCCTGAACTGAGAAGTTTAAAGTTTGATCACTAAAGCAGATAAGTTGAATCCTCCCCTCTCTGTTTTAGAGATGCAGCAGGGACACTTAGAGTGAGTATTGTGCTCCTTAGGGGACAGGAAGAGGCTGTGAGTGCACACTGGCAGATTGTTGTGCAGGGTGGACATCTGCTATGAGTGTCCCAGATAACACATCACCTCCCTCAGCTCAGCTGGAGCTCATTTCAGAGTTATGGCTGCTCAGCCAGTCACTGTATTTTCTGGCTGCCTGTCATCTGATGCTGGAAAATGTTTTTCAGTCCTTTCAGCAAGTCCGATGAATGTTGTACTTAGTGAAAACTTCAGTTTCCAGCTTCCACAGACTGGAATGGTGAAATGCTACCATAAAATAGAGGTTTTAGATAACTTGCTGAGAGTTTCAAATGTGGCTTTTGTGCTAAAGTAGGTAGATTTTAAGTTTCCTCAGCTAATGAGTTGTCTGCAGATTGCCAGGGACACCCCAGTCTTATCTTCATCTTTATGCAACCAAAGAGATGATAATCACCACCACGGCAGCTCCTGTAAGACAGGTAACCAATAAAAAGTGACCAGCTGTATGAATAACACACTTCTCATACATCAGCAGCTGCTGAGAAACAGTCATGTCCATCCTCCATTCATGTTGGAGGTGCACCTCCCATTAAGTTGGACTTCTGTGCAGAAACAGGATCATGTGTCCCACCAAACAATAAATATCTAAATTGTCAAGTGATGGTCTGGTTCCTGCTAGAGCATCAAATGGATTAAAAGCATTGCCTGTGTTTGATGATGCTGTAATAGCTCCTGTAGTGTATTATGAATCACTGCTAACAGTGCTATTTATATACATCTAGATTATATATATATAGATCGTAAAACAAGATGTTTATATGCCTCATCTATTTCAGAATAAGCCTATTAAAGAAGTACACGCTTCCATTTCTGGAAAGCATCTCACACATCTTGAGCATAGCTGCATTTTAAATCATTAACAAGAGTATTAGTAAACAGTAGGATATAACTAAATACATCTCAAGAGACGTGGAGCTGATATAAGGAGGTAACAAAATATAATTAATTTTAAAAATTAAATGTCACTAATTTAATCCTCATAATAAATTTATGCAGGTGAAATCTCTTCTCTCCAAAACTCAGTCACCTGGTTTAAATTACCAGCTGAGGAAAGTCCCTGGCAGTTGCTGGAGGAGAATGTCTAAGCCTGTGATTTGTCACCATCCAGGTTAGAGAGTGAAGGGACAAGCCATGGGCACCTTTGTAGCCCCCCCCATCAAAACTCATAAGAGCTGTGTCCCTGAAGGGTCACATCTGAGTCCCCACGTCCCCCTTTTTGCTACTTAGGTGACCTTGTAATACACAGTACATTCATCAGATCCATACTAATAAATACTAAAAAATGCCAGAGCTTCAGTACTGGGTTTTCTGCAGTCTCTGGATCAGTGACATGCCACAGGGAACAAGAGAGATGTGTTGAGCTCTGGCAGTGTCAGGGAAATCCCTAATAAAAACTCACAGATGAGGCTGAGAGGGGGACAATCCTTGACTCTGCAGAGGAGGGGAGGCAATTCCCCCCATCCCACACCTGACAGTGAGTTTTACCAGGTGCATTTTCTCCTCAGCTTGGCTTGTATGGCTTGACACTTCCAGGCAATCTGAATGTCCCATCTCCAGCTGCAACCAAGCTTTTAATCTTCAGAGGAAGGTGAAGGAAAGACAAAAAGGGCAGCCTAAAAGCCAAGTAAGGTCTCAATGGGGGAACATTTACGTTCTTCTTATTAAATTATTACATAGCTTTAATAAATGGACTTTGTTTGTAATATTTTGCTTCATTTCCTGAGGAAATGAGCATTATGCAGCTGTGCTCTGGTTGTTTGTTTGTCTGTCAGGTTTACCCCCACTTAATAATTGTTGAGACTGTTGGCTGGTTCCAGTGCAGTCTGAAGGAAAGGAAAAGACATCACAGTATTATGTTTAAAAATATTTAGGAAAATTAGCAGTGGGGTACAGTACAGAGGCTAATCTAGTGGTAAAGGTCACAATATGAGTTCAGCACAGTTATTCAACATGAGAGAATCCACATGGAAGGGAGCCACAGGAAGCCCAAGAAATATTCCCTGAGTCCCAATGCTTAAGGAAAAACATGTTAATGCATTTTTTTATAATCCCCCCAGAACTCTAATTAAACTGGTACGTTCCCCAAGATTCCCTTTAACTCTCTATTTTATATTCCAGCAACTCCACTTCTAGCCAGTATGTCCCCTCCCCAGTCCCATGACCTCTCCATCTCCCTGCTACCCCATAACAAACTCTACTTTTGACCCTACAAGTCACCTGAAAAGATAGCCCTGGGTGCAACAGCAGATTTGCCTTTATCCCGGTGTTCAGTGAGCAAGAGCTTTTTATTGTATATTTTGGAAAAATGACTATTTTTTTTCCCCCAGCTTGTTGACACTGACTCTTTTTCCCTGTTGGAAAAATCACTTTTTGATGGTGATGAAAAACATGACCAAAATTTCCCACCTTGATCTGGGTAAAACTAAGCCTTTGAGTCGGCATGGTCAATCCAGAGTCTCCTGGAACTTCTTTAGAGTTGTCGAGATTGTCCTGCTTGGCTCATGGCACCGAGATGGTGACTCCAAACTGTGAAGGCGCTGCAATGCCTTAACAACGGCTCTCCAAGGCTCCAGAACATGGATTTTCCCTATGGAAAATTCTTAAGGGATTTCATAAACAGGAGGAGAAGGTCTAACTGAGCAGACATTCCTCAACTTTTCTTCGTGTGGAGAAATGAAGGTCTCTATAGCTCTTTGTAGAGTTTTCTCAGTGTATGTGCGCAAACACACCTGCCCACACATCCACTCACCTGGACAAAAGGTTTCAGGGAACCACCTGAAGGAAAAAGAGCTGTTTCAAACAACATTGGCACAAGAAAAAAAGAGTAGGAAATAGTTGTAAATAAATTTGCACCTGGAAATTGGAAGAAGACTTCTAGCCATCAGAACACAGGTTTCACAGCAGCATTTCCATGGAGAGAACAGAGGAAAGCAGCTTGTTGCACTGTGGGACTGGATGATGGGATGGCAGTGAGAATGGGAGCTGTCCCCACTCTGATGGTTGGAAGAAGCTGTGAGGATGACAAAACCTGATATATTTGCCACTTGACATAGAAAGTGTTACACCTTAATTTATCCTCTTGACAACTGAGTTTATATTTAATTTAACTATGTGGTTAATCCTGCTGACCCAATTTCTTGTAGAGATGAGCACACTCTGAAAGGCATGATAGAGATGGCTCTGGGCTTTTCTGCTAGAGTGGAGGACGCAGTCACCACTCCTAAGATCTCTTTCCTGATACATTGCTGACATTTTTGCAGGAGGCAGAAGACCTTCCTCCACTGAGACAAAAAGCACTGCAATACACTTTCCTTTTTCTCCTACCATGCTTGCTTCATTGCAAACAGTACAAAAATACAAAGGTTCATCCTCTCTTCCTGGTGAAGTAGAACAGCAGAGGATCCATGTAATTGACTGAGCTGGGTGAATATCAAAACCCTGCCACAATGCACAGCATGCCTCTGGCAGTCATCTCTGTCTCTCTGCCAACAGCAGGACCTAGATCAAATCTGCAGCACCATTATCCTGCACTGGGCTGACTTGTGTCCCCCCTACCTGCTGGCTGTCCCATGGACACATCTTCTTTTTATGTCATTGCACCAGGAAAAGGGAGAATGGGCAGGGGAAGAACTCAAAGTACCCCCAAACTTACCATTAAAAGTGTCCTCATCCTCTCTCAGCCAGGCAAGTGGGGCAGTGAGCAGGACAGCTGTCTTTCAGTGCTTTCAAGATACATTTCAAGCTGTGCACAGCTGGAGCTATTCAGTAGCACACGAAGGAACTCTGTACCCTTGCCAAGGATCTGCAGCTGCCAAATCTGCTTTTATTAGCAGCAGCATTTCTCGTTCTCCATAGCTGAATGCAGAACAAGTCTGACATTATTTTTCATTCAACCTTCCCAAGCATTCTAAGGACATCACAATAATCACTTAGTGTGTGTGTGCATGTTTTTGTAAGTGTTTTCCTCTGCCTGTATACATGCAAACACCCCCACACATGCACACACACACATGTGCAACAGGCAGGACGCAGAGCCACGCTGAAGCACTGAGCATCTCTTTCCTATTTTGGTCAGTTATACATCTCAGCTGCATTTAAACCTCTTGTTACTCATTATCTCTCATGTGAGCTCTCCCATGAACAGGTCTTTGTCTGGGCCATACTGCTCTTTGTAGGTGGCATTCTCATCCACACAGATGGCTGGAACAGTCCTTAAGTCCCACTTAAGTCCTATTTTAAGGATCTAAGTGGTTCTCAAGTGCTCTCCACGCCTCTTCTGGAGTGAGATGAACTTCAGCCTGTGCAAATACCTGCCCTGTAGAAGTAAGACAGGGTAGCTGTGTCTAAGTCAGTCTTTCTTCACTCTCCTCTGCTGCCTATTTGGGATTCATTGCTGGTCACCTACCAATCATCAGGTTTTAAGATACCTCATCAGTCAATGAAAAGAAATAAAAGGAGCCTACTTAGACTCCAGTCATGTACTCCAACTAATGGGAATTCCTTTATTTGTCTAAGGACCGGTTATGGCTTCATTTGGCACCTGAAAACTTTCAGACCAGGTTTCAAGCAGGCTTGATGTAATAGGGCATGTGAAGGCATGAAAATCACCTCTTCTGGAGAACACAAACTTCACAGGCAACCCAGAGCTTGTCCCAACTCTCCAGGCAATACTTGAAAGGACATTGTCATGAATTATAATCCAGTTGCCAATGGACAGGACATGTATGATTTCTAAAAACAAGTTCAAGTGTCACTCTTACCATTTAATGTCTATTCATAATGTGTTTAAATGTGTGTATGATATCAGTCCTCTAAGTACCTGAAGTCCTTATCAGACAATGATGGTCTACACTACAAAAAATCCTAAAACTGAGAATTTCTGTGGCTTTCCTGTCTCTGTCAGAGAAGTCTGTTTAGAACTGGGAATACAGAAAAACTATTTTACTTCCATGAATTAAGTAAATCCCATCAGAGAGTCATGGAAGAAGAAAAACGTATGTTGGAAGACGCTTTTGACAATCACAACAGCTTGCTCAAAAAAGAGCCAGCTTAGACCAAGTTACTCAGGGCTTATTCCAGCTGAATTTTGAATATCCTCAGGAACAGCACATTGCACAACCTCACTGGGAAAATTGCTCAAATATCTGACTATCCTCACTGGGAGATTTTTTCCTAATACCTACCTGGAAGTTCTACTCTTGTGAGTTGTCTCCATGGCCTCTTGCCCACAGTGCACCTCTAAGAAGAGTCTGGCTCAGTCTTCACTATATTGTTTTCTCATAAAAATGAATTATGACCATTCATGTCACCACCTCATAAGATTTTTTGCTTTCTTGCTACATTTTTAATAGCTATGGTAAAGTCTTCATTTTGTTAAAAATTACTTCTGATGACACAGCTAAGTAGGTTCCAGATACTGCAGAAGAAATTGTATTTAGTGTAGTCACTCCCTTCTCTCAGAGAAGCGGAAAATCAGTGCAATATGTGCATCTTGTTAGGGCCTACACTTGCTTGTGAAGGTTTTCCTGATAAACTCTGGCCACGCTCACACTTTTCTCCAAAGGAAGTTTCTCTTTCTCCTGGGATTCATCCTCTGCAGATGCAAATTGTCATCACCCTATTAAGTCAACGAGACCATGACACCTGCAATGAATTGAATAAAGCTGAGTTGAATAAAGCCTTACCAAAAAAAAAAAAAAAGGGCATGAAGCCGTATGGAAAGGATGTTATAAACACCAAGGAACCTGCACAGTGTGTATTGCTTTCTTTTGGTACAATAAAGTTACTCCTACTATCTGTGGTGAGGTGTAATACAATATTAAACTTGTAGAGCTGTCAAGTGAGATACTGGTGCTGGCATTAAAGTCTACTAATTTTCTGTTCCCTATTCTAATTCAATACTAATTGGCAATTCTGTACATGTAGACCTATGCTTGCTGTAAGCATGTAGATAGGTGTCTGTATGGTATGTAGAAGATAAGTATGTCTGTGAGGAATGTTTAATTCACCTTTTGTGGGTATAAGAATACATTTCAGGATGAAGGGGTAAATAGAAAATTGCAAGAAGTTTTCCACTAGGTTATAATCTTTCTCTTGTTAAAAGAAGGCAAAACCTGATAAACAGGCTACAGTCACAAAAAACAATAGTGACACCCCAAATCTGGAGGGAACCTAAAGGAATTCACATCTTTCCTACTTTAGGCAACAAATTCAAATGGAAAAAGGATGGCAGAGAGTGGCTAATTTGCAGTGTCATTTCTGCAAACAGCAACTCTTTTGGGTTTGCTGGTACACAGGGCACAGGAGGACTACAGGAAGGACCACATTCAAGCATTATTGGTATTTTTCTGTAAGTCATGTGCTAACAGGGACATGAATGCAAGCCAGGTTTGGCCCTGTGCCTTTTTAGCTCACCCTCCTAATGCAGGGAATTTTTCTGACAACAAGTATTTCTGTGCCTGCTGTGGTGGTGGTGTCCTCCAACTGCCTTTATCCTGCTGTTCAAAATTAGTGACATAGAGAGAAAGAATGACTGCAACAAGCTGAACACTTTATAGGACAAGTTCCTCTGAGCAGAAACTCTAGAGCTGCTTTTAATGGCAGTTTCATTCTATCCATAAAAAGCTGAGCAAGTTAGACCCCTCTCAGATGCTTGCAGGATAGTTGCCCTTTGTTATTAATTTTTTGAATAGCTTTTCTTTGGTCCAAGAAACTAATTATTGCAACAGACGTCCTTCAGAATAGGAATGAAATTCCATCAGACTTCAAATGAACTCTAATTACACTGCAAATAGGTGGCAGAGGTGCTCCCAGTTTTAGCGCTACAGCTCTGCAACCAGCCAAAGAGTGATGTGGATTTAATTTTAGTCTGTGTATGAATCGTTTGGAGTGCTTTTATTATTTTATTTTACAGCTATTTCTAAAAACATAAAAAAAGAAGGAAAAATTCATAACAGCAAACACATCTGTGTTGCATATTTTCCCTGAGTGGCACTGCAACAGCTTCAGTCTACAAAAATTAATGGACTGTAACAATATGGTTGGAATTTAAATGCAGAGTTGGCGCCAGAATCGGGAAACAGACAACATTCCCTGATTGTAGAAATGTGCAGATCACCTTTTCTCACTTATGCAGCTCTAAAAAGATGGCTATCCCAATGGGTGTCCAATTTATATTGTCAACATTCAATCCAACCATCCAGTGTATTGTGCTGTCCTGCTCCCTCTGCTAAGATGCACCAAACTGATTCCCTCCAATGATGACATAATTTTTCCTCAATTACTAAACACAAAAATTTGTCCAAGAGTGTAGCTTTCATGGAAGCGAGTTTGGCAGAGAGAGAATTTCAACAGATTTTTCTAATCCAAGTTATACATTGTGCGTAACATTCCCAGCAGCCTCATGCACGAGATATTGATCTCCCAACCTGTGATCACAGGTTCAGCTCCTGCATGGGTAACACTTCTTTCTCCCAATAAAAAAGTACAAGAAAAAGACCGCTTAATGTACAAAGAAGCACAAAGGTGTTCATTAAACGAATGTTGTGGAGACATTTCAGACATTCACGCAATTGTTGAGAACTCTAGCAGTGACTACGACAAGATATTGGTTTAAATTAGGTCAATAAAGGCTTCCACACATCTTTTCAGGTAAAAATAGTCTTTCTAAGGAAGAAGACAAAGATGGACTTACCTGGGTTGTTTGAGCAGGCTGCATATATTCTGTCACCAAAGGGCTTTAAAGATGGGATAGTCAGACTTGTGGGGAAACTTCTGCATTTGACATATACTGGGCAACAAGACAAAGACTAACTGGGTTCTTGAAGTCCTTCCCCCACCTGTGGTTCAATAGTCAAAGACTCTTTAATCGCGTTGTCTTTAATATTGAATACAGACATTTAAGGATTAGTTTTTGATTGCTGCACAAGCTGGGCAATAAGTGACAGAGACAGAATCTCCAACACCTAGAGAGTGTTGCTTGTTACAGGTGCATATTTTGTCCCCATACAACAGCTCTGTCAGTGGGACTATCTCTAGGACAACAAGGTGAGACTAGCAGAATGAGGTGTTAGATCTGTTAGATCTAACTTCTGTTAGGTCACATGGTAAGCTGGAAAAATTAAACAAGTGTTTATGTACACAAGTTCTATCCCCCCATGTCTGTAATCGAAGCAGCAGTACAAAGCCAAACAAAAATGGGCAACACTTGCTTTACTGAATATCACGGGCCATTTCTGAAAGAAAAGGTATCAAGCATTTGTAAAGAAAAGATGTATAGGGAAGGAGTTGGAGGGACAGAAATTATAAGCTGGGTAACTCCTAGATTCCAGGCGCAGTTATTGGACCTGTGACTTTTATCTGCCAGGTCTGTCTTTGTCAGATATTTCTGTAGGTTCCCTTGCAGAAAGTTTGAATGCTGAGCTTGAACTTCTCCAAACTGGGCTTGTGGAGGGCTGGAAATAGTTTCTCAGCTTTGGATGACTTCTTTCATTTCCAGGAGCCAGTGTTTGTCCCTCAAATCAAGATCCAGTGAATCTTGACTAAGATCCTGGTGAAATCAAGTGCTCATGTCCGGTAGTAACAATCAGTGGAGCAGCTGCCTCTCCCAAAGTGACAACAAGTCATCTGAGGCACAGAGGACAGCCCTGACTACCCTGTTAACCTGCAGTGAAGGGGAAATAAAACACATCAGCTTGAGCCTTAGCAAGAGCCCCAGAGGATGGCATTTAAGCAGCAGCCTCAGAAAGCACACACAACACATTACCATGGCTCAGCTGGTGCCCAGAGAGAGGATTTCGTATTTAAACCTTAAAAAGTGTTTCAAATCCATCATATGCAGAAGACATTAATCTGTGAGATCTTCAGTGTCTCCTTTCCACTGGGAAGGATTGAGTGGAAGACACAGGTCCCATAGGAAGGACTTGGCATGAATTTACAGGCTTCCCTGTGTTAATTAAAATTCCCTTTGTTCGATCTCAGAAAAAAAAGAGCCTTGATGGTGCCAGATTCTCACATCCAAAGCACCAAGTGAGGCTCTGCCCATGGGACCATGAAGTAGAAGCCAGAGAAGTGAAGACTAGGGGCTCGCGAGGAACAGTCTTGGGACATTTGGTTCTTTGCCTAGGACACTGTCCATTATTTTTCCACACTTATTATCACAGACATTGGGAAGGACAATTTAATTCCTGTCCATGAGAATAATCAATATAATTTGTCTAGATTTGAGGTAATTGTTCATTCTGCTTATTTTACCAATTCCTTGTCTTTCCTTTGTGTTGTAGACTTGCTAACCTCAGTCACCTGTACAATCTTAATTTGGACTTTCCAGGGACAGGCACTCAAGAATAGAGACTTGATATTTCTCCTACATGGATTTAATTCAGTATATTTTATAAAAATATGTGCTTCCTATCTGCAGAACAGGCCCTGTGGGCCATCAACTTCCATTGATACATTGGCCTTCTGAAAACGTCTCCATAAGTTTGTAGGTGGGGACAAGAATCATATTTTTTAAAAATATTGCTAAAGGCTACAAGATGTTGATTGTTTACATTATTTATTTCAATATAAATTAATTGGTAACCTTTCCACATGCCATTTCACAACTTCAGCTTACACTCAGGCCTCTGGGATCTCTTGGCTGCTTGAGTCATTCGTTTGTGGGTATAATGGGTGTCAATTTGTTGTTTCAATGGGCAGGGCAGCCAGCCAGCTCCTTCTGTGACAAACTGATTTTAACACTATAAGATTCTCATTTCTGCAGCAGTGCATTAAGTACTTTATTGCTGAAATATGTGCAACAACACAAATGATGGATTTACTGTTCCTCTGAGGTGTGTAGGTGGGAAACATAACCAGACCTTGCTTGTCTGAAAAAACTCTGCATCTCCCTTGTAGCTGTGTACATGAATGTTTTGTCCAGGAATGATCCACTTCAGATTTGTACCTTTGAATGCAAAAATGGCCCAAAACACCAGTCTGAGGTACTACAGGTACGACAGTCAATGAAGAGGGGCAGGTAGCTCTGAAAATGAAAGTGAGCAAGGTGAGTAAGAAAGCAAGGTGTGTCAGCTCAGGATATTATGAATTTTGAATGATTTATCTTATCCTGGGCTTAAACACTTCTAGCTCCTCAGCCAAGTGAGGATGCACAGCAGCTGATGATCTGCACAATTCCTCAGTTTCCCTCTACTGTGCAATTGGAACATGGTGAGAATTTGTCTCATTATAATCATAGAGCAGAGATCTATGGCTGTGGCAAACCCTAACTGTGCTATTTTTCAAAGCACTACACGTTTTTGAACATCAAAGATGACAAACAAGAAAAACATCAGTTTTCCCATCCCCTACTGCCTCCTTGATATTCACAGAATCACAGAATAGGGTTTGGAAGGGACCTATTCAGTATTTAAAGATGTATTTATTTTTCTTTTTGTTTTTGCTGATATGTGATTTTGGAGTAAACCTGCAGTCCCCTGACATTCGGAAAGTTTTAGTTTTAAAAAATTAGATGCCCAGGCCCCTGTCACTGAGCCTTTCATCACTGTTGAAATAGTGGTTTGGCATTTGCCATAGCAAAACTGAGGGATGAAGACACCGATCATCTGCGAGCAGGTGGTGGATCAAGGGGAACTTCCTAAAGGGAAGAATTTTAACCTGTGATTAATTCTCACTGAAGTGGAGCTAAGCACATTCTTAAAGGACTTCTGAGTAAGGACAGATATATGACCATTCTTAAGAAATTTCCTGAATCTTTCCATAAGAGGGCTTTTCACTGGGTTCAATAAGATTAGACTGGAAACCAGAAACCCTTTTTCTTAGTTTTGGTGGGCTGTATATTTATTCAAACTTTGCCAGTGTAGAGGGATAGAACAGCATTTAAACATGGAGAAAATGAATGAAACAAGATACCAATTGAAAACAGAGGTTCAGCCTCTGGGGCAGAAAATGGTCATTTAATTTTTCCTTCATATGCTTTTGAATTCAAGAAAGCAATAAAGTAATAAAATAACCCAATTTCATTAGGTGGTTGAAATAAGTGTATATCATCAATGGAGATATTGGGTTGCATGAGTGTCATCACCAAGCTCTTTTAACAGCCTTCCACTGCTAAAAGGCTGAGTGTTTTACTCTGGGTGTGTTGCCCCAGCTCCATTTAATTTCAGTGGACACATGCTCTCCATCTGTGTGTCTGGGATACTTCCTACCCATGGCTTCCAAGAGGAACATTTCCCATGTGTGTTCTTCTGAGCTGTCAGAAACAACCCTGTAATTTATTGGGTTGACCCAATCGAGATAAATGGATTCAGCTCCAGCCAGAAGATGTTTAATAAAAACTGGGTACAGTGCAAGAGGAAATGTGGGCAGAAGGCTCCTGAAATAAGGTGCAGGAGCTAAATACTACTGGGAAGGTGTTCACACAGTTGCAAGAGAAAGGACAGCACAGCTCAATGAAATGCTGCAATAAGTGTTCAGATAGGCACCTTTAGCCCTCACCAGCTAACAGAGCACTGTTAAACATAAATATTTATGGGTATTGAGATTTGGCTGAATGAAGGGTAACTGTGCTTTATGGATATATTTGTATCATTTAGAAGAAAACTAACTTACTACTTTTTTACAGTAAAAACACATGTGGCAAGAAATTCACCCTTTTGAGGAAGTTTACAGCAGGGTGTGAGTGCTCTGCATATCTGTCCTTTGTTCACAAAACTTGAAGTTGTTTTCTACAGCATCTCTGTGGGACAAGGTAGTGTTGTGACAGATGACTGAACACTGTGAGGATTTTATAAAATCATAAGGATTTATTTTTTAATTCAGAAGTAGGTATGCATCATGTATTTTGTTGATGCACTTTCTTTTGTAAGAGTATGCAATACAATGTCTCTGTGGACAGGCTATAGCAAAATCTATATCTAATTATTTTTTCCCTCAGAATCATTATATCCAAAGCTTCCTTCCTGTCAGGTATGGAGCCTCGGGCATCAGTCTGTGACATCTGTATGTTTCACTCCTTAGTGCAGTTTTGGGAATGGTATTTTCCTATCCTTGAAATTCAATTCAGTGTCAACCTGATGCAATCTTTATAATGGTTTGACTAAAAAGGAAAAAAGGGAAAATTGCGGAGAATAAGGGTGGGAAAGGGAAAATATTATTGTTTGTGAAAATATTTTTTTGTTTCTGTATTTCAAAGAGTTTGCTCAACCGAATTTTACTTGATGCCTTCTCTGACATGAGTTAGGTGAAGTTTTTCAGAACAAAAAAAAAAAAAAGAAAAGCCTCAATCCTAGGAAAGTGGTAAAGAAACTACAATGATCTAATAAACAAAGGCAAACAACTGGACAGTGTGAGAGTGACTTGTCTTAAGTTTCATAGCATGTATTTGGAAACCTTTCTTGACAATGATCCTTCTCAGGAGCCAGAAGTTGACTGGCAGCAACCACATCCCCAAGAATATCTTACTGTTAAAGTGTTATTTTCCCATCATTGGAGGAGAGGGATGGGTCAGGGAGACTGTCTCTGGTAAAGTCCTCAGAAATCCTGTCCCACGCAGGGTGAATACCCCATGCCTGGCTGACAGAGAGATATTGAGGACAGCAGCATTGTGGGCCTTTGGTTGGAGGGGATTGTCAGAATTGTCTGCTGAAGTCCATTGAGAGCTGCTTTCAGGAGGTCACGTGTAGCACAAAATGATGAGGTGGTTGAATTTAATAATTTACTGGCAGAACCCTTAGGTTCTAAGGGTTAGATTTATTTTTGTTAATTAGCTCTCCCCACAGGCCCACAAGGAGAAGATTCTCTCTTTTATCTCCATACATCGGTAAAAAGTTCTGCACGTAAATGGTCAACATGACCAGTGTTAGCACACAGTGATTGGGAGGTGCAGTGCTGTAATTATAGCAGAGATGATCTGTGCCTGGATTATTGTTATTTTTTTGCTGTATGAATAGTCCATGAACAAAACACTTATATTTACTTGGTGATCTCATGAAAGAATTATTGTTCCTTCATTCTGGCAGCACTGCCAGTGTACTCAGTCCCATAGATGAAGCAACATGCAGTTCTGGTTGGTGAAAGTAACTTGAATTTTAAACACAGCCCACTTTTTAAACTTCCAAGTTTGCTTTCACAAAATAGTTGAACACTTGCTGTCGACAAACGTTCATGCTCACATAGTTCAGCTGTGGAATATTCACAGAAAGTGACTGTGGTCGAGTCCAAATTAATTCTTTAACCTAAATGAGCATAAAATGCTGTTTTTCCACCCTCCCCTGCCCTGCACATTCATGTGTTGTGCTTTGAGCAACACGCTTCCTCATCCACCTAATTTTCACTGAGTTTCAGGTATGTGCTCATGTTGAACATCTACTTACATATGTTTTTCTTGAACAAGGGAGCAGATCCTTGGCCCCAGCACCAGGGAGGGTGCAGTCTGGGTGGAATTCCCAAAGGTATTTTTTTTCTGCCTTCAAATTCAGTGGAAAGTCAAGGCTGAGTTTCCTGTGTTGCCAATGGAAAAAGATGAACTTCCCTCAGAGGGCAGAGCACCTTTTCCCTCACTGGGTCTCCAAAGGGAGCCAAAGGAACCAGATGGGAATTGATACTTCAGTTTAAACGAGACTTGGGTTAGGGGGAGGATCCCTAAAATAAGCTTTCTAAGCACTCAGAGCAGAGTAGACTGTAAGCATTGTTCAATTCCATCCTAGTTTGTGTTGGAACTCTGTTTTTTTCTGTACTTAGTGAGTAAATGTGAAGGCTGTAATGATTATATCTTATACTGTCATTTCTGGAAGAGAATACTGCAGCTTCCAGAGAGGGTTTGTTTTTAAAATCTCTGCTTATTTGTGAATCTTTTCATAGAAATGTACTCTTTTATTTACCTGAGTTAAGTTCTGGATTCTGCCCAGGTTTTTCTCTTCGGCTTCACTAACAGTGGGTTTCTGTCTGATCCTACAATCCCTCTGTGTTCTGCTCAGAGAAATTCCTTCCCAGAGCAAGCCCCGTGTTTGTGGAAGATCTTGCTCTGGAATAGGGGTCCGTGATTTCTCACGGTCAGTGATTAAGATGGCATCTACTTCAAATCCACCTGTGGAAACAAACAAGGCTGCAGCTGTGGGTTTGCCATTGAAATGGAACACCACGCTCTCCAAATACAGGGGGGGAGACTGGATATTCATGATAACACTCGGGTAAGGTAGTTTCTTCTGCACAGGGACTTCAAAACACTTTCCAAGTACTCATTTACTCATTTACTGACCAAACCCACAGGACATAGGGAGAAATATCCCAAGCCTCCTGTTACAAAGGTGAGGTGTAGGAAAGTCAGAGGTTTTATTTAGATGATTAAGCTGAGATCCCTCTCATATAGGCATAGATGTTTAAAGTTAGATACCTGATTTTTATATAATCTACTATATTTTACATCCCTATTTTTAGGATTATATTAATTACCGCCTGAAGCTACTGAGATGTCCTCAGTTAAGTACCTTTATTTTGGGTCTAGATGTTTATTTTTAACATATCCTTAATATTTTCTGATTAGGGATGCAGTGTTGTTTAATGCCTACTGCTTGTTACAGTCTGGGAACATTAAATCAATCTCAGACCAAGTCCCAGAAATTGAGAGCCATGGCTAGCTTGCTTATTTCTGCAGTGAGGTTTCTTTAGATTTGTCTTTATAAATGTGATTTCACTGTGATCACAGTGCAATGGTGTTTGTGCCCTCAGTAGTCCTCTCCCCTTGAGAGAGTCTGGGCTCTCAGGAATTTTAAGATTCCTTTTTCTCTTTGTCTATAAGACCTGGAGAAGGCTGGACAGGCACAATTTGTGGATTTGCAACATAGATTGTTATAGGAGTCCTTGTTTTCTGGTTTTCCCTTGTCTGCTTTGGTCCTGTGATTTTCACTCCCCGTGTGACTCAACACAGTAGTGAAGTTCAGATAATGATCTTTCTTATGAAAATCTATTTTTTATTTTTGTATTTTTTCATTTATCTAATGTGTGGTATATAAAAGAATGGATACACTACATGGAGAAGAGCTACTGTCATCCAGTTGGGATTATTGAAAGTTTTAATAATGTATTTTGCTTTTTCCTCATTGGACACCATAAGCACATTCAAATTACAAATAAAAGTCAAATTCTTTCATATGTCAAGGGCCTGATGAAATATTTAATCTGAGAAAAAGATTCTTCTTGATAACAACCCACTCTGGGCAATCACCCACCCACGCTCACCTTCCAATTTAAATCAGGTATTGTACAGACTGAATTAGATGATGCAGGATGAAATCAGTGAATACATGCATTTTAATTCAGGTTAGCTGGAAAAGCCCAAGACTTAATGGGAACCACAGCAAAATCCTGAACTGCCATTTATTAACTACTGATAACAAAAGTGACTTCACTGTCCTGGTGTAATAGCAAGCAAGGGAAGATCAGTCTAGCTTGGGAATGCCCTTCTCATGTGGCAAACTTGAGTCAAGGAGCTAGAGGATGCCCCGTTTGACAGGGATTAATTTTATTTTCTTTGGCTGGCAAATACAAAAATGTAAACAAAAATTAAATTCTGCCCTTTGAGGAAGGGCAGAATGCAGGGCTGCAAGCAAGTGCCAGGGATAGCCCTGTTCAAACCTGGGGCCTTATGTGCAAACTGGTGGAAAGTAAATAACTCACCAGTTTTTTGTGTCTGAGGAAAAATGATACAGGGCCAGAATTAATTAATAGCAGGTACTGACTGTGGAAAATTGCTAAGAGTCAAACTGAAGGCCTGAGTGTGAATACTCTGTTAGTCACTCTGAGGTGTCCTGCACTTTGGGGTCGAGTCGAAACACACAGCGACCAAAAGATGTCCACAATGTTGGAACAGCTGCATCTTAACTCTTATTCTTAGGTTTACTTGAATAAATATCACCAGGGCCAAGACCTATCATAAAAGGCTTTTGAAAGCTGACAAAGTAACAAAGACGCCTCACAAAATAGGTCTCAGGCTGAAAGCTGGGCTAATATTCTCTAATCCCAAAGGACTTTTCAAACAAACATATCCCCACAGAGGTCTATTTACTCAACAACTGGCATTTAAAATAGGTATATTACCAAGATCCAGCATTCTGTGCCTTTGTTTACATTCTGAAAATCAATATCACAAGACGAGGAAAGGGTGTTTGGCTCTTATTATCTTTGTGGCTTTACAATACCTTTCCCCATTCCCTCCTGAGATGTGTGTGAATAGCTAGGAACGAGTAATGTCTTAATTACCCATGAAAAGTATACTTAACTGCTAATATAAATATATATGCAGAACAAGAACTTTAGGCTACAAAACTACTTATTATTTAGGAACTGTAATTATTAACTAAGTGGGTAAATGAAGTTGAGATTTTCTTGGTTCCTCAAATTTACAGTTGTATCAGGTTATTGATTAGACTAAAACAAACTTTACTTTGGTTCTAGTTTATTTCTGTTTGTCTCTTCCCCCTGATTCTAAATATGCCTGTTAAATGGAAAAGAAAAATGATGAAAGAAAAAAAAAATTTACTCTATTTCATTGTGTCAGTTGTCTGTTGCATCTTTAAAAGTCAGTCTATAGATAAGTATAAGAGAGAAATAGCTAAGTCACCAGGGTTTTCCAGCCATTGCTCAGGGGTTCATTTCGTAAAGTTTTTGGTATTTGAAACTTCGGGTTTGAGTCTGTCCTTGTCTTTCTCTTTGTCTTTTAGCATGTCTCCTGGCAGGACACAAAGTCTTAGTGAGCAAGAGTCTACAAGCATAGAGGTGTCCTGGTGGTGGGCCTCAGGAGATGCTCCAGAGAACCTTGGCTCCTGCTCATTCCTGACACCCACTTTGCCAAAGTTCATGAAGCATCCTGTCGTCAGGGGGAGCTGAAGACAAGTTTGGGTTTACTTTCTGTATCTGACACTGGGCATGAACAAGGCATTCCTGTGCATCTTCAGACCTTCTTACCACAGTCCAGTGGATATCAGCACTGCCCTGTCCATGAGGCAACACCACTGATGTTGGTGCTCCACCAGCCCATGGGCTAGCAACCACTTCTGCACTTCTTCACAGCTGCCTCTCCCTCGGAGAGGATGCAGGTTCCAACTGCCTGGCAGTCAGGTGGTCTGCTTGGGGGTGCCAGATCATGGCTTTTCTCCAATGTAAGAAGTGTATTTATAGGGGATTTATCTGGTTTTATTTGTCTTACCCCAGGGACGTGTTTGAGCAACAAAGCTCATTGTAACTGTGCTATCCACATTATCAGCTCTTCTTGGCAGCAGAGTTCAAAGGCGTTCACAGAGCTGGAAAGCATCACTACCCTTGGATTTGGGTGTATGGAAACTGAAGCATGGAGATGACAGCATCCACTTCAACAAACACCATCCCCAGTGGTACACCAGTTATCTTGTGCAATCCTGCAGAAATCAACAGCAGTGCAAAAGCAAAACTCTTACGAAAGGCTGTTGGAAAGTCCCCACTCAAATGATAGGAGTGTATAATGCACAAAGCATGAACACCTCAGAGTAGCCCTATTCCACTTGATAACCCCACAGAGGAGCAGGGCTCTTTTATGCTCGAGGAAGACCTGGTGTTTTCATGTTTTCAGTCTTACTTGTGTTAAGGGCTGAGTGAAGTAGAGAGAACATTTCCAGTGTGTTGTGTAATGTCAAAGTGACTGTAGCAGTTTACAGGGCTGAGCCCTGTTTGTGTGACCTGAGTGCAGCAGGAGAGGAACATGCCAGAGTTAACCAAGGTAATTCAGGGATGTTCTGATGCAGGAGCTGAAGGGAGAGGCTGCCTGATTGTTGAATCCAGAGTCAAAACGCAGCATGGTGACAAATGGCTGCAATTGCTGAGCCCTAGAATCATAGAAATATTAAGGTTGGATAAGACCCTAAAGATCACAGAGTTCGACCATAAACACTGCCAATCCACCACTTCAAGGCTGAACTAGAGCAAAAGGTTTCAGAGGCAGCAGACGCATGGTGAAGATCTGCAGACCAAGACAGCAGCAGCTTTTCAGTTATTGACAGCATTCTCTGTGGATTTTGATAGCTCACGAGGCCACGCTGATTGAGCTGTGCACATGCTGACAGCTCCATTGCATGCAAAACTGTGTTGTTCTGGGCTTTCACTTTCTGGGCTTTCACTTCCAGATGTAGAAGCACTCTGTGTGCAGGGGCAATGGGAGGTTAACACCAAGAGCAGCCTAATGTGGAACTAACAGCCGTATGAGCCATCTTTCCTTCTCCAGGGGGATTCATGACTCCATGTAACTCAAGGCTATGTGCATATCATCTTATCTCCCCTTACACTACTGAGGACTGTGGCTGCAAGTCTCACAACGGATGAAAAAATTGCAAAAAGATTGCTCCTTTGTATTATTCCAAATGATGTTCCAAAGATGATGTTCCAAAATCGTAGAGGAGGGTAAATTCTATTATGAATTGTGGTTTTGAAGATTCTACAGCGAGGTTTTGATGTCCCCTACATGGATTATAAAAGTTATCTGTAAATAAATAATTCTTTGAAGACAGAGTCCTCTCAATTCAATCTATACAGCCAATGTATACTGGGTGGGAGCCCAACTTCTCCTCTGTCTGGACTAGGACAAAATGAAACGTCAATGGGATAGTTTCTTGCAGATGCAGATTGTCCAGTGCAAGCATGTAGCAAATAAAAGAGAAAAAAATTATGGACCTGTCAGAAGTCCAAAAGAGAGAAACTCCTAAGTCAGAACACCTGCCAGCACCTCCACCCCTTGTATCTGCAGCAGTGAATACATTAATGTTCATAAGTTTTCTTAAAATTTCCTTTGGGTTGGTAAAAGCTACAAAAAGGCAAATGAACATGTTGTCAATGTTCAAAGCTTCCTTGACATTATAGAATTTATAGAGTGGAAGTCTCTCACAGTTTTATCTATAGCTTTTCAATGTAAAGGTCATTTCAAAAATCACAGACTAAAAAAAAGAAAGATTTGGGAAGGAAAAAAGTCACTAAATTTTAGTGTTTTCTTCAGTGGTAATGAAAGGGAGAGGAATAGCACACTAATAAAAAATAATTATTTAATTTGAAATAGTAACGCTCCCTAAAATGATAGGAAAACTCTGTTTAATTGAAAATGAATTATTTTATTGTTTAATCTCAGATCAAAACTTTGTGTTACAAGTCTTGTTGTTAAAATTAATATTCATTTTTTAGTAAGAGATATTTTCCCAGGTAAATACATCCACAACATACTTCATGTAAGTGAAGAACAGCAGCATGTTATCATTTTCTTTGAAGCATCCCATCACTGGATGTAGCTATCTTTAATGTTTGCTTGCAGCCATGGAAACGACACGTTTCCCTTTTTGGCACTGTCATGACTTTATCAAGACTCTAAAACTAGGGAACTTCAGTGTTTAAAAAACCAGAATGGAATTCAGCTGCTCTTGTAAGTCTTTTGTGTCATCTCTGTAGCAGGTCTAGCATTCTTCTGCTTCAGAGAGGTGAAAGCATTGACAACTTTCCAATAATCCCTGAAATGTAGGGAGTTCACAGAGGATTGGAGAAACAAGTATCTCCCATGCTGCAGCAGAGGCCATGGAGATGGAGATGGATGGAAAAGAGGGCAGGGGAGTAGTGAGAGGTCACATATTTTCTTGGACTTGCTTGAACAAGTGGAAAGAAACAGAAAATTCCCCATCTAAATCTGGAAGTGCTCAGAACCAAAAAGAAGGAAATACCAGTACTGGCAAGCCTCATCTCACAGGTGGGTCCCACTTTGGTAAGTGTGGGAAATACCTGAGTATTTGCAAAGTGAGCTGGCTGAGGAAGGCGGAGCTGGCCAAAGCCTGTAAAAGTGGGAGAGAAGTTTCTAATAGGAAAGGCATGACTGGAAGAAAACATCTCAGCCTTTGCTAAAGGAAAGAAGGGTAGGTTTTCATGCTTTTCTTCTGGGTTGTGCACCCCAAAGGAACATTCCACAATTTGGATGTAAGTCCAGACTAGCAGGATTTAAATAAGTAATTGTTAATCTACCTCTGAGGTGATTCATCTCAATGGATGACTGTATTTTGAAATTCCTGAAAGGGGAGTTGCTTTGATTGACACTGAGGGAGGGGCTGGACAACTTCTTGTTGCAGCGTTAACATCAACAATGAAAATGTCAGCATTATGATTAAGATACAGATTCCTTAATTGAGGCTTCCAATTGCCATTTTTGTGATACCAGCTTCCATCCAGAGGCTAGTGCAAAGATCAGCTTGCCTTGGGCTTTCACTGCAGTCAGATCACCAGTAATTTTGTCAGTGCGATCTGTCACAGCAGGTACAGGAAAATTCAGATGTGGAAACAGAAATCCTCATTCTTTGTGCCATTGTGCCACACCAAGCTCCTGCCTTTGGTGTGCACAGCTGCTCCCAAGCCTGCCTGGAGGAAATAGCTTGCCTGTGTGTCAGCTTCCCAGCTGCCTCCTGGCAGGTTATTCCATCCCCTCAGGACCTCCATCCAAGGGCAATGCAGAGACACTGGTGCTGCTGCAGTGGCAGGCAGCTGAAGCAAAGCTACAAAGCCCATTTCATCCATCAGGGGCTGTGCCAGCAGCTCCTGGTGTGCAGCACTCCTCCCATCACTGCAAGCAGGGAGCGATACCCCCCTGCTGTGCTTCATCCTGCTTTTTGAGGCAGAGCTGAACACTCAGCAGTGTGACATGTCCAAGGCCACCCAGAATGAGCACAGAGCTTGGAATAGGATCCATGTCTCCTCACTCCCAAGCTCAAGGGGGGGTGGTTTTGGCTGTTGTTTTTTTTTAAGAACAAGACCTTCCTTCCTGTAGGCTGCCGAGCTCCCTGGCACCGGCCATCGCAACACCCCCGGCATCGGCTCTAGACAAGAATGGACTGGGCACAATTTCCAAGTGATCCAAAGGCTGGCTTTCTGCTGGAACACAGGGAGAGAGGCTTCCAACCCAAACAATGCAGGGAAAGCCTTATGCAAAATCGCTTCTCCATCCCCTTCCTTCCCTCTCTTTCTCTTTGCATCATGTTGACAGTGGATGTTTCTCCTGGCTGTGGCCTGGCTTCTGCTGCATTCTCCAAGTGAGATTCTGAAGCCCCCCCTAGGGAAAAGTGCTGTTTCATAGAGATGTTCAGCATTTCATAAATTGGCCTAATTTCCCATGGGTGTGAAACCCAGACTTCTCTTAAATGTTCTATAAAGAAAGCTTGCCCAACCCATTAAAACAGGCAGAGAGAGAAACAGGGACTTTTTTTGTTGTTGTTTTCGCGGGCAATTTGAGTGAGTTTTTTCAAGGAAATGGCTTTTGGGGTTTTTTTAGATATTAAGTGCTTCTACAGAGTCTGGCTGTGGGTGATGGGGTTGGGGGCAACACCCACCTGCCCCAGCACTGCTCCACCAACTGTGTGGTGAGGATGCCACAGTCAGCTTGGTAACAAAGCATGTGGCACAGGAAGAGAACATTTAAATCCAAAGTTACATCCAAAGGAAAAGCCAAAGAAAATTTTCAGTATGTCAAAATACCATATTTTGACACAGTCAGAACTTTTCTTTGCTTTTCCATATAATTGAAGAAAAGTTTTCAGTTGAGGTGACATTTTAATCTCTGAGAACAAAGGCCTCCCTCGAAGCTTTTTCAAATAGTCCCAGAGGACATGATTCATTTACTAATGAAATCCATTTTCCAATGGATTAAATGCCATTCTCTTGGTTTTTAAAACACAGGAGGAGAAATAGGGAAAAGGAACAACTCCAGGTGAACACAGGCCTGAATCCTGGTAACGGCTTTGCCACTCGGTCTGTTGTAGTTAAAAATGTCCCTTGACACAGCCACTTTTCCTGTTAAAAACAACAGGAACACAATTTGCAAGCACCTGTTTATGGTGCTGACAGGAAGCGCCAGGTTAACAAAAAATAAAGGAGTGGGAGCAGTGCACCTCAACCTTTTGCTGTGTCTGCAGTTGTGCTTGGCAGAGCATGGTCAAAGGTTTTGCTCTGCTTTTCTATCACATTTATTTTTTTCTAAATCAGAAAGCATGAATGACTAGGCATACCAGAGCCTTGAGATGCACAAAAGATATTTGACTTTTTTGCAAGAGCTGTGCACCCGAACTCAAAAATCAGGCCCTCCTCCAGGGTTTGAAATTTGGCATCAAAAGAGCAGACCACCATAAATCATTAGTCACTTCTGGAAATCTCCGCCAATTCTGCACAAAATGAGAAAACCTTCCGCTGAAAGTTAAAAGAACAATCCAGAAGTGGTTTTAGCAGCTACTGTGCGTCCCTGCTGTACTAAGTTATTTAACCTGAGACTAAGTTTCTTCCCAGGCTCCTGGCCCAACATGGCATGTTTTCTCTGCTGGAGATTCAGTTCTTGTACATCATGTAGTAAATATAAAAAAGGAGGTTTACAGCCCAGTGAATAGAGAAATCTCTTTCCAGGTCAATGCAAGAAATTATAGAGCATTGGAAAGCCCTAGTTTTATCTCCTGCCAAAGGAGGGATTAAGCTACAATGATTCCCAGGCCCAGGGTCTTTTTTTTTTTCCTTTGCCTCTGCCTTCTTTGAGTGCAAATTGACAGAGACGAGTTTTCACTCCAAACAGCTGTCTGTTATTTGAATGGAGTCAGTTCCTAATCCCACACATGACTGCCATCAGGGGCTGCTGTAGTGGAAATGTTTCTGGTATCAAAACAAAGCCTCTGGCACAAAGATCTGTTTGAGAGGGCTCTGTGCGTAACCTCTGCTTTCAAATACTATCTTTTCTCTGAAGGCACTTCTCTGCTGGCTACCAGACCAGTCATTACCCATTTAATGGGTAGACTGTGGGGCAGTTCATGCATGAGGGAGTACAGGAAAGACTCTGGAGCCCTGCCATCTCCACAGGGAGCTGTGGAACCCACCAGACAACAAGCACTGCACCCACCACCACAACTCGGGCAGCTGTCCTGGCAGAGCTCTGGTGGGGACACGCTGTCACCAGGGAGCTGGGCTGCAGGAGTGCCAGCACTGGCCAGCAGCAGGGAGAACACCTGTGGGAGGAACTCCTCCATTCAGTGAGAGAAGAAAAAACAAACTGTTCATGCTCTCTAGGCAGACTTTAGTGAAGCCTTTGACACTTTTTCCCACATTATTCTCCGGGAGACAACTGGCTACTCATAGCTTGGACAGGTGCACTGTTCACTGGGCAAAGAACTGGCTGGATGGCTGAGCCCAGAGAGTGGTGGGCAGGGGAGTTACATCCAGCTGGGGCCATCATCAGTAGTGTTCCCTAGGGCTCAGTGTTGGGGCCAGTGCTGTTTAATATCTCTACTGATGAACTGGACAAGGGGTTGAGCACTGCTCAGTTTGCAGATGACACCATAGGGATCTGGACAGGCTGGATCAGTGGGCCTAGGTCAGAGGTCTGGGGTTCAAAAAGCCAAGTGCTGAGTCCTGCCCCTGGGTCACAACAACCCCTGCAGGACTCCAGGCTGGGCCAGAGTGCCTGGAAAGGGCCAGGTGGAAAAGGACCTGGGGGTGATGATTGAGAGTGTCTGAACAGGAGCCAGGTGTGCCAGAAGGCCAATGGCACCTGGCCTGGATCAGCAGTAGTGTGGCCAGCAGGACCAGGGCACTGAT
This sequence comes from Petroica traversi, assembly GCA_025920805.1. Taxonomy (NCBI): domain Eukaryota; kingdom Metazoa; phylum Chordata; class Aves; order Passeriformes; family Petroicidae; genus Petroica; species Petroica traversi. The sequence goes on from JAHLSL010000015.1 coordinate 26,732,883, forward strand.
CAACCTTGTTGATCAGACTCAGTGCTGGTGAGGCCCCACCTTGAATCTGGTGTGTTCAGTTCTGGGCTCCTCACTCCAAGAAAGACTCTGGGGTGCCAGAGTGCATCCAGAGAAGGACAGTGGAGCTGGGAAGGGTCTGGAGCACAAGTCTGAAGGAGCTGGGACTGTTTAGCCTGAAGGGAAAGAGGCTCAGGGGAGACCTTACCACTCTCTACAACTCCCTAAGATGTTGTAGTCAGTAGGAGTCGGCCTCTTCTCACAAGTAACAAGTGACAGAAAGAGAAGAAATGGCCCCAAGTTGTGCCAGGGGAGGTTTAGATTGGATTTTAAGGAAAATTTCTTCATGGAATAGGCTGTCAAACATTGGGATAGGCTTTCCAGGGCAGAGCTGGAGTCACCAAACCTGGAGGTATTTAAAAGATGTAGATGTGGCACTTGGGGACATGGTCTAGAAGTGAACTTGGCAGTGCTGGCTTAGTGTTTGGAGTCAATGATCATAAAGGCCTTGTCCAACTGTAATGATTCTATGACTCTATGAATTAAGAAAAGATGCACTCTATATTGCATAATTATAAAGGAGAAAAATCAATATAAGATGCTCAAATGAAAATCAGTTGTTGGAATCCTTCTATTTATTTTTTCTTTTAATGTGTGTTTTCCCTCCTTCAATTTTCATTTGGAAATTGGAGCTTCAAGTGAAGTGGGCTGAAATAATGAATGGGATTGTTCTGAGAATTGTAATTCCCAAAGATCAGTTGCTGGAAATGCTCATACCAACCATTAATACTAAAATGTCTAGGAGTTTAGGCAAAATAAACACTCTTGGTATTTCTCTAGTTACTTGCCAATCCATACTTGTTTTTCAAAAATTCAAAAGATTGAATTGAAAATGCTGATGTGCACAGCATTTGATTCCAAAATATTGTCTCCTTTGATTGCCTCAAGTTAGGCAGGAATATCCCAGACGATGTCACTCTCTTTGAAATGTCATAGGAGAGCTAAGTTCTATTTACTGCTTGTGATGACAGTTTTCTTCATAAATTTTGGAAAGAGACTTCCTGTTTGCCTCATGTTCTATTTGTTAGATCAAGACAGCAACACTTCCGTTGTTAAAAATTCTGCCCATTGATTCCAGCAGGACCTGCTTCTCTGTATGTGCTCACACAGAAGTGAGGACACTGCACCTTTTTTTGGGGACTGATAAAAAGAAGACCATTGAGTTAAAAAGAGACAGAATGAGACTGACTTTTCACTTGCCACCATGCCAAGTGTCTTAATAAATGCTGAAAGCAGGACTGAACTAATAAAATTTAAGTATTCAAAACTTTATGTTTTCGGTTAGGAGATAGGATGAAAATTACATCTCAGCATCACAGAGCAGGGTTCAGGGAACCCAAGTGGCTCACAAAGAGCTGCACCAAAGCTTCAGATCAAGAGTATGGGCTCCAGATATGAGACTGCCATTTGTGCTAGAAATAGGAGATGCATCCCCCAATGCCAGAACAATTCTGCTAGGTTGCAGTGCCTTTGCCTTCCTCAGAACCACCTTCACACCAAAGTACAGCAGCATGACCCCCACCTCCCCCACACCCAGATTTTTTTTTGCTTCAGAGTGGGTCAGGAAAATATTCATTGTGGCTTCAGCCATACTCTTTGAAAGATCAAGGTCTTTCCCTGCCCTTGCCAGGGTTATTGGAATTAAATGTTCTCCAAGGTCCTTCCAACCCAAACCATTTTAGGATTCTATGCAAGCAGGCATGCTGAAGATAGGCACTGCAAGGGAAATGAGACCAGTGAGGGGGAAATGGTACATGAATTGGCAAAACACATACAGTGGGAAGGCCTGGAGCTTGATGGGCCTTGACAGTGCTAGCACAGCCCCTACAAAGGCACGTCGAGCCCTTTAGATAATGAAAAGCTCAGTGCTGAAGCATGTCTCTCTAATTAATTACTGCATTTGGCAGAGTAATCCCTCTCAAATTGACTTAATGCTCAGTTCAAGAAGCTTTGGAAACCCTGGCAGGGTTGTCTCTCCCTGCTGGTGGCTGCTACTGGGGCTCTCTGAGGTGCCTGGCTGGCTGTCCCCTGCCTGCTGGGGGCACTGGAGCTGGGGCCAGTTGTAATTCCATGGTGGAAGGGAGGGTCTGCCAAATCAAAAAGCATGGAGAGACAGCCTGGAGAGGTTGGTAAGTAGACATTGGCTTGTTGCTGAGGAGCACCCTTGGTTTGAAAGGGGTATTCCCTCCCCTCCTTCATTCACAGCTCTCAAACACACCAACTTCTATTTGTAATAGCACATTTCTTGAGGAGAAACATCAACTGGAAATGGTTTTCAATCCAAGCTGAAAAGCTGCTGTCAGGAGCCCTACGACAGCTAATGAGGAGCAATTTGGACAAACCCCTTGGCAAGCTCCTGCAGGAGGCTGCAGCTGGATCAGAACCACATTGCCATTTAACATGGCAAAAAGTTTGAAGTAATAATTGAAATTAAAAATCATTTTTGGACCATTCTCCAGCTTCTCTCCCAGAGAAGACCTACCTTAATCCACTGTATTTCCAGGCAGAAATTGATTGGCCTTTGAATAATTTAAAACAATAGAAAATAGTCAAAGCCTTTTTGTAGAGGGGGTAGGAAGAGAAAAGTTCTATAGTGTTTTAAATCTAAATTTTACTGTTGTAAGACAGGGAAGAAACTTGTCCTATTCATCCTAGTGTAGACTGAAAGATTGGCTTATATTTTTATTTCCTTCCAAGCAGCTTTGCTGCTCTGCAAACCTTTACAGATCATGTTCAAAATTGCTGAAACTGATATGCAGTTTGTGAGGCATCCCACAGGCTGAATCTACACTGCCATTATTTTGGGGCTATTTGCGTTTCCCAGGCCTTGCCAGGAACAGATAAGTGGAGATGGAGGGGATAGCATGAAATGCTTTAAACAAATGCTTGAGTTAATGCACATCCCACAAGCCACGAATGCTCTGGGGGACCTTTGCCAAGGGTTGTTTAAAGGTTTTTTCCTAAGAAACAACCCCTTTTCACGATCATCCTGGCCCCTCACAGCTCTGCAGAGGGTTTAGGGTGGCCTGGAAGGTGCTGTGCTCTTGAGGGCATTGGACAAGGGGAAAACAAGGACTGACAATTTCTGGCTGGGTCTTTGGGTGGTCATGCATGACCAGGGAGAGGTGGGGGTCTCTGGGAGTGTTGTGAGTGCACACACAGAGGGAAATGTGTGGGGCTTCCAGAAGAGACGTGCAGGAAAACAGGTTCCTGCCAGTCGGACTTCAGATAAGGAAGTCCTGGCTCTGTTTTGCTCCATGACCATCAATCCACTTCTCATCTGTGAGCCTCTCCCTTGCTTTCCCTGCTTCAAAACAGAAGGTCCATTCAGGGAATGCCAAAGTGCAACTGGATAAAAACAACAAAAAAAAAGCCATCATCTTTCCCTCTGCTTCTCTTAGGGTGTCAGAAAGGGCATGCTCAGCATGCAAAAAAGAAAAAAAAATCCTGCTGACTTCACACTCTGCTGGAGAAGGCGATTTGAAACCAACAAAAATAATTGTCACTGTGTTTAGCCAGAGTCAATAAAAGCACTAAGGGCCTGGCAGTGTCAAACCTGGGAGAAAATAAATTGCCAGTTCATGAGCACTCCCTACAATGTATCCTGAAAAGAAGTTTTCTTTTATTTCCCCTCAGAAAGAATAGGAGGGAGAGAAGTGAGATGGGGGAGAGCCTGGCAACATATATTTCATGTCTAATGATATTGTTTTAGTGGTGAGCAATAAAATATGGGGTCTTGAATGATGGCATAGGAAAGAATGAATAAAAGCCCTGCTCCCACTGATTGCCTGTTGGATCACATAGTAAATCTGAGGTAAAGTGTCTTATTCCTAGGGACAGGCAAAGAAGTTGTAAAAGCAAAGGAGTGACAGGATCTGTCTTTTCCAAAATATCTATAGTTTTGGATGCCCAGCCTGAGACACAAGTCTGATTTCAGAAGGGGGAAGAGCTCAGCAAAGTCTCCAAATTGCTCACATGTTTTAACCCTGACAAATGAAGGTGCCTAGTGCTACACTTAGAGGGGATCAGACCTGGGGGGATCATACTCTCTCTGCATTATCATGTCTGGTTTTACTCCCCAGCTCCACCAATCTCCCTAATAATATTGGCCCCCACCTTCAGAAATAATGCCTCACCTAAAGCCACCGGCCACTTTTGAAAACCAAAGCCAAAACCAGAGTTCTAATAGTTTCCAGAGATCATGAAAGTATGAGGAAAAGCCATGTCCAAGTGATTTTTTTTTATTGAATGTTTTAACAAAATTATACAGAGTATGGTAGACTGTAGAGATTAAAAAGTCAGGCAGAAAAATACAGTGTTATTTGTGTTTCCTTTTCTGTGTTGTTTATCCTTACACTGGTAACCTCCTAATTTAGCCCTGTTTGTCTTAGCACTGTTAGATGCACAAAATAAGGGACTTTATTTTCAACTGAAAGCTATGCCCTGGATGCTGTTAGATATCTATGCAGACCTTAAACATCTGTGGTATTTATGAGCCCACAACTGCTCGGTGTACAGAAATATCTTCTCCATGAAGAAGGACTCACTGTCCCAATGATATTTACCCATGTCATCTTTTAATTGTTTTAAGCAAAAAGATGTTCATTCAGCGAGTTCAGAGTGATCCCATGAGAATGAAGGCAGCAGTTAACTCAGAGAGATGAGGAGGAAAATTGGCAGCATGCAGAAGTGGGGATGGGGTTGAAATTAAGTGATCAGCCAGTGATTACTTTTTCTTTGGAAACATCCAAATGGATGGAAAGAGCCGGCTGGCAAGCAAGGAGAGGAGTTGGGTTTATGTGTTTCTGTGGCCCATCTACCACAGAGATCTTGGTATGCCCAAGACGGGAGGAATGTCCCCACCAGGCAAACAGAAGTTGAAATGGCAACTTTTCAATCCCAGGGTAAGAGATGTGTTTTGTTTGGACAAGGTGACCACCATTTTCACCCTTGAGGCTGGACATGATCTGAAGATTGAATCAAAAATGGTTGTTTTTCTCCTGTTCACATCTGCCATCCCTTGGCTACAAACCCAGCTGGATTTCACGACAGCAAAATGAGTTTTCATAGAGAAAGGCAGAGTGCTGAGCACACAGCTGCCTATCACTAGAAAATACTCGCTGCTGCATGCAAAGCCTTGTATCACATTTTTAATTAGATATGACAGCTCGTGGTTCAAGCATGTGAGGAATTCCAGGCTGGATGAAAAGGGACCAGGCAGAGATCAATAGGGATAAAGAGGCAGTGATAAGGAGAAGGACCTGCTTAATCTTGTTTTTATCTCTGTTTATTTATCCCCTGTCAGTGGTGCTCTCCTGATCAAACACACAGGCATGTAGAATCCAGTGCACTCACTCCTTGCGACATGACAATAACAACAGAGCTGGCGCTCACACCCCCATCCACTCCATGCCTTGGCAAACAGGGTCGTCTGCTGGCTGACACTGCCCTGCCCGTGTTTGCTCCCAGCACTTATCAGCTCGCCAAGGCACTTAGCCCCAGCCTGGCTCCTTTCCCTGCCCTTCCAGCGATAACGAGTGTCGCTGCTCTCCCACACCTTCCCACTTGACAACTTGTGTAGTGCCTGGGCTGCAGATCAGCGAGGCTGATCCAGGAGGTGTCAGAGAACAGAGCTGCTTGGGCCTCGTCTCCTATTTTTACTCTCATTTAATAATTTTAAGGTGTATAAATCATAGTTTTCATTGCCCTTCAAAAAAGTCTCTCTGCAGTTGAAAGGGTGAGAATCTGGGGGTCCTGGTAGAACTCAACAGGGGAGCACTGCACTGCAAGTCAATAAGGGCTGGGCACTTATTCACTAGACCTCTTTGTCAGGGTTAAGTGGGGATTTCATCTCTGATTTACACTCTTTCTGATGGCTCTGCTCTATTTCAACTCCAAATTTGGACCCAAAATATATTTCTCTGCTCCTGGGGTTTCACCAGCCTGTTTATACAAAGCAGGGTTGCTGGGCAGCCTCTTCAGTGGACAGACACGCAGGAAAACATGGCTGGGATTTTCATGAGAAGTGGGGCCCAATATTGTTGTCTGTACCAGTGCCCTTTTCACTCTCTGAGTGCATAAGCAAACCAAGCCCCAGGGTAATTGCTTGATTTAGAGCAGCTGAGGATAGAGATGGATTTTTTTTTGGAGAGCATACATGCTGTAACTCCAGAGGAGAAATAAGTCTCTGAACAGAATATATGGCAGCCCATACTTACCCATATATCCTCTGAGCTATCCCCAACCCTCTAGGCTTGTTGAATAAATCTAATTCAAGCAAGGCTATTTTAAATATCATTGTATCTATTTCCAGGATGATTTATCTGCCAAAAGTGTAGCATGTCTTGCCTTCCATTCAAGAATTTACCTAGTCTAACATTGCAAAAGGTAAAATATTTCCAGCATTGTTCTAATTACCATCAAGACTTACTTGCAAGTTAACTATTCTTGGTAAGGCACTAGGAAACATTAATCATCATAACACTGGCACATCAAAGCTTTAGCTTTCAGTCCAGGTCAACATACAGTGAAGATTTTGACAACATATTTAAGCACTTGCATTGGCTGTGACATTACCAAAAAGTGAATACAGCACTTTCACAAACCCAGATTATTTTTTCCCAAACCTAGATATTTGACTGAAATACCCAAGCTAAACTTACTCAGTTTAGGCTGCTGCTGGAGCGTGCAGAGATTGCCCAGATTGAGCCAGTCCGCCTCAAATCTTCTGGTGGTACCTCATTCTTTCTGCCATCTTAGTAGAAGACCTAGGAGTTTGTGTGCCTTGCTTGAATAACAACATTGGCAACAGATAAATCAGGACAAGGCATTTTTACAAATGACTTTTAACTTCCTTGGTATGTTTGAGATAAGTAAAGGCTTCACAGGTTTTCCGTACCAAGAGACAAATGCTGTTTGCTTTACAGTTTTCCAGTAATTGTCTGGGGACAATCAGAATTTTGGTCATCTGTCCAAAATGGGTTAAAAAAATCTCCTGTCAGGATCACTAGCCAATAAACATGTTTAAATATACAGAACTCCTAGGGCTGCTTTCATAGATGAGACTGGCAGCTGATGATGAACTTCCTGGGGCCTGGATGCATTGGGAAGGAGCTGGAGGATTTCTGCTTGGACAGTTTCTTACCAGTCTACCTTTCCTATGCCTCCAAAAATTCAAATTAAGTCACTGCTAGTGTTATTTAGCCCTCATTAGATGAGAAATACCAGAATCATATCTGACATTTAACCCCAGCTCACAGGTTGAAATCTGGCCTGTGCTCTCTGAGCATATTGTCATTCAGAGTCTCCTTCTAGAAAAACAGAAGCAAGGTGAAATACGGATCTGAATTCAGGTTGAGATGCAGAACTCTTGGTGTATTCAAATCCAAGAGATGCAGAAACTAGGGGGGGGGAAAAAACAGAGAGAGGGAGGGAAAATGACGGAAAGTAAAGTGAAGAAGAAAAAAAAATAGGGGGAAAAGATTTGGCTACATCCTGAGGAAAGCAAGGCGAAGCACTTTATTAACTGTTAATGATACATTAGTTTTTGGTTAAATGTTTCTTTTGGCTTTATCTTCTAACACCTTTGCCTGTGTTATCCCTTTGTTCAATCTAGAAACCTCTCAGTCTGCTAAAGAAACCCAGCTTTCCAATGAGTTTTAAGGTACAGCAAGAAATTCCTGCTAACTGCTTTTGCTCTCTCCTGGGGCTGCAGTCTGGGTTCCTGTTGGCATTTTCTCCTCTCAGGTCTTCATCCATGGCTGATATCTGTGAATGTGCCAAGTGAGAGAAAAGTGTATTTTTGGTTGCCCTCACACAGTGGCACTTCTTGTCCTAGATGCTCTGTGGCCACTTCTATTTTCTGATCTGGCATCTCTTCTCATCCTTTGGCCAATCTGGAGCAGGCAACAACTTTTCATTACAAGTGAGTGGTGGTACAGCGTGTTCAGCACAGACCAGAGCTCTGCTGACAGAACAGGCAAGGGTGTACACGATCATCTCTCCTGTGGAACTGCAGCCAGACAGGGACTAAGAAGGTCTTTTAAGAGGATGTTTGTATTACTGATGACCTTTTAGAAGAAATGTCTCTCCTGTCCCATTTCTTCAACCAAATTTGGCCTGCACTGATGAGTGTGCAGCTGGGGTGATTGCTTTGCATTCAGTGGCAAGAGAATCCTGACACTCCACAGCTGAATATGGTATTTGGAGAACTAATTTCCCTCTTTTCCTGAGAGCTCATGTTCTTTCCAATGCTTGCCTGTGCAAATGGACGAAGGGAATTTTTTAACTTTTTTTTTTAAAGACTGCTCTACTTACCCGATGCCCTCAATGAACTCAAAGCTTTATCAGCTAGCTTCTGAAAATCAGACCTACTGATTTCCAATCAAGACTGAATTCACCTGCAGCAGGAAAATGCCTCTAAGCACAGTTTCCATACTAGAAAGGGACTGTCCATGTTCATACTTGTGTGAATGATCCACAGGTGTCCCACCTGGAAAAGGTGAGGAGCTTGTGTGTAAACCTGGTGTTTTCATTTTGACACCCACCAGAAGAAGCATCCTCAAACAAGTTTGTTTATAATAAAATGCTGAAATTTCTCCTAGATAAAGCAGAGCTGAGGGGAGGAGCTTTCATTCCCAGTCTTATGGGTGCTCTGAATATTGACCCAGTTGCAAAGCACCTTAAATTAAACTGGTTTGGGATTTAGGAGACCTGGTCACTGCCTTCCCACTATGTACATCTTGGAGTATAACCCTAACACAGGTTCCCCCAAGACTTGCTGGTATATTGACTGGTGCTTCTTGCCAGGGATAATGACCCTATGGCAGAAATTTATTCATGAGGGGAACAAATTATACTTCAATGGGTATAGTTCACCTGCTGTCATGTCAGAACTTTTTAAAAATGCTCCAAAGGTGTTCAAGAACGATATATCAAGCCAAAGATGGGTAAGTTCTAATTAGGTGTAGGTATTTCTAATGTAGATGTATAAGGGAAAGTGAGATTATTGCTGCCTCCTGAGCCCATCAATGCTACTCTGATAAACTACCTGATAATAATTACCTGATTGCAATTCTGATTAACTACCTGATAATACCCACATTTAAAAATTTCAAGTTAGGGGTGGCAGATGTGTTCTGTATCTATTTAACATCAGCTCCTGCCAGGGATCAAATGTCTGTGGGAGGATTCTAGACACAGATTACACAGTATTAAGACTAAATAAAAGTATTGTTCAGGCTGGTTCATTTTAGCTTTTTTAAAAAATTCCTTTGTTTATTTTGTGGTAGTTCTAAAATCAGCAAAGTACTTTTGCCTTCTCTTGTCCTGTTTCTGAAACTGAAAGAAGTATTTGAAAATACTGAAATTGAGGGGCCAGGCTACCCCAAAATGTAAACTGGGCAGTGATGCCCCAGTGAGCAGACTGATCTTGAGACAGTGAACTGTTAAAGAATGAGCTCAAGAACTTTACAGTAGAGATAAGGAGGGATCTTTACATTATTCAATAAATCTCACTCCTGGTGATCCAGATGGTCCCTTTGCTCTTTTACTGATGTGTGACCATTACCAGAGATGTGTAGCCCTTCAGTAAATCAACCTAAATACTTTGTTATAATAGTCCTCATTACAGAACATTGATAGATTAACTGTGCTCCATTTCAGTTTATGAGCAAAGCTCTTTGCTCTCCTTGGCAGTGTGATTAATGTGAGGTTCACATACTTAACATTAGAGACCAGTATTTATGGCCTTAAAAACATCAAGAAAAAAGCAAAATGTTTGCTGTGACAGCATATATAGTACAAGTGTCAAATCTTATCTAGGATACTCTCATCCATTATAGCTTCAAGAGGTGCTATCATTTACCAAGCTGACCCTGCAGACCTCAGAGCCTCATTGTAACATTCTCTGTATGGTAATCCAGTTAAGAGCAGAATGCAGCCTGAGTGAGACATAGCTTAACACTTTCCTATGATCAATAAAAACATTACTGGGAAAGAAATCATCAGCAAGCCAGACAAAGTCATCCTTCTCAAGGGGGAAGGATGGAGTAAAACTTAGCCATGTAAAGTGATTTTCTACCTCCCTTGTGGTAGCAACAAATTGTAAGCAGTGGTGCTGCTAAGGATATGTGGGTGGTGCAAATTTGAGGGTGAGGTTGAGGCATGGTCCAGGCCAATCCACCACAACAACCTTTGCAATGACTAGAGCTGTTTTCAGTGTTGCTATTCTTTAATCAAGGAGGTTGGAACTTAGCAGGGGCTTACAAAAGAGTGTTTGTAATGCAGCTTGAAACCTTCAAGGAGCACAATCCCATTTATGCTGAACTATTTTCACTTATAGGACTCACAATACAAAATCTTGAGGAAGGGAAACAGATTAATCTCAGGTTTGTACGTCCTGTTTCAAAGTCAAACTTCTCAGAAAGTCCTGGAATGCTCTTCACCTCCCACACATGGGGATGTGCCTGTAATAGTCAGGATCTGCTGGAGGAGCTGCACTCTCTGTGGTTGCCATCACAACATGCTTCACAGATGAGCTCAGAGACAGCTTAACCAGGTTGATTTATTATTTGTCCTGTAGCAGGACAGGTGTTACTGAATGACTGATACTGGCCCTATTGAAGACATCAGTTAAGCACTCAAAGGCACTTAAACATGCACATAATCACAGATATGCCTCAGTATCACTGACTTCAAGGAGACACCAACGTGCAATCAGAGCCAAGCACACACTTAAGTACGTTCATGAATCAGGGCCATTATTTGATCAAACTACTTGTGGTATTTCTGAAAATACTGACAGAGTGCAAAAGTTTTATTGAAACGAGGCTGAGTGATTTTTTGTCCAGAAATGTTAAGGACTGACACGCAGCTTTCTCTCTTTGCCTGAACTGGTTCAAGAGACATCCCTCATGTGTTGAAGGTGAGAAACTGCAAAGTGCCCCAGTGTGCCTTGGTTTCAGTGTACATTTCAGTGGGTTTAAGGCATGCAGTGACAGAGAGGTTCAGGAATTGTCACTTCTGGACATGTTTTGCCATGTCTAAAACCAAAGGAACTATGTGCAGAATCAGGTTGTGAACCAATAAAGAACAAAGAGCAGACAAGAGTAAGTGCGGAAGGGAAAAAAATGCTTTTGAAAATTTAAGCAGCTTCATCCACAGGCCTGTACACCAAATGAACTCTGTTTCTCAAAGGAGAGATTTTAACTGGCCTCATACTACACTACCCAGCTTCTCTCCAATAGCAGATCCCATGCCAGAGCCTGCAGGCAGTGTTATTTCACATCAGCCCCATAATTTGAGGATTATAATGCTATCTACCACTAGCTGGAAAAAGTGTTTGGATGCTTTCTGGTTTGGAAAAGTTTCTTTTTGATGATAAAGAGCTCTCAAATTCAGCTGTGAGTTGTAGTTAAATCACTGCCTCTAAGTGCCTGGAGTCAGTGGCACCTTTCCTGAGCTGTGTGGAGATGGGAGCTTACAAAATGTCTCCATTGATGTAAAGGGGAGGGATTGCTGAGGGCTACACATTTACCCAGAGATTTACTGGGGGAGAGGGCAGGCTTGTGCCAGACTTGAAAGAGAACATGCTTCTGTGAGATAAATTCATTTTCATGTTTATTTATCTAGAGTAGAAAAACGGTCCTGCCTAGTAGAGCATATGCTGGATGTAATGAAAGACAAACGTCAGCTTTTGAAGGAAAACACCCATTCATCAAAGGACACAGAAGAACAAACAACTTGTTCATTAAAACACAATTGAAAGGTGGCTTCTCCTCTCCACTCCACCTGCTTTCCCAAGTTGGGGGCTGCATGGGAAACTGCTGCTCTCTTCTTACTCTTTCTACTCTCTGCCTTGGAGCAGATGAAAGGCTTTTCCCATCTCAGAGATAGGGAAAAAACCCCAATATTTAGGCCCACAGTACTTTACCAGTCTTTTCTTAACTGTTTTGAAGAAGGCCACATCTACATTCAACACAAGTCTGTTGTGACTGATCCTGGCTGAAGGACTGACTCTGTACCTGGGCCAGATTATGGGCAGCACTCTCTGCTCTCAGTGAGCCCTTGTAGTGGGTGCTGGAAGCTCGTAATGTGATACATCCCAAGGATCCCTCTGAATAGGAGGAAGCAATCAAAACCTTCTACATTTTCCCAGGGTGAAAAGCAATTTCCTCCTCCAGCTGTAAGACTGGGGCAGATTGAAAAGTTTCAGGGAAAGTAATTATGCCCTTTGATGAGTCTATCAGGAAGCTGAGACTGGCTCATTGGTGTGGATAAACATTTTTGTCTTTGACCTAAGTGTCTGTATAAACCAACAAAAGGAAATCATCTTAATGTGTCTAGTGTCTATATTCCTGCATGTGATGCTGATTTCTTTTATGAAATATTATCCACATATGTAGACATAAATAAGTAATATGGAAAAGAATAAGGACAATAGCCAATCCCTGTGTTAGGTATCCCAGATAAATTCACCAGTGTTTGAGCTCTGATTGTTTAAATCATTTGCCACTGCTCTGTTCCTTTTCTGTGATTTGTTTTTGGCCAGTCCTCAGTGAGGCTTTTGATTGTGTCTGTCATAATATTGTTCATCAGCATCTCTGGTGGCCATAATTAATTAATGAATTAATTTCTGTAAAATCATGATAAAGAAATACAAGCTGTCCCAGATCAACTTTTATTATTGCACAAGAAAGCTTGAGAACAGAAAATTACTGAATCACTGGTTGGTTTTTACACACTTTTAATGTGAAGTCACGGTTCAGTTGAGTATTTTAAAAACAAGTCAGTTGAGCCCAAAAGATCCTGTTTGCAGTTCCCACTTGTCAGCAATGACTTGCTGCTTAAAAAAAGCCAGGAGACTTTGAGGCTCCTCTTTAAGAGTAGATTAGATATAAAAAGAAATGAATGGAAGAAAGAAATTCTATTTTGCACTTGGAATCTGCAAATTGGACCTGAGAAGACACAATACAGCTCCAATCCGGGAACACCTTGTAAAACCAAAGTTGAGAAAAATGTGCGTAGGTAAAATTACTCACTGTCCCGATCGCAAAACATCAGTGTTGACATTTCTTTGGATGTAACTGGAAACTTAACAACGATGAACCACTTTAGCTGGGGATTTTCTTAACCTATAAAGTTCAAGTAGCTGTTTCTTCTCCCCTGACCACTGATCTGGCTCTGCTGACTCTAAAACTAAATAGGTGCCTTGTGCGAGTGACCTTCTTGACAACGCCTGGCACATAAGCTTTATTTTCAAAAAGTGAGCAAGCAGACACCCGGGTTTAACTTGTGACCTATTAATATATCTAGATGGGACACAGCAGGGGCCACAGGCATCTCAAATGGTGAATTGGTTTGTTTGAACAGCACACTGCTCTATGACCATACACAGTCCAAGCCTGAGACCTGTGGGCCAGGAGGGAGCAGCAGTGTAAGATGAACTGCCTGGGAGAGAGCTGGGGCAGGAAGAGGCTGACTTCTCTTTTTTTTCTTTTTTCTTTTTCATTTCTTTTTGTTCAATTTTTTTCTGGTTCTCGATCTGGGGAAGAATAACCTGGTTGAACTCTCCAGCTGCTCAGCTGTACTGGTTAATGTGTGTATGGGGTCATAAGCTCATCCCATTACACCTGTATGGAAAGGAGTAGCAGCACCTTCCATACTTCTCCTTCCACTTCTCTTCAGCTCATCTAGTGGTCACCCAGGATGCTGTTAGGGAGAAGGGGGAAATAAAAACTCTGTTATAGTTTACAGTGAGTGTGTTAAAGCAAGAAAAACCACTTGCACTCACCTATTCCTTCCATGTCCCATGGCAGTTACAGAGGATTCATACTGAAGGGTATTCCATTCATTCTGCTTTCATGCTGCTCACAAGTGTGCTGTCCTGCATACCTGAGGTTTCATAATGCCAATTCATGTAGTGACTGAGTGGGAGACATCTGCCCTGGCTCTAACCATGAAAAAAGGCTTGATTTTTGGTCTAAGAAAGTCCCTATAATCAGTGGAAGGAAAGATATTTTCCAGTATACAGTAATGCCCATCTCAGCACGGGATGATGACACTCATCTCCCTTTACTAAATATAAAATACCAGAAATCAATGATGTCCAAAGAGCAGAGGTTGTTTTGTTTTGCCTTTCCCTAGCAGGAACACCAGACTGAGTGTGCTGGGAGATAATGTCCTCTGTCACAGAGGCCGCCAGGGCTAACCCCTCACTCCATTTGCAGAGGAGTTCACATGGATGACCTGTTGACAATCTCTAGGAAAATTAGCTGAGGTGATTGATCCATCCTTTTCAAATACTGGGCTCAGCAAACATGGCTGAATTTATTGAAGTGTGCTAGACCAGATTTGCATGCTCTGATTTGCTGGAAGACACTAGGGCATGGCAGTGGTGCAGAGACAGAGGAATGATCAGCTGGGGCTTGGAACATCTTCCAGAGGTGGGGCCAGAAAGGTGTGTATGCAGCAGCAAATCAGACTAAAAGACTTCCAGCATTTTTCCCAGTTGATCAGAAACTAAAAGCCGTTGCAAGATCCTGAGCTAAAGCTTGTCTGCTTTAGTAACTCTGCTCTATTTTTCTTGTGCCAAGCAAAATGAAAATGGCAATCCTAGAGATAACCAAGCAGTGGCTTAGGGATTTATGCATATCTAGTTTTTAAAGAAAGCCAGGAAGTTCCACTCCTTGGAAAAAAGATTAGGGATATGTCAGGCAGAGCAGACAGAGTGCTGGAAACATCCACTTAAAGGCAAATAAATGAATGAGAAATGACCCAGGTAGAAGATAACACACCAAAAAAAATCATTTAATTGCAAAGGAAGGGATATCAGAGGTCACTGTGTTTCTGCTAGCTGTCAGGAGTCCTGCCCATGGAGCAAAGCAGGCAGTGCTGACATAGATGAGGGGTCCTGGCACTGCAATGGGGCTGGCTCCAGCTCTAGCACAAGCCCAGTGCCTGCTTAATTCCTTGGGGTGAAACTGCACATGCTGAGCAGCAGAACCAGGAGCAGAAGTGCCTTTCCACTCCCATCCACAGCCATCTGTTCTCTCTCTCTCCTCTTACCACAAGTGCCATCCCCTCTCTCATAACTGTATGGTTGTTATCCCAGATCTACTTTAGGTCAGTAAAAGTTGAAGGGGATGAGGAATGGATCTCTTACCACAAACACAACATGATTTTTGGAGGAAAAATTCAGATTCATATTTTCCTCTCTGACCCTCCTCCCCCAGTTCTCTTGGTCTCTAATGCCAACAGAAGAGGGGATATTGTGATATTTTTTTCAAGTAATACGGAGCAGACTCAAAAGATGGGAATGTTCACAAAAAAAATTTGGATCTAGTTCTACTACCCAGCTGCTGAGATCTGGCCAGTACAGATGAAGAAGGATTTTTTTGGTGATCTGGCAAGATAAGATTCCGTGTGTTAAGAGGAGTGCTGTATGAGAGTGTTTAGGTCACTTGGCAATAAATGGCACATCCTCAGCTGCTTTTGCTCCATAGAAGATGTGACATGCTCCTACTGAGCCTGATGCCCTCACGGCATGGCTTTGGTGCTGTGATTCGGAGCTGTTGGCTCCCAGCACAGCAATTGCCTCACTGGACAAGGGTAAGCTTGTGGGCACGAGGCTGACTGGAACCAGGCTTGTTCCTATGGGATGCAGATGCTCCTCCACTGAATAACTCACAGGACTCAGGATTCCTCCCCTATCATCTGTGTAGCACTTTGGATTTTCTCAAACTCAAAAATCTGTTACTATTTTGATGTAAAACTGGGTTATGACATTGGAGTTCCTTCCTCTAGATGCAAGAAGCTGTGCCACAGTCAAAACAAAAATACAGCATGATAGCAATGAGGGTGGCTTTTTTTAACTATTTCATGTATGGGTACCTCCAGTTCACAGGTCTCCTGAACTGCTGCCCTTGCTTATCACTAAGAGCATAGCACTAATGAGATGTGAGGATTTTTCCTATGGCAAGGCTAGAGACAAGGCCATTGCAAGGCCCATTCTGCTCTTTAGCCTTTGGTTCACCTCCTTTTGTGTCATAACATCCATAAACACAAAGAGAAGGACATCCTCTCTGCAATAACCCTTTGGCCACTGATAAGCAATTTTCTCTGTGTTTCCCATCATGGCAGCCTAGAGCCAACTTCCCTGGAGTAGTAAATAAACCCATTTCCTCCCACACACAATGCTGGGGTTTGCTTTGTGAGCCCAAAGAAAGGTTCAACTCAGTATTTTATGTAAAATTTAATATACCCGACTGGCCTGAGTTCATAACAAAAAATGTGTGGAATGAAACTAGAACCATTTCAAAAACGTGTAAAATATACATTCAATTAGAGGTGGATCAAGATGATTTATTTGTGCAGCAGAGTTGAGAGTGTGTGTTGGAGAATATTGCAGTTCAGTTTGTCTTACTGCTAGAGGTGAATCTGAGTCACCGTGCCTGGAACTCAAGGTGAACTTTCCCAGAATTTAGGAGGAAGCCGTTAGATCTCACCAGGGAGCTTTAACTTCAGTTTGTAAAGCCGCTTTTGTTGGTGGTGTGGCTTTTTAAAAAAATAAGTCTACTACCTGGAAACACCTTAGACTTCTCCACGCTGTCTCCTAGGGCAGTGTCCAGCTGGTGCAGGAATGCTCCTCTCTCTTTGTCCTGTAGTGCCAGAGAAGGATGGGAGAAGATGGAAGTGGCTGTTTCTCCAAAGTAAAGAAGACAAAAGTCTCTGCCACCTCTCTCTGCACAGGCACTTCCCACTGGCACACAGGACCTGTAAGGTCTTCTCACCATCCTGATCTTAGCTGGTGGCACTGATCCTCCAAGATGTGGAGCAAGAGGGAGTTTATCTCTCCTGCAGTGACAGCCCAGGTATTCTCAACCTCTCACCAGCCTCCTCCAGCTAAGCCAAATACATCCCTGTCTGCAATTCATCCCTGTCTTCCCTGAGTGAAACCATTTCACCATCTCCCATTTTTCCAGATTGGGCTGTGCAACCAATTCATTTCAAAGCTACCCTCAAATGGTGTGAAACAAGTTTCTCTTCTCATTTCCAGCTACCAGACATTTCATCCATCCAGCTACCATTAGAAATTAGACATCAGTTAACATTTTTTTTGGCTTACTGTGTGTTTGTTCAAATGCTAAAACCTCAGCCTGTACTTCATTTTAACCTGTTTTGTCATTTGTCCATAACTCCCCCTGACATGTTTTATAGCAGGCATTTTAGGTCTCAGGGAAAAAAGCAAATTGATTCTATTCAGGTTGTGACCTTTAGCAATATGAGGGTGTGAGCATGAGGCCTAGACCAAGTTTCTAAAGTAAGATTCATGTTATATATGTACCAATTCAGTAGAGAATATGTGTAATCACATGGGAACACACATAGTTTCTTCTCAGTCACCGTGGTGCCAAGATCAAACTGATGTCTTCATACTGAAAGATCTGGAACAGTCCAGTAAGCAATACTAAAACCTTTTCAACATAAGGTAATGCTTATTGCCAGTGATCACATTTTAAATATTTAATTTTTCTGCCTGCAAATGTTTTTATCTAAACCCCAGTTTTGCAAGATGTGAACTATTGTTTCTGAATTATGGTTTGTTGTGTTTTCTTCCTCTTTTAAATGCAGAGTGGTGTTTCAAAGAAAGCAGCTTTCTATCTTGTAAGCATGGAGAGTAACAAAAATTTTAAAATAAGGAAATTAAAATAAGACAAAGTAATTTCAATTTCCTAGCCATGTTGGCACAATAATCATTATATCAAAATGATGGCATCTTTGTAATTGTTACTATTATTAGAAAATCCTGAGCTATTTTAAAGAAGACTGTAGGCACCATTACCCATGTTTATAAGGCAGAGAAGCTGAGGCAGAGGAGGAAGATGTGACTTGTCCCAGGCTGTCCCCCAGTGACAGCTGGTAACAGAGCCTGAGCCTTTTAAAGCTCTCTCTAAGAATTTCCTTGCCCCAGCAAGGAGTGAATGTGACCATCTGGTGCCAGGGACCCAACATCCACTCTGCTCCATGTTTGAGGACCCTCCCTCTGGAGGAGCTCCAGTCCATGCCTGAGGACAGAGCTTTCCTTGGCTGCTGGAGCACAGGAGATGCCCTCCTGATCCATAACTTGCCAAGCCATGCCCAGCATTCAGGTGGAAAGCAGCTCATGGCCAGGACTCTATCAGGGTTGATATATGAAGGCTGAGGCAGCATTTTGCACTGTCTCCAGTGCAGTAGTTCCTTTTTTACTTTTTCAACATTTCTGTTCCATTTTTGTTCTTTGTGTTTCTTGAAAACCCTGCTGATGGACTGTGGCAACTGCCACAGTAATTTGTCATTTGGAGGCACAGGGAGCTCCTGGGAAACTGTGACCTGTGTCATGGACGGTGGATGTCCTTTAGGGCACCACGCTCAGCAATGCTCCTGTTCCGTGGCAAGGGAAGGCCAGGAATTTTCCTCACAAAACACAGAGGATGCTGATCCAGCTGTGAAAAACAGCTGTTTCTCTTGGATGCTGTTAAACATTTTATAGGAAAGGACTGATGAATATAGTCTGAGCATTTTTCACTTCTTTTTCAATACCTGCAGCAGGTGAAGTTGCAGACTCAGCTACCTAAGCATAGGTGAAAAATGCCTACCCTGTACATAATGGATTTAACTAAATCCAACCATGATCTACCCAGCAAAGACCAGTCCTTGGAGGTTTCTACACGCTGCCATAACTTCAGGCTAAACAAGTCTGAACCAAGAAGTGTTTTGTCCCAAGATTGTATATTTTATGGGAAGTTGATGCTTATTTTCCATGGGAAGCTAATTTTTCCAAAGGACAGCTTCAGCCTGGCAGCTCAGCACAGTGCTGCTGTGACAAGCTGCTCTTTTAGCAGCGCTGACAGATTTTTTTGAGAAATATTTATTTTTTCAGCTAAGTCATGAGGCCGGTGACAGGTACATCATGGAATGAAACAGAATGCATGGAAGCACACAAGAAAACATGGAAGTTGGAGCCCAGCCTTTTTCACCAACACCGGACACATGTTGAAGCCACATTTGTACAGCTCAGTAGAAAGTCATTAATTATGGTGTAGTTCAAGTTTGACCAAAATAAAGGTCCTGAATGGAAAAGTTTTTGTCAGGTAGACTCAGAGGTTATTTTTGGGGAGATTTTTTTTTTGCCAATATGTAAGATGTAAATTATTTTGCTTGATCCAAACCTGCATTATTTAGGCTACAAATATATATACCAAGGGAAAAATACCTTCCACCTCCAATCCTGACCTTTGGGAGAGAGAAAAGTTTGATGTCAGTGAAAAAAAGCTCCTGTTCAGCTTTTAATCAGGCTGACTTATCTGAAGGCTAAATTAATCTCAAAATAAAGAATTAAGTTGAAAATAATTCAAAAGGCTGAAAACAGTCACACGAATTAAATGTCTTCTGGAACTAGTACCTTTCAAAGTGTCGCATTCTAGCAACTATGAAATGAAACATCTGAGCTTGAACAGTTCCTCAAAATACTGTCTAATTAAATGGATTTTTCAGATTAATCAGGCCATAAACATCTCATAATGCACTGTCTGGCATTTTGATTTCTGCTTCTTCAGTTTCCCCATGTACCAGGAGTCCTCAGCTTGTGCCATCTGCAGGGATGGTCTCTGAGAAACAATGACTAGAAATAACATTGTGATTGCACATCCCTGAGGACTTTTTTGATGATACCTCCCAAATAAGAGTCTCTCTCAGTGGTAGGGATGCCCAGAACCAACAGATAAATGGCTCAAAGTGTACCCAGTCACAAAGATCAGTTTCACAATACCAGCTCATCCCAAATCCCTTCCCCTAAGCTGCCAGTGACCGCAGCCATTCGTCTCCCACAGAATTCTTTCTCATGGATGGAAACTGGCATATGCTTTCTACTTCTTGTTTTTGTTGCTGAATATAGCAAATTCATCCACAAAATTCTCTGTGGTCATAATAGACTAATTGCATCCACCATTATAGTCCTCTCATGCACTGCAGATTATTTCAACCTTGATAAAAGTTTAGGCATAACCACAAATCCTCGGAATAGAATTCAAGAGATACCAAATGATTCTAGAAATTGATCTGGATTTTGATTCACTGGCTTGTAAGAAGACCATCTATTTAATGAAAAAAAAGGAAACTTCCAAGAACTTAATGTGAATGAATATTTATAAAAAAATTCCCTCTAGTCCCCTAATTGTAAATTTCTGTAAATTTATAGCAGCATTGCAAAAACAGTTACGTACCAAAATAAGCACTAGCTCAGTTTAGGTCTGTATACTCTGTGAGGGCTGAAAATTGTAACACATATAAAGTGTATTTTGTAGCTGCTGAATTGGTTCATACCCTGCTGTACTGACTTCACACAGTTGTTACTTGGAAAATCATTCAGGAGCATTGGAAAAGCAATTAAGTCAGTGGCTAAACATGATGCAGGTTTTAAAGGACACAATTGATTAGGTGATTCCATTGGTTGTTCTGTCAATGAAGAACCAGAAAGTAACTGAGTTCATGTACAGGTGAAAGCACCACTCAGGAAGTCTGATGTGCCCAGCTTGACTGAATTTTTATGTCTGTTGGTACAGGTGTAAAAGTGGTGGCAAGTGGGGTCCTGAGCCTTTCCATTCATGCCATCCTGCAGAGAGGTCCCTTTCCTCCGAGCCGTGGCTATGCCAACACTGGTGATTTAAATTAAACATAATCATTCACCCCATAAAGTCACCAAAATGGTCATTTGTGGTCCTATGCCAATTACAGCTCTCCCAGGTGATGCCCCAGTACATCTGGAGAGGAAGAGCACTCCAGAATCTATTCCCAGCAGACAGCTGGTCCTGGGGCCAGGGACATTCCCAAGATCATTTCTTTTACTGGTACAGGCACAGCTTCAGCATACAGATTTCCAAATGGTGTAGAAATGTCATGCTGGGGCCTGCAGGATCCTGGAACTGTAAAATGATACATTTTCTGCAGAATGACTTCCACTTATTCTCCAGGCCCATCAGATTGTACCAGGAACGTGGCAGGTTGTCCCAACAGAACATTACTCTTGCAGTGACCCCTTGAGAGCTCTGAAGTGCAAAACACTTCGCAAACATACTACTAAAAGAATGTTCCCACCTCTAAAAGATGTATAATATAAACAGGACAAGAATCAACATGGATATAGACAGACAGGAAGCAATGAGATTATCTTGGAGGGCACCTCAGGAAAGGCACTGCTCATTTTTTGTGGCATGAGAGGGCTTTTCTCCAAAATGTGGAGAGACAGTTTCACATCTTGGCAAGGGTATCACAGTGCTTGTAGGTCAGTCTTCACCCATTTTCTCAAATAAAGCAAAGCATGCTGAGATGCATAAAGGAAGAGCTCTTAATGCAAAACCCTTCTCTCCACTAAACAGCAAATGTCAGGATTCACCTCCTGGGACTCCATGTTCTTGGTATCTCCCTGTATTTTGCAGCAAATGCTTTACATTTACCAATTTATTTCTTCTCCTGGCAGCCCTGCCAACTCCCTGCTGTGTTCTTTTCTGCCTCATCGCCACCAGTGGTGGAGGCCAAATGCTCTTCATTATGTGCAACCTCATGATGTCCAGATTTAGTCCTTGCTGACATTTTTGCAGCTCCATTACTTCAGATGGGTTTGGACAAGCCCAGCAGAACATAACTGCCACTGAGGATGCAATCATGACTCAGTGTCTGAGAAGACAGCAGAACTCAGAGGCACAGCTCTGCAATGAAATCACTTATTTTAAGTATAACCCTAAGTCTCACTATTGCAGAGTAAGGCAAACTCTTCAGATTCAATTGTTCTTTAATTTCTTCGAAGCCAGCTTTATAATCATTGATGCCCAACTCTGAGTTTTTCATAGTTAAATACAAATTTATGAACCCTTAAAGTTATAAATTATATTGGTATTTCTGTCAGAGAAATCATCTCAAAAATCCTTCTGACTTAACTCCAGTATAGCTAGTCACCCTCAGTTTGGTATATGCTCCATGGAGAAAAATAGGAGCTTCAACAGCCATTAAATTCATCTGGTGCTTTCTAGGAAAATTAATCTTGCCCTAGAAAAGTCTTTTTCTTTCCATGAGGGGAGCCAAGGGCAACTCACCATGTAGTCTACACCTAAAGTTAGGTGAAATTCAGTTTATTCAAGAAGTAGCATGACTGACTTTGGTTATTAAATTTCATGTTTATTCTTTTAAGGAGCATCCCATTTTTGCTGACTAGAGATGGGACTGCCCTAGTCAAACTTGTGAGCACAGATGAGTAGTTTGATTACCTTGTGTACTCTCTCCCTTTCTGCAGTCGTGCTCTTCACCCCAAAGTATTCCTTTCTATTCCCCATTCTCTTCTCCTTTATCAGACAGAAACCAAGAGTTTGTGATATTGCTTATCCTGCTAAGCCAGGAATAACCTCATACACAGCTTTCCAAAAGATTTATACTGGTTTTCTCCACTTCTCATTTGAATCCTCAAGGAATTCAGCAAACTGCCTCTCAGGACCTCAGAGAGTGAGAGAGAGCTCCAGGCAAGCAGGAGCTGGGAAAGCAGGTAAAACATCCTAAAGAGACATGGCTGCTATTCTTTATAGAAGGGGTTAGCTCCTCCTACATGCACAGTTTCCCTCTCCTTCAGGGGACAACATGGATCAAACACTGCAGCTCAATCTATTGTTGGGTCTTGCAGGAAAAGAGAAGCAATGGATTTTGGATATCTCTTGAAACCTTCTTACACTCTTCCTAAACAGCCATCAATGGGGAAAATTAAAGAAAACCATATGAACCACAACAAACCTGGTCCATCAATGCATGAGCCATATGAGAGGGAATTGCCCTCCCTCCATGCAGGTGGATTTCTGGCACCTGTGGTGTCTGACCTCACACTGGGCACTTGCAGAGTGGTGCCCTGTCATGGTGTTTACAGTCCCTTGCTTCAGCCATGGATAGGCAGTGCTGTGCTGACCCAAATCACTGGGAAAGTCAACTTTTTTCCACTGAAATATGTGGAAAACAACCATGTTCTGCTGAAATATTCCTTGATTTAAAGGTCATCTCTTCTTTACTTGATATTCCATAAAAAGTTGGCCTGAGCAAATTGATAAATTTGCTTATCAAATCACAACTTCTGTGTCATAATAAAAGTGCACGTGGTTAGGAGATGAAAAAAGAACTGGAATATTTTCACCCTTGGATATGTTGTATGCTGAATTATATACATAAAAATGCATTTTGTTATTAATTTTTTTCCAAATATCCATTCTACTTTTACTCCCAAATAATTTTTCTAAGTGACATATTTAATGTGTAATAACACATATTGACTTTCATATGAATCCAAGCCAGGATGTAGGATGCCTTCATCTGGTTTCCTCCCCAAACTGCCTTAAAGCCCAATAAATCTGTAACTATTTCCTCTCTGAAGCCTCAGAGGATATAGAATTACCTAACAATTCCTCAAGCCCAGAGCCTTCAGCGTGGCTGATAGGGAGCCAAGATCAGAATGGAATTGCTGTAATTGGAAAGTGAAACAAAAATAGTCCCCTGGAAAGGAAGAAAGCACAATGACAAAAGCAAGTCCCATTTGGAACTGCAGCATGATGGCTATCAGACATTGTGGTGAAGTGTGTGTTTGCCTCAACAAACTGTTCAAACAGTAGTGACTGTCATATGGCTCCCGTCATAACCCATCATTTACAAAAACTCTGTAACAGCTCTTGATGTAGCCAGGGCCCAATGCAGTTTAGTTTTCTCATTGTACAGTCAGCAGTTCCTTATTTTCCAGAAAAGGGATAAATTATGTTTCAGCTTTAATTTTATGTAGTCACTTACCCTCCCCACATGGCGGTTTTACTGTGGGATCCGTGTCACACTGAGCTCCCTGCCTGGCATAACTTTTATTGAGCAGTACGTTACTGCTGGCTTTGAAGGACAATTTCCTGTGCACTTACAGGTTCAGTTTAAGGGAAGCAAGGAACTGCTCTGGCCACTTCTCACGTTTTCAAGGACCTTTGACTGCAATACACAGTGCAGTGTGCCCAGTTTCAGTTTCCAAAACTGCAAGAAGAGGTTTCTGTTGCATTCCCCCACACCTTTCTGACTATGGAGAAATAAAAGCAGGGTGTTTGGCCACTCTTTTGTTTGTGTTCACATGAGGATCAAAGTGCATTGCATAAATCCAATGTCTGTGCAAAGCCACCTGCTCCTGCTCTCCCATGCAGGGAATTTCCAGTTTTAATTTTAGGTTGTTCTGTGCACAGCAACAGAGATGGAGCTCAGGCAAAGTGTTTAGCAAAAGACCCCATTTATAAGACCTCAAATATGTGCCTTTATGATCCAGAATTTTTTACAGCTTATTGCCCTGTATCTATTTGCAGACAGACTGTTAGCAGAATTTTGAGGAAAGAAGGTTTTTGTGAGATGTTAAATGGGTTGACGTCAGAAAGAAATTCAGATTTTCTTTTTTTTCCTCAAGATTGCATAATGTGATAGAGGTCCTTAGAAAGAACTTCGGTGTCACAGAAATTAAGGTAATGAATCCATCATTATGAGAATTTACCCCAGGATTCCACCATCCCTGAATGTCCTGATCTGCTCTCCAAATCTATGGTTAGGTCTGCAACTATGTCACATTGGGGTCTTTTCAGGCATTTCAAGGCCTCACTGCACTCACAGACGATGCTGCACAGACACTCTGCATGCCACTCTCCCACTCACTGCCTCCACAGCTCTTCCTCTAAACCGAAGGAAGGAAAATTACTCAGTTTGAGAGTACCCTTGTAAAATTCATTTTGTTTAACATCCTTTTAGATCCAAAGCAAGATCTGTAGGCATATCACTGTGGTTTAACAATCCCTCTACTTTCTGCTGTATGCTCCAAGCTTTACAGAAGCTAAACCATTAAAATATGTGTTTCTTTCACAGCATGGCCACTTGGCTCTAAGCATTACTTAAAGGACATGGGTAAACACAGGAAAAGATGTCCCAGCAGGAGGGAAGTGGTTGTGGGGACAGTATGTTCTGACAGCAATTCAGGTTACAGAGGAGGTAGCGGCAGATAATGAGTTGTTTTATTTAAATAGTCAGCAGGTTTCAGTCCAGAGAACAATGGAGTCTGCTCCCACAGTGTTGCTGTACACATGCAGGGAGCTTCATTTGGTCAAGCCAACAGAGACAAGAAAAAGGCAGATAACATCTCTGAGAGAGGCACCAGGCTGAGAGATTGGCCATGGTTCTCTTTTTGCCCACAACACAGAAAGTCACTTAAGGTGAGTGGCAATACTCCATGGCAAAGCTGGAAAACAGCAAGGCAAGTTTGGGCTTTTCCAGCCTCAGGGTAGTTGTTATTTTTCATTTAAACACCTGTGAGATTCTCAGGCAAAGATCCATAGCCTTGCTGGTTTGGGAGGAAAAGAGAGCACAGGAGTTGGAACGGGCAGTGAAGCACCCAAATCTTACTGGGGATCCAGCCCTTGGCTGTACAAGGGTACAAAAAAGGGGTTCAGCAGCAGATGGACAAGAAGACACATTTCTAGGAAAGAATGGAACTATTCCCTTCTAAATAGACTTTTTCTTGCTGCCTTCTTATTTCTCTGTTGATCCCACCTTTCCTTTCTTTCCATATGTATCTCCATCTTCAGCCTCAATCCATCTGCATGCCCTCTGGGCAGCCCACAGTCTCTGCCCACACTCTTCTCTGCCTTCTTGAAGCAGCTCCCAGAATCAGTGGCTCTGCACACCTGAGCTTGGACTTTGATTCCTCACGCACCTTTGGCATCAGCACATCCCACCCACTAAAGTTCCATGGACCTTAGGCCTCCTCTGTGAGGAATGGGGATTTGGAAGAGGGTCAATTTATCCATTGGCTGGTCTTTTAAGAAAAGCAGGTGCACAGGTGGGCACAGAGGTACTTTTTCAGGTCTTGAGGAAACTTTGCAGCACACTTCAAAACTAAGCAGGGGCTGGAAGCGATTTCTGTCTTCTTCCATCCAGTTTAGCTTAGTTATAGGAAAGGACTTGAGAGAAAAATGTGTGATCTTCAGCCAGTGAGGCAGAAAGTTCATAAGCCCTTGTGAGATAGACAAGATCACCTGTGAATCCAAGAAAATAATCTGGAGAAGGATTGTAGGGAAAAGGGAAGTTTATCAAAGAGTCCCTGAAATCTGTGATTTTCAGCTATTCATGGAGTGGTTAATGCAGTTTACATAGCAGTTAAACTGCTGATAGCAGTTTCCCAAAGCTACCTGATGTCTAGGAAGATGTTTTACTGATAGGAGAGCTTGCCAACTCATTTCTCATCATTTGGTTGACCTCTGACTGAGAGAACACTCCTTGAGAAAAGCAATGGGCTATTCTCCATGTTTTGCTGGGGACAAGAGGAGGGTTGACCTGAAAAGTAGAAAGATTCCAGTCAAGTGTTAGAAGAAAGACCAGTGGCCGAGTATGGGCAAGTCATGCAGTGCCTCGCACAGGAGATTTTCTAAAAGAGATTAGAGACATCTCTGTGAGAAATTGGCCAGGTCTAACTAATCTTGCCTTGGGGTGAAGAAAGGTGAAATGCTTCCTGAATCTCTCTTCCTTCAGCCTTGTTTTCCATTTTCCCGCCTACAAAATACTTTCAAAAACCGTGATGTCTTTTTTCCCTGTTTTCCCTCACAAAGCATTGGGAAGCTGTCTGTCCACTCAGCAGAAAGTTGTCATTCAACCCCTTGGACACATGAGCTGGCTGCCATCCACTCTCAAAGAAAAGATGGGTACTCGCAGTCAGAGATTACCAGCCAGCAGGGGTGTTCTTGGTTGTGGGGATCATGCTCCTCTCCTTGGGGAGTGAGAAATGTTCATGTGTTTCACAGATACCACCAAAAAACCACCCGAGGGGAACAACTGTGATGCCTATGACTGGGTGATGTTTATGATCAACAACTATTTGGGTAGTTCTCAGGGAAGCAAATCCAAGATGAAAGATACCATATCATATTACCGACCAACCAACCCAAGTGTGCCAACACTGCAGACACCCTTTGGAAACACACAGAATTCAATTATTTTGGCTGAATTACCACATCCATGGCAAATTACAGGCTGTCTATTGGAAAATATCTCCTCTCAATCCTGCCATTTTTTGTTCTTCAATTATGTTTATGTTCCCAGCATTTTTCCCTCCTGGCAAGGGCCTAGTGTTTTTGGGAAGGACTAAAGATAGGCTTTTTCTCCACAGAATGCTATTTAGTGGTTGGACAAGGTTGCAATTAGACAGCATGGTCTTCGATTCCATGGCAGACCTGTGATATCAAGCTTTCAGCATGACCTACAGTACTGGATCCAGATCTGAGCCTTGCCAGACCAAAGCAGGGCACAAAATCTGACTGCTGTTGGAGGCAAGGGATAAGGGCTGTGTGGTTGCAGGCTATCAGAAGCTCCTTCTTATCTGGAGTGCCTTCAAGAGACTTGGAGATGGAAGGAGGAATTCACTGACTTTAAATTCCAATGGACAGGAGAATTCATTTATGCCCATAAACACAAAGCCAGGGTGAAAAGTCTGAATATGAAGTGAAGTGGAGTGAAGTGAAGTGAAGTGAAGTGAAGTGAAGTGAAGTGAAGTGAAGTGAAGTGAAGTGAAGTGAAGTGAAGTGAAGTGAAGTGAAGTTCAGTTCACTTTGCCCAGAGGCACCAGCTTGGCCATCAAAAGCTGTGCATGTGCATTAACCCAGCACTCAGCAGCCCTCCTCAGGCAAAAATCAGGTGAGTTCAAAACTCTCCAACCTTTCCAAATAGTGCCGACAGACTAGAGATGGAGCCAACATTTTTAAGCAGAGATTTGAGTACCTGCTCCTTTTCTCGTTACTCTTGCACATTTGAGACTTGATTTTTGTGTTTCGTTCTAGAATGTCTTCATTCTCGTTGAGCACATGAGAGGTCACTTAAAACCCATGCTCACCATGATACCCATCCCACAGCAAACGTTTCACAGCCTGAAGAGGTGAGCTGGATGCTGACATTCATGTTCAGAAATCACTGACCTCCTTGGGCAGAACAGGAACATCTCAGAGTAGGTGCTGTCCCACTAATTCACATCTCTGTTTTCTGTGCTGGGATCACTCTTGCAGAGGGACAAACACACCTCTCCTAGTACTGTACTTTCTAATAATTTCCCAGCTTTTGATGTGTTTATTCTCACATCAGTTCTTTGATATGGAGTTAGAGGTAAGAAATTGAAGCACAAAGCCTCAGGTCAGGTTTTGAAGAGATTATGAATGGATAGACACCTTGTCCCAAAATTCTGTCCCACAGAAATTATCCAAGAAGGTCATGATAGAACAAGGATTTTTGCTCCCAAAGCCCTCTCTGAAGGAAGAGTACTGTTCCTGACTTTTAAAGGCTTTTTCACCATTTTAATTTAGGGAAATTACCATCCTAGACTTAGAATCATCCATAAAATCATATAAATATTTCTGAACCAAATGACACCCACAATCAAATTAAATGGAGTTTTTTAATATTATAGCTAAAGTTTCCTTAGCACACATGTCACTATGATATGTGTCTCTCACTGCATATGGAAAGGTCTGGAGAGAAAAAAAGAGAGTGCAGTGAAAACCAGACAAATTAAACAACAGCCATAGAATTAGTTTGGTAGTATTTAAACTATTTAAACTCAATTACATTACATAATGAGAAACTGTTCCATTTATTTCTTTTTTCTACAACTAACCAGGTTTTCTAAATCCTAACTTGGATTCCCTATAAATAATCATAGCTGTCTTTAACAATACTGTCCCATGTAAAACAAGTAAGAAAAAAAAGATTGAACAAAGTTATTAAGAAAGGTAAACTTTTTAGCCCATAATCTGTGCAGGCCATATTACTTCTTGATGGCCACAGGCTTGCCTGAAAGCATGCAGAAGGGATGAATAAACCCCACAGAAAAGTTTTGGTTCAATCAGTTCAGCTTTCAAAGCCAGATGAAACCTGAAAAAGTTTCCTTTACTTCAGGGAATTTGTGAAGAGAGAGATTCTCACCAAATACAGCGATTTTACATTAACCTTTAGGTCAGACCAATGTTGCATTATTAGCATTATTTAATTAACAAAATTCATGCTTTGAAACTTTAAATATTTGCAAATTCACCCCCTATAATGACTTTCATTCATTATTATTTATCTAGGGCTGGAGTCAGCCTGTAGCAGCTCTTATTTCCCGCAGCAGGAACTGCTGAGGGAGACAATCCAGTCACTTTCTTTAGGTGTTTAAATGGGACCAGAGCTCCTCCAGAAATCTGGCTCCAATTACGAGCCCTACGTGCTTTGAAAATCTGACCCTCGCCTTCAGTGTCGGCGAGACATTCCCCAAACAAGCCTGGTGATAATGCAGAGTCACACAGGCAAAGTTCTCCTGGGGTGGGATCACACCTCTCCATTCCACCAGCCAGGGGGACTAGCAGAGCTTGGCACAGCAAACAGCCAAAGACCCCCAGCTGGCCACCAGGCCCATGCCAATTTGACACCAAAAATTATTTGTGGTGAAAAACTCAGGGTTGTGTTGGGACAGAATGGGCATTCACTTTTTCCATTAATTTTTTAAAAAACCAAAAACCTTTTACTTAATTTTTTAAGGAAATGCTGACTTTTTTTTTCAGATTCTTCTGCCATCTTTTGGGGCGTTGTGTTTTGTATTATGTTTTGTACTTTATATTTTTTATTTGTTTTTTATTATAATTTTATATTATAATTTTGAAAAAAACACACTCAAACTATGTCATTTAACTTGAAGGATTTTTGTATTGCATTTGCATGTGACTCCTTCACCTTTGTCCTCATTCCTTTGGATGGCCTGAAGGAAAACACTTTACCTCTTCTCAGCCCTGTTCTGTTGATGGTTGAAAGGGAAAGTGTTGCTGACGTGCTTCACAAGTGCTTGGAGATTAAAATGCTCACACTTCTGACAGATGGAGAGAGTCTATGGGTTTGTACACAGGAGCTAATAAAGCTTTCAGTACTGCACCCTACCACCCTGTACCTGCAACACTAGGGGAAAATATCCCCTGATGGTTTTTTGAAGCAGTATTTCTCATATCAATCCATCTACCTGCCATGGATTGTGACCATGGGGAAGTAATTGAAACATGCACGACTGGTTCCTGTGAGTACAGCAGCAGCAGGAAATTAATCTGGGAAATCACATCTCATAAATACTATTCTAAGATCAAAAATCATCATTTTGCTGTCCCTTCCCTCTGTCTCTTCCTTCTTTACCAGGGCCACAACGCAAATCTGGAGGTGAGTTTCATCCTCCTTCCTGGTGTGTGACCAGGTTTTAGAGAGAACCAGAGAAGGGCAGCAGAAGGCTTGGTTCATCACTGTGCCAAAACACAGAGGGGTAAAA
Organism: Petroica traversi; assembly: GCA_025920805.1. NCBI lineage: Eukaryota > Metazoa > Chordata > Aves > Passeriformes > Petroicidae > Petroica > Petroica traversi. The sequence goes on from JAHLSL010000015.1 coordinate 26,763,337, forward strand.
GCAGTGCCAGGAAGGGGGTCGTGAGCTTTGCATAGGCTCAGTGTGAGAACCATTAAATGAGGTGGCAAATGAATCAGATAGATGGTACAAGCACTTTCTCTAGAAAAGCCATGCTTCTCCTGTGGGTTTTAATAAAGGACTTCTACAGTTGGCACCCCAGAGATGGGGCTGCACTTTCTCCGGCCAGTGCCAGGGCTTGCAGGGAGGCCTGCATGGATGTGCAGCTACATGCACCAGTCTCACCTCGGGGTGCAAGTGTGGGCACAAACTGTGGTGTCCCCTTGCTCTGTCCCTGCATCCATCCTTGCCATCCTGCCTCTGGAATCCCCCCATCTGCTTCCAAGAGTCAGCAGCGCTGGCATTTCAGTGAAAAGTACAAGAAACCCTCTAGTGGACACTTAGAGGGAGCAGATTTGGGCTCAGAAGTGTGAATATTTTTATTGGTTTTTGGCTTTTTTGCCATTTTGATCTTGAAAAGACTGTTCTTCTCTAGGGAGACATCTAAATCCTTATCATGTGTGGGGTTTTTTTTGCTTTCAGCCACAACTCCAGCCAGTGCCCTGAGCTGGGGACAGATACTTGTCTCACGAGGTCTGAAAGTGGTGCCATGGGTAGTAAAGGCCAGGAATCATAGAAACATACAATCATTAAGTTTAGAAAATAATTCTACAATCATCCCATCCAGACATTAATTTAGCACTGTGTTCACCACTGAACCATGCCCCGCAAGTGCCCCATCCACACACATTTTGAACACTTCTACAGATGGCAATTTCACCACTTCCCTGGGGAGCCTATTCCACCCTTTCCTTGAAGAAACTTTTTCTAATAAGTGATCTAAGCCTCTCCTGGTGCAATTTGAGCTCTTTTCTTCTTTTCTTATTTCTTGTCACTTGTGGGAAGAGGCCAACCCCCACCACACCTCCTGCCAGGTGCCTGGAGAGAGTGAGAAGGTCCTCAGAGCCTCCTTTTCTCCAAGCTGAACAACCCCAGCTCCCTCAGCCATTCCTCCTAAAACCTGTGCTCCAGACCCTTCCTCAGCTCCATTCCCTACTCTGGATATGCTCCAGGACCTCCATGTCCTTCTTGTCTTGCAGTGCACAAAATTGGACTCAGAATTTGAGGTGCAGCCAGGGGCCAATATCCAGGTGGCAACAGGGAAACCTGGGCTGCTCTCTAGTAGCTGCAGACTAAACAGGGAATTTTTAGAGTAACTCAGGCCCATAACTACATAAATACCTAAGATTTCCCCTCTGCATCCCTTCAAATCCAAATACCTTGGAGATTTTCCTGAAAATCTTTTAGTAGTTTAAGAGCCTTTATAGCTCGTTCAGCTTTAGGTAAGAGCCTTGCCAGGGTCCCAGGCTGAAGCATTACCTCTCAGGCCAATGAGAAGGGCTGGATAGGATGAGGATTCCATCATATTAAGTTTCTAGAGTTGCAAAGCCAGCTTTTCCTGGTCATTTGAATCCTTGCAGATTTTATTTTTGGCTGAGCAGAATATCCTTTGCTGTGAGATGCATTTATCTGAGCTGCTGCTTCCTCAGCCTAAAGGCCCGCCTAGAAAAACCATGACTATCATGGTGCCTTCACACTGAAAGCAAATGGAAAATCTGCAAGGCTCTGTGAGTCCTCTTTCTCCAGTAGAGAGCTGGTAATGAGCAACACCACAGCTCAGCCCTCTCATCCTGCAGAGGGGATGTCCCAAAGGGCTGCTGCTTTGGGCACTGCAGAGGCTGAGGCTGCACAAAGACACCCAGATCAGTTTTAGCTTAGTCTCTCAGAGAGTTGCACACCATCCTCAAGTGCAAGTCAACACACCTCCTCTATTCCAGCAGCAAATGGAGAGCTGGAAGTTGCTTTGGTTGTACTTGTCCATGATACACAATGCACAGTCCTTGAAGCAAAAAAAAACCAGCGGTAGGTATCCAGACAGGGGTGTCACTGGTAGAGCATTGGCAGGGCCCAGAGGTGTTGTAGCAGTGTGCTGGGCATGCTGCTGGAGGAGAGGTTGAAGGAGAAGATAATGTATGTTCTAAGTGCAGCTTTAAGACTTGCCACTTTTTGGTTTCCTCAATACCTTGTTCTGTGCACATTTCAGAGCTGGCCCTGGGTGCCAGACTAGCTCAGCAAAGTGCTCTTGGCTTGAGGCTCCCCAGGGAGATGGAGCTGTACCTCCAGATGTGCAGAATCTCATCCTCCTGGTGCCATTCAAACCAGAATCCTACAGCACAGCAGGGAGCACATCCTTTGGATGGCCACCCCTTCCCATTGCCATCACCTGAACTCTTTTTCAGGAACTGAGATACCCACGGTCCTTTGATTTAGAGAGTGCAAACATTCCTTTTTCCCTCTCTGGGGGCAGTCCTTGCCTCTCCCAGGCTCTATGAGGAGACAAGGTCTAATTTCAACTCTTTTGAATACAACTGCTCCAGTATGGGCAAAGTATTTAAACTGCATTGCAGTAGTGAGTCAGACTCAGTGCAGCACCACAACTTGGTGCTCTATGGCTGGGGCTCCTCTAGAGGAAGCAAAAGGTGTTTTTTCCTCTTTGAATTTGTTCCTGAATTTTATCCTATTCCTATTTTAAGCAAATACATGCGCTAGTCCAAGTAGTACAGCAGTCTGCTGCACCAGAGCAGACTTAACAGGCATCCCTTAGTTTTGCAAAGGCATTAAGGTGGCGAGTGAGTTGCCATGGCTCAGTGAGAACCTTAGAAAGGGTACTTGTCAAGTATAAAATAATGTTAACAAATTAAAGCAATTAAATTTAGGATGTGGTATGTCAGAAACCAAAGAAAAATGCAGCTCTTGGCATGGCATTCAGGTGCATTTGTCACATAATGTCAAGGGGAATCCCTATAGATAGAGGGATCTTTCACTGTGCACAGAAAATGAAACTTTTATGGTCCTCACAAGCTATAAATGGGACCGTTGTTGACTTTCTTCAGGCAAAGGTTGCCTGCTCCCCAACAAAATCTCAACAGTCCCAGAAAAAAATTCACTCAAGTAGTTTTTTTTCCCCATTGAGACCGACCTTTCAGGCCCAGCCATGTTCGTTCCCAGCCCGTGCTGCAGTCAAAGTGCCTTTTGTACGTCCCTCCAAAATAGTTTATTCTTCTCTAGCAAACAACATCATTTAGCATTAGCTGGAGGAGCTGAGCGGTCTCAAGTTAGGAAAACCAGATGTATTTGAATCATCTGTCAAAATCAGAGGCCAACACTTGATCTATGGCAAGGTAATGAAAAGAGTCACTCATTCATTAATAGCGTGGAGCCGTAGGAGCACTGCAAATCACGGGGCGGGATATTGTATGAATGTGTCAATGTTACTGATATCCAGGGGCCTGTTACTGAAACATGCACTGATGAAAGGCTTCATGTGTGCACCCAGAAACAAGCCAATAAAGTCCTGCTCCTTGCAGGAAAACAAAAACAAGATCTGAAAAGGCAGCACTGAGTTAGAACAACAGTCTCCTGTTTCCCTTTTTGCTATCACTGGAGCAAGACACTGGACTTGAGAGACCTTTTTTATTATTTTTCTAAACGTTTTTTACAGACTTAACGGCCTACCTCCAAGGTCATGCCATCAAGAGGCCGAAGTGATGACTCAGATGCCATCAGTGAGTTTAGCACCCTGTCTTGTGCTGTTATTTATAGCTGGTTTTATAGCTGTGTTTTTGAGGCCCCAGCTGAGGCAGAACCTCCATGCATGAAGTCTTATACAAACACACAGGGAGGACAGCCCTGGCCAAGGGCTCACAGTCTGTAAAAGGGGGCTGCAAAGTGCCTCTGGGGTATGGCCAGTGGCATGCAGAACATTTCCAGGAGGTGCACAGAATCACCTCTGCAGCCTGGAGGAGATACTCCGTTGTGCAGCCAAGAAGTCTCCACCATAATGACAAATGGGGGTGCCAGTAAGAGGGAATGTAAAGGGAAAACACTTGGAGGCATTGGCCAGAAGTCTGCTCTCAGAGGCAGATTAGACACAGTCTGGTGTTTGTGTGATGGATTGTCTTGATAGAGAGCATTTTCTGCTCCATCTGGTGAGCTGTGGTTTGATTTCTCTGGCCTGAAAGCTGTGACCAGTGGTGACAAAGGTGATGAAGGACAGGCTCGAGGCCACACTGAATTAGAGGTTCAGACAGGAATAAAACCCAGACCTCCTCAGCCCCACCTAGATGCCAAGGCAAATAGTGCTGAAGGATGCAGATGGCCACTAATAGACAGCACCTTCATGACATTCTTACAGGATTTGAATGGTCTCCTGAGGAAAAGATTAGAAAACATACAGAATCAGATCTGCAACTAGCACACATCAGAAACACCAGCTTCTCTGGATTTAGCTGTATACTAACAGCCTATACCAACCAATAGAGGATTTGGCCCTCTGTTCTTGGGATGCTATTCACAGTGGAAGAATGTGCACACACTTAGCCAGCTTGCTCTTTTTTTTATTTTAAGATCAAGATTCATTCCAGATTGGTAATTAAGTTTAGCTCTTTCAGTGACAGGAACTGCTCTGACAGCTGCAAATCATAATATATGCATTTGTGTACATTTGTGCCTACGTGCTTGTGCATTTTTGCTGTTGTAGCTAAGAGTACAGTCAGTGACTTATGTACATTATGCTGGATCTTGAAATTGTTTTTGCAAACAGGCAGTGCTTGCAGTGAAGATGGCTGTGCTCTGCTAAAGATGTCTTCAACTCCCTCACAGAAAACGCTGTCTCCAAATGGGAACATCTCTGCCTAGGATGTTGGTCAGAACAGTCCTCAGGTTAGCCCAAGGCTACAAAGCCAAAATTAAGTGGTTGTTTCTCCTGACATGCTGCCTTCATGCTGCAGTATATGCCCACCCTGCTCTGGGGGAGCTCGTTCCAGCAAATCAGGGAATTCTGCTGGGACTGGAGACTGGGGAAGGCATGAAAGAGTTATTTGGAGCCAAGAAATGCAGTCTGAATCTTGCCAGGAGTGGTGGCAGATTGCTAAGTGCAAGCAAAAGAGATGCTCTAGGCAATGCATCCTGCTGGGGCAGCTTGTCTCAGCTGGCAGCACCAGCTTACCAGGATTCTGTTCTCAGTGGGGGCAAGGAAAAGGTTGGGAGCAGCTCCTGAGCTGGGGCTTGTGCTAGCCCCAGTGTGAAGACATGCCTGAGAGAGCCCACCCACCTTCTCAAACATGTGCTGCAAGGCTTACACTTGTGTTTGGATGCTGATCGCAAGTAGAAATGCCATCAAAATGTTGCTTTAGTTCTGGAAATTCAGCATAATTCAAAGACTGTTTTATGATACTGCCAGCCTCAATTCCATCAATGGAAATCAAAGCTTCCCAGAAACCAACAGACGAGTGACAGCATGCCAGGTTTAGTCCTCCTAGGTGGTGGCGCTGCTTGCTGAGTCTAATATGTGGGCATGCAGCAGAGATTCTCCACAGCTTCCCATCTGGCTCTAGGGACTGATGGCCACATCCTTGAACCCCACACAACCCAGTCTGCTCGTCTCTGATAGATCCGCATGATAAAATCCAGCTTTGGTGGGATTTATTTTCATCCCTCTAATGAAAGTGTTTTGATTCAGTTTGAAGCATGGTTTAGAGAGCAGGAAATTTAAAACCAGCTCAATGTGCTGTCAGCTTGAACGCAGTGATTTGCTGTCAGCCCACCCAACTGGGGTGCAGGCTGACAAGTGATGGAAAAGGCAGTTTGGAGGCTTCAGAAACATTTTCTTCACTATAGTGGTGATTCCCTCTCAAAGAGCAGACAGTCATCTACACTACCTCTCCCTAGCTGTGGCTGAAAGCCTGTCAAGCAGTCTACTATTGCCATAAATTTCACTGAGATACTACTGCAGGCTCAAAAAGTGCAAGTAAAATGCAGCACGATTGCTCAAATAGGAAAACTGCATTGTTTACAATGTGTATCAAATAGATTGGTAATTTTAAAAACTTATGTCACCTAATGTGTTGATCAGGCCTCTCTATTCAGGGTCTGTGTGTTGCTCTTAAAGGGTTGGCCTCAGCAAGTCACAGAGCTGGGGACATGGAGTCGAGTCACAAAGCTGTGCTGTGGTAGGTGAAAGAGGATGGAGCTGAGTCTCCCAAAACCACTTCTAGCATGTATTAGACATGGCCATGGCTGGTGGTGCTGGACTGCTGGAGAGCTAAGCCCAGACTGCTCAAGGAACAAGAGCTTCTAACCTGGGAATTATTTTCTGAATGTGTCCTGCTGCACCTGATGGACCACAGCTGGAAAAGAAAGACAAGAATGCCCTAAACTCGCTTGGGCACAGACAAGTGGGAAAGCACAGCACAAATCCTGCTCTGCATCTGCCAGAAGAGGGATTTTAGTCAATCCAAAACTGTGGGAAGCATCAGGCTATTATATGTAGAGTGAGGGGTGCAGTCACCTGGTGGGGAGTACATCCTCCTGCTTCTGCTGGGGTGAGAAAGGATATATTCAGGCTCCCCTCAAAAGTATCTGCTGTGGGTTTTAGCCCCTATCAGGTATCTCCCTCCAGCCCAGAATGAAGCACTCACTTTGTCTCCCCAAGTAGTACAGAGGTGGCATCACCCCATGACCACCAGCACATCTTTTAGCTGGCCCAGGCAGCTCCCTGTCCAGCAGAATTTCACCATGGCCTTCTTTGAAGGACCTCCAAGTGCCTTATGTTTTTTTCCTGGGTCAAATACATCCCTTGGTTAATCATGGGCAGGGGGAAAGGTGGTATGAGTGTACCTTACCCTCCCATGCCTTCGCCCACATCACAGCCAGTTGTTACCCCCATTCAATAAGAAAAAACCTTTTGAAATCCTGTTTTTTTCCTGTCAGAGCATCGGCTAAATTTGGATGGAGTTTAGGAAGCTAACAGGAGCACTGGTTTTAATTTTAGGGGAGAAAAAACAACCCTCCTAAGCTTGAATTTGTTTTCCAATTTCCAAGACAGCAACCACATCCTCCCTGTTTTACTGCTCCTTATCTGACAGACAGGGTCATGCCGCAGGGATAAAACAATATATATTCAATGCAGAGGCCTCACATGTTTTTGGGGAACAGTTCCATCCCTGGCCTCCTTAACATGATTTTGAAAACAACTTTTTACTTCAGAGTTTCTTTGAAGGCTGGTATTGGGGTTGGGTCCCTCACTTCTTCAGAGAAAAGTGACCTTTAAGTCTCCAATTTTGAAAGCCGTTCCAAACCAGGGAGCCTGGAGTGCCAAAACCTTTTCACATTCAAATCTCTTTCAAGCAGAACAGGGAGAGGAAGACCAGAGTTAGTGCACTCAAATGACCTCATTGGCCACATCAGAGCACAGAGCATTTATTCTATAAAGAGCATCAGTATGTGTGCAGTATCCAGGATGTCTTGTTAGCCAGTTTTTTTCAATATTGCTAGTAATAAGCCAGCTTTTATATGGTATGGTTTGGCTGGGAACAAATGTATAAATTCTGCAACATGCAAAATTTTGAGGTTCCGATCAGCAAAGCCACATTAGCACAAATGTAAGTTTAAGTACACAAATATGGAGAACATCAAAACTTTCCACAAAAGATGTTTTCCAGTGAAAAATTAGCTGTCAGGAATTTTGGGGTGAGAGATCTTTTTTTTTTTTCTTTTCCAGAATTAGTTAATTTGTGAAAGTTCTGCTTTTTGAGGAAAATGCCAAGTATTCCTTCATAATTCAAATACTTACTTTGAAAATAAAATGCTTAGATTCAGCTTGCTTTTTCCACAACAAATGGTGGAAGTTTCAGATGCCTTTATGTACCCATTTTCTTTTATGGGCTTGGCCAAGTATTATCTCCCAGAACACAACTGGTTTTTCACATCATGAGGGAAGGCTGTGGTGTATCATAGGAAAGAGGATCTGAGTGAGTGTGGTCAGCTGAGGCAAATGTAAGTATAAGGCACTTAAATGGCAATTCCTGCAGGGCAGCACATTAGCATTTCTAACTTTAAAAGAAAAGAAAATAAAAAAGATAAAAAAATCCCAGCTTTCAAAGCAGAAAAACTTGCCCTTTATTGAAAATAAGCTTAAACTTTTCTGTGGAAAATACTAATGAAAACAGCACTGCTTTCATTTCCATTAAAACACCCAAGGGAAAAAAGAAAGCGTTTCTGAAAAATTTCTGAAGAAGCAACTTCTGAAGAAAGTCAAATTGGGTCAAAGAAAAGGGGTTCTTTCTGGGTAAGACAAAATAATAAATTTTCAAATTATGTGTCAAGCGGTGGCTTTGTTTCACAAAGTCCTGCTAGCAGAAGTACCTCACGAGAAATAGGCACTTTTTAATCTTTGAACTGTGCAAGTTCATTGCCAAGAGTGTCAGTGTAATGGACAAAGGTTTGACTGTATGGGAGAGCAGCAATTCCTCATCAAATAACATGTCATGTGCTTTGGGACCATCGATGCTTATGGCTCTGAGTCTTCAGAAACAGATATGGATGGAAATGCTTTTCCTGGAGAGATGCATTTGTGGGTCTGCTCTGACCCAAGCACTGGCAGTAGCCCACATTGTGTCTGAGGAAGGGACAGTGCAGATGGCAAACATTTCTCTGCAGTGACAGATGAAATCCTGGCCATCCCTCACTCTTAATTCAGGGTTTCTTGTGTGTTTGAGAGTTTATGATGGTTTGTCCCTGTTTCTACCAACTCTGTGGCATAGGACATAGGGGAAAATGTGTCATCAAAGTCTGGGCTTCTACACCCAGCAAGTTGGGTGCAGATTGTTCTAGGGGAAGCAAGTACTGTTGGAAAAAAAAAATTCCTTTAATGTAGGAGCATCTTAGTCCCAGGACATTCTTCAAGGTGCTCAACATTGCCCAAGCCACACAGACAGGCAGGCAGCCAGCGTATCTGATGTGAAGTCAAAAGGACTTCAGCACTGTTCACGAGGATAATGCAGTGTTTTGGGTTTTTCATGTTTCAGGTTGGGGAGAAAAACCCCCTTCCAATAGCTGTCAAAATTTGGAGCCTGCAGCCCTGCAAAGAGATGCTCTGTACAGCTTCTAGCTCTTCTGCAGGGAGCAGATTTACAGCAGGAGAATTAATTTTCTGGAATACCTTTTCATCCCAAGCAATGCTCTACTCTCCTCTGAAAGTCCAGGACACTTTACCCAACCCAAACTCCCACTCCATGGGGGCACAGGACACAATGCTGCCCTTTACCTGCTGCATCTTACTTTGCTGTGAGTGCATGATGTGGTAATCTCTTGTGCCTGCACAAAGCCCTTGATTTAATCAATGGTGAAACACAGATGTGTGATGGGAACAGCAGACATAACCCTTCAGAGCACTGACTGCCTCGTCCGCCCTTGGAGATGTGAAAAAAGAAACCAAAAAAACTAAAAACAAAGTGTCAGGGCCAAAACTACCCCACATATCTCGTTCCCATGGTGTACAATGTACCTAACAAGCAGATCTTTCAGAGCACAACCATTAAAACAAAATCCCCTCATCAGCTTTGCTGGCACAGAACACAGTGTTTCCCAGGTATTGCTGATATCTGGCTGACATTCTAGCTCTCTGTGCTTCTGAGAGAGGAAACACTGGACTCTTTTTTCCTTTCATTAGAACTGCTGAAAGTTTATTTTGTTGTTGTTATCACTTTCTGCTAGGTGTTGAGCAAAAGGACACAGGGCCAAGCAGATGGGCTCCTGGAGAGAAGTGAGGATGCCAAATACCTTCCTCTTCTTCTGCTTTGGTTCAAACTGATCTGGTAGGGGTTGAGGCTGGGAGGTCACTAAAATGGATCAACCCCTAAAGCTTTTGGAGAAGCACTTTCTTTCCTTCTTTTACTATACAGGAGACCTACATAGGAGATAGCTACAAACCTGAGGTGCTCCCAGGGTAAAAGCTTCTCACTCTCAGGGAATGCATTTGCCTAAGGAAAAGTGTTATTTTACTCAATTCCTTTATCAATCTTCTGTCTCAGCCTCATCTGAGGCCATCCTCAGAGGTGTGCGACTGTTGCTGAGCGGCACAGGGACATCATCACTGATAAGGAAATCTGACACATTAACGGGGGCAGAAGGAGGAGTGAAATAAAAACAGAGAACAAATTATTAGCATTTGGGCACATAAATAGCTATGAAAATATCTATGAAAAATGGTTTCTTTCCACAGAGAGAAGATTCACTTCTACTTCTGATATTAATTTTAATGTAACGTGTTCACTTCTTTATTTAGCACTGCAAGAGTTAACTGTCTTGGGTTAAAGATGTCCAGTGTTATCCAGGGTTTTGATTTGCACAAATTTTGTTATTGATATTTTTCTCAGAATCAGCATGATGTAGTAAACAGTACTAAATGAAATTTCTTTTTTGTTGTTGTTATTTTAATTTATTTTAAAAGGAGGCATCTCTTAGGACAAAATTATTTACAGAGCAAGGAGATAAAAGGGAGCTTTAGGGATTGTTTTTTTCTATCAAGGACAAAACAAGGAGAGAGTCTGAATAGGATTGAAACAAACAATCAAGACTGCAAAGGAATCCTTCATCTCTGTACTCTGGAAGGTCCCAGTTCAGCAAAGTACTGCAGTCTGTGCTGGATTTTTAGGAAAAATTTCAGTGTTTCAAGTCTGGCATAAACTTCAGTGTCCTGATGAATGGATTTTCCATGGAGGTTGAATGGTCTTTGCAAAGATCCTTTAGTTCAGATTTTCATAGTGCTCGTTTCTGTTGTCTAAGAGAATAGCACACAAACATGCACACACAAAAACACAGGGAGTCACCAGGTTAAATTCTCAGACCTGTTTTAAATGGGAGATCAGCTCACCACCTTCTGGAGATGCTTTCCTCTCTCCATCCGCTCCGAGGGGAGCTCAGGTTGGGTTTCTTTCTCTTTTTTAAGCAGCAAACAATGAAAACAAAAAAGACCACCATGACCTGTTGGAAATCTTGCAATATCTCCTGTTCCCCCAGCTCCTAGGTGGGAGTTCCCATTAGGGCTGGATTAAGCTAAATCAGATTATGCACCACGGACAATGGTGTCTGCAAGCTCCGGACAAAAGGTGTCAGGGCAAATCTCTCCTCAAACCCACTAATATTGTCCTGCAACAGGGCTGTGAAACGAGCCCCCCTAAATCAATGCTCCTTTTGTGGGCAGGCTGTGGTGTAACAGATCAGATGCAGGCTGGGAGTATTTTGTGTTAATTGAAATGACGTTTGCCAATACACCTACAACTATCCCAGTGGGAAAACGAAGGGCAAGTGCCAGCTCTGTCAACCAGCATCTTTCCTTGGAATCTTTTCCTGTACTCCTTTATTTCATTTATTGTACCTTCTGTTGGCAGCCACAGAGCAAAGCCGCAGGGCAAACCCAGAGTTTTTGTAAAAAGTACTAAATTTGGCCAGCCCTAAACAAGATTAACTCTGGCCTTTCAAGTCTCATCAAACTGGCACTGCCAGTGCCAGGTTTATATTGGATATTAGGAAAAAATTATTAATGGAGAGAATAGTCAAGCATTGCAGCAGGCTGCCCAGAGAAGCAGTGGAAACACTGTTCCTTGAAGTGTTCAAAAAATGCATATATGTGGCACTGGGGAAATTATTTAGGGGTTGACTTGGTAGTGCTGGGTTCATGGTTGGACTCAATGACCTCAAAAGTTTTTTCCAACCTTGACAATTCTATGAATTTATGATTACAATGCCTGGATGTGCGATTGCAAACCAGCAGGAGCAACACAGGAGAAGCCTTTCAAGCCCCTTTCTGCGAAGGGCTCTGTGGGGTTTGGTGTCATGGCACAAGTTTGGAAGACCTGTAACTGGAGATACATTCCATGTGCTTGTGTGTGTGTGTGCACTGCATGCATGAAGCCTTTCTGAAGCTCCTCAGATAATTGCAGGAAATATGAAACCTTGCAGGCCTTGACAAATCAAAGCTTCAGCACAGTCTTTGGTTTTGTAATTTATAGTTTCACATTATTTTGGCTGTTTTTTCTGACTAAAGCCATCTATTTACAGTTCTTCACTTCAAATCTTCCTCCCCTAACAAATGATGCTCCTGAGCAGGCATGGGCTACTAGATTAGGCAGCTGAAAACTGTGGACTTTAACAGTGTCTTGGATAGAAAATCCCTCTTTATTTAAGCCCTTACAGTTGCCTAGTCATAACTGTTAGCATAAGAGAAGTTACTTCAGACTAACCCTCTCTTTAAAAGAAGATGCCCTTATTAAGGCATTTGGAAGCCAGCACGTTCTTTTCTGTCCTCTCTCAGATTTTACACAGCTGAATCCTGACCTACATTACGTCACCCAACCTTGAACTTGATGCAGAGCAGGGTGAAAGCTGGCTTATCGCCTGTCTTATAAACAAGGAAGGCCTGAGAGCATTTTCCCCCCTCAGACCTGGGCTGATGTCACTGTATTGTCTGTGTATTACTCATGTCAGAGACTCTTGCAAGGAAACTTGATGCTCAAGAAGACTGCAAAGCAAAATATACCAGCCCCTGAACCTGTCCTTCTGCTGGAGAGAGCTAAAATGGAGAGACCATTATCACAGTCACTACCACAAGGAAATCAATACTCAGTGGAGAATTTCTTCTCCCTCTTGGATTCTTGTATTATTAAAAAAAACCCAAACAAACCAATCAACACAATCTTTAGCAGTAGAGCAACTTTGTATATTACAGACCAAATGTGGTCCACATAAAATATACATTTATTAACAGGTGTAAGAATTTAGTTGTATCTGGAATAACGATGAGATATGATTTACCCTTCAGCAGTGAAACAACTGTGAACAAAAACTCTGAAGTAACTTTGTGAAGTTTTCTTCATTCTTTCTGAGATGGGAGGAGGTAAACGCACCACAGAGGAGGCAAGGCCATGGTACTGCAAAGTTCTGATTTCCTGGAAATGCCCACACACAACAGGCCAATGAGTGACATGTCTACAGAAGTGGCTGAGAAATCATTTTGCACAAATGTGGCTAGAAATTTATGGCAAATGTTTTAGGCATCACTTAGAGGACACCATGGCAATGTCCATGCTGAGGAATTATCTGACACATTGACTTCTCCCTCTGGAAATAGTGGGAAGTTTGCAAAAAAAAAAAGAAAAACTTAATGTGGAGAAACTTCCAGTTTCTCCCAGGTAGTCAGAAGAGCTACTGTAAGAGCTACTGAGCAGAAGAATTCAATGAATATTAGATGATAGGAAGAAATTCTTTATCCAGAGCATGATGAAGTACTAGAACAAATTTCCCAGAGAAGATGAGGCTGCCCCATCCCTGGAAGTTTTCAAGGCCAGGTTGGACAGGGCCCTGAGCAACCTGGTTTGATGGGAGATACCCACAGCAGAGGGAATTTGAACCAGGCTTGATCTTTAAGGTCCCTTCACACCCAAACCATCCTATGATTCTCTTATTCCGGGAAGGATTTGGACTAAAACCAAAATATAACCAAAGAAAAACATTTATGTCCCCATCCAGCAAAGCTATATTTCTAATTTCATTTCTGAGGAAGGCTTTCCCAGTAATCACAGCTTTACCTCCCTCACTGCAGCCTGTGACACTGGGGTCTGTGCCCTACCACAGTGTGGGGTGCAGTGTGCAGTGGAAGCAAAAGGCCTCATCTGCAGAGCAAAATGAGGGCTGCTGCCAGCCCAGTGCCTCCCCTCTCTAAGCTGGTGCTGAACCTTTTGAGTTCCTCTAAAGCAGCTTCATCACCCACTGTCCGTCACCCCTCAGTTTGGGCATTCCCACCACACATTAGTGCAAAATACTGCACTTTGGCAAAGAGAACATGACATTTTTTTCATCATTATTCACTCTGAAAAATGTGCTTTGGCAAAGGCATCCTTTTTATTTCTGTGAAACTCAACTGAAGAAACAAAAGATAAATGAGCATGTCTAATTCTGCAGCACAGTTTAGAAATAAGGTCCAGTCTATCCCCTGATGCAAGAGTGCACCATTTTTAAACCTTGGCTAGAGATGCTATATTGTCAAATATGCACACACAGAGGTCAATAGAGTTCAGTCTGATTTTTTTTCTCCTCTCTAGCCACTATTTAGATTGCTGCTCAAAAAATTTACTGCTTTATGCTCAAATTATATTTACATTTGAGCATAGAATTTCAGCATGGGCAGGGGAGGAGAGCGTATTTTCTTCATTGCCAGCTGTCGATGGTTTTTCAAAATGCTTATTTCTCAGAAAACTTCCACAAACTTTCCATTGTGATCAAGGGACACTTATCTCAAACCACTTAGAAACTGACAGGACTGCACAGTAGGTCACTCTGACCACATAAGAATATTTAGCCAGGAATTATGAGGGGGAGGATTATGGCTCTGTCTTTGGTACTCCTGACATGCCAGCTGCTGTACAGTCCGTCCTTCAGAGTATTTACATTCCTGAATTTACAGGCAGTTTAAGATGTGTTTTAAGCAATTTGTTGGACTCTAGTAAAAGAAAAATCATTTAACACATTCACTGCAGTAATTCCTATTTATTTTGTCTTCCATTTTATTATTTTGCAGAACTGTGAACGTTGATGCTGAGATAGAAACAGTACTTTATTGGCACTGCCAGTGGTTCAAAGATGAAAAGGCCTCGAGAGGCCTTTTGTTATCAAATTCCACTTACGCTCCCTGTTGTAACTTTCATCCCAGCTGAAGGGATGGTGCCAAAATCTGACTTCACTTTGGAAAGTGCCAGGAGACACCACTGGCGTTGCAACAGAAGAAAGAGAGGGGGAAGGAGACAAACTTCAATTCTGGCTGTGGCCTGGGAGAAGGGGAAATGGCTGAGGGAGAAAGAAAATGGCTTAGTGTTGCTTCCCAAACCTTCCCTGAAGTTGCTAAGCAGGTGGGGGAGATGAGGCCAGACCCACACTTCCCAAGAAGTACTTTTCAGACAGTTTCCCTGCCAAATGGGGAAAATGAGGAGTTCCCACCAAATGACTGCAAAGTCTGCCCTTATTTTCCATCAGCTCCTTCCTCTTGTCTAAAGCAGATGAGAAAATCCAGCACAACAGCTGCTGAGCAGGTAGCACACTGCTGCTTCCCTGAGCATCTCAGAGGTGGACAAATCTGATTTTCCTTTGCCTCAGTTTCTGCCCAGTGTCTCTCCACTGATTATATGCTGCTGTCTGAAAAACAAGTTTTTGGGGTCAGGCACCACTCTGCCATATGTTTTAAAAGTGTGTAAGGAATGAGAACCTTGAAATCTATATTTGTATGTATCAATAATGATGTTAATAATAATATCTGCATGACCAGCGTCAACACCTTCAGGACTGACAGGAAAATTTTCTTGCCTCCAGTCTTGGGTACAAACAGAGGATCTTTCAGACAGTCTGGTTTTCCAAGTTTAGATGCTCACCATTATCTTAAATTCAGTCTCTTCCTCCTCTTCACTTAGACCAAAATGGAACATCTCAGATTACTAATAATTTTAGAATATCATGCCTTATTGTGTTTTTTCCTCAGTTTTTCCTGATTGTGCAATGGAAATAAGACTGCTTACTCCATTGTGATTTCTCAAAGCACTGTGAGTGACTCCAGTTTTAGTGCTAAAACTTTATTAATATTGTGAAATGATGAATAATCAGCATGTGCCAGCAGTTTCCACATAAACTTGTGTCCTTGGGCCCCTTTTTACTTGACAGGTCTGTCATGTTAAAGGTGAGGTAAATTCAAGAGAGCAATAGCTATTGAATAACCCATAGAAGAAGACTTTTATTTGGTAAAAAGAAACACATTTTAGAGTAATCCACCAACAGAAGATCCTGGCAATTGGGAATAAAAATGTCCACACATGGAGTTACTCAGGGACAGTTATTTCAGGAACAACTACTGCTTCGGGGTTATTCTGGAACAGCTTCTTGTCTGCAGCAGGGGGAAGCCCCTGAGTAATGTCAGACACCACAGCAGAGAGCATGCAGAAAACAGCTATCTCTGAGGCACCCAGCCAGGACTGAACATTGTGCTCCATTTCATTACAAGTAAAGCTATTCTTCTTTTCTATTAAATACTTATGGGCAATTTTGCAAGAGGTTTTCTGATTCTATTTTGGATTCTGTAAGAATGGAGGTAGAAGAAGTGTGCAGCTTGCCTAGTGTCCTCCAGAGGTGGTCAGGAGCAGATACCAAGAGACAAAGCCTGAAACGATGAGCCTGACACCTCCTGTGGCACTTGCCTGAAGCTCAGGGACCTTCTGCTCTCCTGAAGACTTTCTTGCATCTCTATGTTTACCAGCTCTTTAAGAAATAGTCCTTTGGAGCTCTGTCTAAATATTTCTGAATAAGTTTATACTTTTGGCATAACATTTGGTTTATATTTTTGGTGGTGAGAACCGCATTTGTGTAATCACTTCAGTTGATGTCCTCTGCTTTGTAGGACATGGACATGGGGCAAAAATGCCCAGTTGTCACCTCAAACCACTCAGGTAGACAAGTCCTTTCTCATTACATTCACTGGGAAATGGATCATGGTCTAAAGCTGATCACAGACTCCTTCAGATCCTACAGGAAAACCTCCACTTTGCATCCTCAAGTCTTCAAGCATCAGGACTCAGCTGGAATGGAATCGGTTTTCCTCTGGCCCAGAATTACTTGTAATCACTGGGAATCTTTTTCTGCACTTTAAAGCAAGCTCTTACCTGCTAGCAGCACTCTCCTCACTGTGTGCATGGAATTAGCCATACAATTTGTCAGGGAACATAAATAACAGTAAGAAGTATTTGGTGTCTAAAATGAGTTTATATTCCATGCTCTCCTCCTGCTCCCGGCTGCAAAATTCACATGCTACTTCGTATTTCAGTACTTGACAGACTGGGCTGGTTTTAGGCAGCACCCAGAGAGAGAGAAACTTCTTTTGTTTGGTGCTTATCTGCTTTGCTTCTGCCCTCTCTCCACCCCTCTCCCTTGCTTGAGATAAGTTCACAGCTAATCATGAGAGATGTCAGATAAACTTACTGTGAATTGAAAACCTGCAAGGCTGAAAGGAGCGCTGTTGTTCCTTTCTCAAGCAGGTATTGTATTTATACAGTCAAGCGAACAGGAGATGCAAAAAAGATAATTCCCTCAAAACTTGGCTGGTAAACTCTCCAGAGAAAGATAAATGATAGTTAATTTTTTTTTCTCTTGATGTAGAGCCAGCAACATGCCACTGGTGCAAAGCAGTTATTATAACCTTCTTCCCTGCCCTTGCAAATGCTTTGGGTTTTTGGTCTGAAGCATCCAGGCATCCCCAGTGCCCCAGGTGGCTCCCACAGGGCCTCTGAGTGACCTGTGGAATGGGAATGGCCATCCTGGTAGACAAGCTGCTTCTGCACGACTTACCTTAAACAAATGGGTGCCGAGCTTTACCCACGATTTAGCAACCCACTTCTACATCATCCTGAGAATGAAACCTACTCAAGTCTTTTCTATAACTTCTCCTAGGGACACAAAACAGTTAAATGTATGTTGCCAATGTTTTACTCATCGATGCCTCTATAAACAGTCCCCCTCCATAATGGATGAGTTTTGATATTATTGTTTGGTGCAACAATGATCTCTGGTTAATTAGTAATACATGTGTTTTTCCCCCACCTGTTTGTTCAGTTTGCCTGAACAGTGAGGAATTATTTAAAGCAGAGACAAGATGAAAGACAGCCTTGCTTTCATGGGAACACGTAGGTATTCCAGCTGCAATTTTGTGTTTGTAATGAATAGTGACAGGGTGTTATTACACCTAAGTCCTCCCTGTACCAGCCAGTGCACACAGGAACACAGACAAGGGCCGTGACTCAGACTCACATAGTCAATGAGCAGAACTGTGTGGGAAAAGCAGAAATGACAGGAGAAAAGTAAAACTCAGATTTGCTGGCATTTTCTCCAGCTTTGCTGCACTACATCATACCAGTGCAGTGCCCAGCTCCATGCCTTTGCATGTTGCCTGGCCATTTCTCCATGGCCCTGTCTGCCTCTCAGCAGCACTTTGCATTGCCAAATCCCTGTAAGCCTTACTGAAGACAAAGCAGGTTCTTCGAGCCATAAAATGATGCCAGTCTCTACTCAGCTACAAAGATTCAGACCCCTACTGATTTTAACTGTCCTTATCTCAGTACTTCTCCAAGTGTTGGAAAAAGCTCCAGGCTGTTCTTCTCTAAGGGTAGATGGAGATCCTGCCCAGCCAAATACCATCCCCAGCCTGCATTACAAGGTTTCCCTGAGATCAAAGTGAACAGCAGGACTGAAAATATTTATATGATCATATTAAGCAATGTGAGGAAAGACTGCTGAGATCAAATCTAATCCCGTAGTGAGCACAAAACCTGCCCCGATCAGGGGCTGTGGGATTTCACACAGGTACTCCACTCACTGCTGGCTGCTGCTCAGCATCTCCAACACAACTAGAGCTGAAGCCACTCTGTGAGCAAAGGCTGCATGGGCTGAGCACAGAACCTTCCTTTGGATCTGCTCCCTGATGTTCTGAAAGCAGCAATTTCAACCTGGACCAGCCATCCATAATAACCACTTCACAGGTGCACCCTGGAGTTACCCTGCTACATCACTTTATTTAGGATGCTATCCCACAGCCAAGTGAGAGCAGGGTAGAAAAGTGACATCTAATTCTGATTCTTCTGGAAAATACCCTCTCAGTACACAGCCTTGCTATTCCCAGCTGACATAGAGTGCTGGGGGAAGGCTCCTGGATTGGATTGAGTTGGAATACAGCCAGTTATTAATTGCTCGAAAATTATTTTTAGCAGTTATTTCCTGTTAGGTGCTCTGCATGGAGGCTCTCAGCACCCCAAAGGGAGCAGATCCTCTCTTGTCCCTGGGTGTACCCGCCACCAAGGGATGCTAGCCTAAATCTGCCCCTAGATTTCAATGCCAACGTGTTTCCTGTCAGGCATTACTCATTAAAAGCTCATCCCTTCTCTTTTTGACCACACTTGAGACACAGAGCTAACAGACAGAGAAGGATCCTATTTATAACATATCGTATCATATGGTTAATTTAAAAATGGCATTTGTCAGCGAAAGCAGTAATTTTTTCAAGATGCTCACAGAGGGCTCATGAACAAATAACCCCCAAAATTACAGGCCTATAAACCTCACTTTGACTCAAGTAACTTGACAATGTTCACTGCAGAACTATTTGGGGATGGCTATTTAAACACAGCGAGCAGTTCATTATCATTTGTGTTTTCCTGCTAAGCTTTCACTCTTTTGTTAAACCCACTTCAGTCCCCAGATTGAGACATTCACAAACCTGCCAGGTCACTCCTGCTTATCTTTCCCATGACACCCCCAGTCTCCCAACGAGCCCTGGGCCATGTCAGTGCATTTCCACATAAAGCAATTCTTCTGGCTGAGCGGAGGCATTTCCCCCGCGCCTCCTTTCAGGGATGGCCGGCCCGGTTTCGACGCAGACAGTATGACAGATGCAGGGTGCATTTCCCAAGCAGAAAAGAGGTGGAGGCTGCGGGATGAATGTTAAATGTACCATACGCCCAACATAAAAACAGACCAAACATGCTTACGAGATTTATACTAACGCTTTGCTTTCCCTGCTGGTCAAAGGTTCAGGCGCTTATAATAGTTTCCCAAGGCACGTTGACTGTGACAGATTTTAAAGAAGAGACTCCTGAAGGAGTTCAAGGCATAAATTGAATTACAGTATGCTTGGCCTGCGGTTGCTAGGGAGATCCCAGATCCGAGGAGAAAGTTCCTGGTGATTTTTCACTGTTGTTTGAAGGCTGTGAAATTAAGGCTTTGTGGGGCGCTCACCGAGACAAGGCTGTGGTTGGCGTTCACCATTGACATCAAGCCGGATTGGCCCGGAGGGGGCAAATTTTTATGAAACAGATATGACAAAGCAGCATTTTGATCAAGTCATCGCTCTCTTTTAAAAGGGCCACTTTCACTTTTATTCACACTGAGTGATGGACGTTCCTATTTAAACACTTTCAGCTGCAGAGGCCTGAAGCTCAGGCCAGGATCCCAGGCTGCCCTGAGCTCTGGGAAGGTTATGGAGTGGGATCTGGGCTTCACAGCTAATCCCTTTACCTCTGGCATGGGTGGAAGCAAATTCCCAGCATTGAATACACCAAACTTCAAGAGAATTCATGTCTGGCTCTGTGTTTTGCAGCCAGAGTCTAATTTCAGCTCATTTCATGGGCTTGGGCTTTTGCAGGATTCAGGAGGAGTGAATTTCAGCTCTTTGGGGTTACACAGACTGAGTGGAGGTCTCAGAGAAGGTAAGGATTTTTTCCAAGGGAGCTGGTGGTGAAACACCTGCAATCCCATGAACGCTCTCTTCTGCTTGCACTCAGCCACACTCGACCATCACCTGTACTTAGACAAGTTTTCCATGGCCTGTGCTGCCAACAGCATTATCAAAGGCCAGCTTTGGCAGCTTTGATTGTGCTTGCAGAGCAGGTGCTGTAGACTAGTCAGGGCTGAGCACGTGAGAGGCTGAGATCCCAGGGCCTCTCCCAGCAAGTCCAAATACCCTGTGTTCAGTAGGACATCTGAAGATTTCTCAGCTCTCTGGCCAAAGCTGAATGTTGTCAAATCATGGATTCCAAGATCCTTTCATGTGACCTTCTCAAAAGAAGGAGAGAAAGAGAAAATTGAGTAGGAGACTCACAGAGCTCAGCGTGCTGCTCCTGCTCTCATGGGATGGGAGGGATGCTATTTGGGAGAAGGAATGACTGTCCCACAGACGTCAGACTTGCCATTTCCCTTCTCTTCCCAGCCAGACTTGTGTCTCCTCGTGGTCCTGTACAGTTCCTGGAGCCAAGAGGGCCTTTCCCAGCTGTGGAACACAAAGAGAATTTTCTGTAGAGAGGACCCACTTTAGCTAGGAAAGAGTGCCTCATTAGGATAAGGTGATGCCATCCAGAGCCACACCTGGAGTGGCCTGGTAAGGCAGTTCCCAGCCCTATGAACCCATCAGACCAGTTATAATGTCAGATGACTTTGGCCAGCTACCACTGGAGCTTAAGCAGCACCAGTCAGCATAGCAGGTAGCAGCTACAAATACTGGGAAGAGAGTTAGGATGAAAATCAGGATAAAAATAAAGGAGGAATAATTTTAAGAAACCTTAGCTGGAAACTTTATTTGCTCCAATTTCCCCTAAATTACTTTGTCACCATCCTCTGACCCCATTCCAGAGGGATGCTGCCCCTTAGCTAACAACCCTTTGGAATGTTGCTTGGTATTTGAAGACCAGCTGGACTTGTCCTCATTTTATAAAATAGTGGGGGAACTTTTCAAACACAAACCCCCTCCAGAATGAACTCTTCTACTTCTTATGTTTGCCTGTTGTGCACAAAAATGTCATCTCTGTTTGCTGAGAGGAGCTGAGTTAAATATGGATGGGCAGAGCTTACTTTCACTCCAGCACTGCTTGCCCCAAAACGTTATGCAATGCAGATTAATGTCTTAGCACAAGAGAGTTCAGATGAGATTCTGTGATTATGCCTTCTCAAAAAAAATTTTTTTAAAACACCAATAACCGAACAAAAAACTCCACCAAACAAACAATCAAAGAAGAAATCTAGTATGAGAGGAAGAACTCTTCCCCCACCCCTGAAAAAAAAGAATTCAGGGTTTGAGAAGTTGAACCTGAGGCAAAAGAAAGGAGGCTTAGTGGAAGTGAAGCAGCAGACAGAGACCTTTCTCAGGGTTAAACCACAGTGGCACACAGAGAAGCTGCCTCCTGTACATGTTCAGGGGGGCAGAGTTTGGGTTTCACTGAGGTTCTGGTTTGCCAGCACCCACAGCCCTATCATGTTCCTTGTTGCAATCATTAGTAATGCCAACAGGATTCAATAGACAGGATAAAGCAGGCATTGTTCTTGACCAAAAGCCCAGACTCTCCTGCAAAGCTCAGCCCTTGGAGCTTGGTGAGGTAAAAGCAGATGAGCCTCTTAAATGCTGCTTTAAAAAAAAAATTCACCAGGTCCTCCAGAGAACTCCCCATTTCTGCCCTTTCAAGATCCTTCATATGCAGAGATTTCTTAACATGATAGATTGATGTTGATAGTATGAATATCACCAGAAAATCCATAATCACCATTTGATTTTCCATCTTTCCATGGCTGTATACCTGCCTCTGGCTTTGATGTCTCTGTCAGAGACACAGCCTGTCAAGCTGTCTTGCACTGCCTTGACTTTGCTCCTGAGACAAACCCCCTCAGTGCTGGTTGCAAGTTATCTTCTGCAGATCTCAAAAGTAAAGGTACCTTAGGACTTGTGAGTGGTTAAAACTTTCTTGTAGAAACATTTATGATTCTAGGCAAGTATACATATATATGTTTCTATGTGTGTATGTTCAAAGTTTTTAATAATTGAAAATGTTTTTCTTCTTTTTGTTTCTAATCAATAGCCCAGAAAAATGCAGTGAACCTTTCCGGGGAAAGCCCTTCCCTAGTCCAGCATCTCTACTGATGAGCATTTCCCAGCCAGAGAGGATTCCTCCCATGAAGGAAACAGCACAGGCAGGGGACAGAGGCAGGAGCTGCAGTGCATGACCAGCAACCACCTTGGCACCTCAGTTCCCAGGCCATTCTCCCAGTCAGGGCAGAAGTGTCCCACGAGTGTCACACACTGCTGCAGACATGGTGACCTCAACTGGTTGCTGCTCCTGTGCATCAGCCCCTTGGAAGTGAAATGCTGCCCACCTCACTGCTGCAAACCCCCAGCAAATCTCTGCTTTTGGTCTCCTCCAACACACGGGGAGAGGGATCCCATTACCTGCTCTGGAAATGGCTTGTGCCTGAGTTTCTTAGTAGTGCAACACTTTTTTCTCTCTTCCAGTAATTTCTAATCTAACCCTTTCCACCCTCTGCTCCCCCTCCCCCCCAGTATAACTCCGGACAGAGAAACAGCTGCAAATAAAGAAGGGATTTGCTCTTGTCTCTTAAAAGACAACTTCTCATCCAGTTTCTCCTTTGGTTGTGAGCACTGTCGGTAAATGAGACAGATGCCACCTATTTATGTTTTCTGATCCAAAGCATGCTGGGGAAAAAGGAATCACTTCCTGCACACACTGGACAAGTGGCAATACCTACAACTTCATCTCTTTACACACTCCTTAATTCCCATAATTTCTTTTTTCAAATCACTGAGCTAGTCCATGCAAAAAAAAAAAATAAAAATAAAGTGAACAATATACAATGCACCTGGGTTTTTATATTTTCCCTTTGGGTATCTTTATCTAGAATTTAAAAGCCATTATGAAGTAATGCTTTCATTTTATTTTATGTTTTAAAATAATGAAGTCTAATAAAATTGATTTCCAAAGCCATTCAGTTTTAAATGTAATAAATCAAGCTGTAGAGATACTGTGTGTGCATGTCTGTGTATGCCAAATGCAACTCAAATTAATACACTGATGTTTTACACTATTATAAATTGTGGTTTTTTCTTTTTTTTTAATACCAGCTTGATTAATTGGTCCCCTAACTGAACATTCAGGCTGCTACTGTGACGAAATGTTTTGTGGGTTGACTGGGCAATGGATTATTGTAAAGAGCTGAGTAATTAACTCTATTGGGAGTCTTATATCAGGCACTGGGGTTCAAACCAAACCATGTTGACTTGCTGTTAGAAATGAACCAAATGCCAGGGGGTAAATTCATACCTGGTATAATCCACTGCTCAGCCCACTGGAGTTACTGCAGGAAGGGGTTTTACTTGTGCCTTATGTTTTCACTAGCACGGTGCAAAGGTTAAGGCTGTCAGGCCAGGCTGTTTGAAAGCTTAACGAGTAAGCATTATCACTGTTTGCAGAGTCATTCTTCAAATGTTTCCAGCATAAAACAGTTTATTAAATGTCTGGCAGACTTTCACTGAGAAATGCCAAGATGTGAATTCTCCCTTTCCTCACTGTTATTTCAATACTTAGCACCTCTGCAAGGAAGGGGAGAGAAAGACAAGGATATCCCCAAAATAAATAAAGCCTGATACCCAGAATGCAGCTACTCAGAACTCCAGGAGGGATCCAGGCCCCATCATGGATGTTTGCACTGGGAAGGACTTTGTGGCCCGGAGTCCACATGTGTCACCATCCTGTGAAAGAGTCACACAGGTTCCACATAAGGCATCCTCCCTCTGAGCTCCTTCAGACAACCACTGTGAGCTCTCCAGTGGCTCATTCTCCTTCCCATCACATTTTTTTTTTTTTGCATTTCTCTGATGTATTTCAAGATTAAGGACAACTCTGGCCTGTGTGATTCCTTGCCTCACCCACCACCTTGAGCTGATGACACCAATGAAACCAGCCTTGTCCCCACCCTAGGGTGGGGCTGCTGAATTCTGTACCTGGCATTGCCAAAATGGCCTTCACAATGATTTCAAATACTCTGAGATGCCAGCAACCTGAACTAGGTACTGCCCCCTCAATGGACAAAGAAAACAAATATTGTTTCCCAGCAACAAACAATCGTTTAAACTTTTAAGAGCTTGTGGAAGAGAAAGGAGATGCCTCTTTATCTCTAAATAATTCTCAGGAGGAAGGGAGTCCAAAAGGAAGAACACTGTAATGCAGAACAGGAGAAAGAAATAAAATAGACCCTGGAGAAGACTGAAATCTATTTCACAGATGTTGTTTTATTGTGCTGGAGAAGCTTTTCTCTAAGAAAGAAAAGACAGAATAGCACAGAGAGATTAAAAGTTTATGAGTGCAACAGTGTAAAGAACCTGGGCCAGAAACTGTGCCTAAGTTAGATATTGCTCCCAGTGTTGGGGACAAAAAGGGGAGAAAAAGGAAGTGGGATGCATAGTTTGGCTACCTGTGCATACTGTGGTGTGGCACAACCTGCTCACAATCCCCCGAATGGAGGAGAGGGGTGTTAGTGGGTGATTTCTAGAAAAAATTATGCTTGAGGCCAGCAGGCAGGGATGAGCAGCCAGGCAGAGCAAAGCAGGCAGCAGGCACAGAACCCTCAGTGAGGGTCCAACACAGTAAAATATAGTGACATGAGACAGAGATTGGCTCTCTGTACCTGCAGCCCCACCACTGTGTCCATGTCCTTCCTCTGGTGTCTCCACTTCTCAGGATGAAAATCTTGATACAGAGATACAAAGAGCTCTTCCCCTCAAGAACAGGTTTCTCCCTAGTTGAGGGGTGCAGAGAGGCCTCAGGTTTTGTCTGTTTACATATTTTTTTTTAATTTCTAATGTCTTTGATTTCATGAGGATATAATATCCCAGGCTAAAGCTCAGCTCACCAAAGCACAGCTGACATCTGACATGCTGCTCTCACTGAAACTGCCCCCAAGTGTTTGTCAAGGAGTGGCATTCTTGTACAAATATTTGCTACAATGCTTCAAGAATTTGGTCAGAACTCTAGCATTCAGACAATATGCTAACAAACATTCTTCCTTTTTAAATTAGGAATAATTTAAAAATGAGATAAAAGAGGTTTTTCCATATATTGGTCCTCCAATGCCTTCCTCAGTAACTGGGACTAAGTGAGAGCCCCAGGGACTCAAAGATTTGTTTCTTCTTCAAAGAAAAACAGCAAACCTCCCCCCCCCCCCCCCCCCCCAAAAAAAACCCCAAAAAACAAAAAACCAAAAGCAACCAAAAAACCCCGTTCAAAATAAGGAAAAAGGCTTCCAGACACAAGAAAGAAGCAATAAGGAACAACACACATTTTCAGATTTGTGGCATAGCTTCCACTTCTGTGTGGAGTACTGTGTGGCAGATAGAGCCACATCTTGGAGTGAATTCTCTTTAAAGGCAGCTAACTCTGTAGATCAAGACCCAAATCACCAAACTTTACATAACAGCTTGCTGCAGGGGAAAAATAAAAAAGTACAAAGGAAACACTGGATGCTACAAGGAGAAGAAGTCATTGCCATGCTCATTGAGAACACAGAGAGTTGGAGCCTTTATAGTAACTTTGTTGGATCCATTTGAGACAGATAAAAGAAAGCAATGATTTCTCATCCAAAAGAGATGAGAAAAAGAAAAGATGTTAGGCGAGAGATGCTTCATTTTTTCTCAGAAACATGCGTCATTAGGGAAATATCATCTTTCTCTGTTAGAATAAATTATTGTGCAGCAAACATATGCTACTGCTTGTTGTACTGGAAAAATAGAAAGCATCTACTGCTTTTTGAGTTGATCAAGTTAAAATGGGTAAGAAAAATGAATCATCTTCATAGCCACTCTTTCAGTTACATCCCAAAAGCACAGATATCCATATGATGTTCACAAAATGAAAGAGAAATTTAATTTAGAGAGTTTATTTAATAATTCTGCCAATGGCCAAACAGGAAGACAGAATGAAGAAGGTAGGATATTTGATTACTTGTCTAGCCTGCACCATGCTAGCTAGAATATTTTTCCCTCATTCAGCCCTTGGGGTCAAAATCTATTGACTTACATTGATGTAAGCACAGAGTAAGCCTGAGAGGTACATGGATTTTCTCCCACTTTGTGGATGTCGCATCCCTGAATGTTCAAGGTTAGATGGGGCTCTCAGCAACCTAATTTAGGGCATGGTGTCCCTGCTCAGGACAGGGAGACTGGAACAAGATGGTCTCTAAGGTCCCTTCCAATCCAAACCGTTCTGTGATTCTGTGGCATCCATGGGAATGACAGAGATCACAGAGCACTCTAAATCGCCGTCGGGAATTCTGGAAATACTGAAAAACCTGGGGATTTGCCACTTCAGGACAGCACAATGAAACTTCTTTTCCTTTCAGTGGATCCCATGGATGCACCTTACCTTGAACAGATACATTTTTCATTAAAATTTTCCTCAGATTGCATAAAATGCTATAATAATGGTCTCTCCCTACATTTCCTTTCTCTACAGGTTAAAACTTTGAGAGAAAGAAGATACCTAGGAAGATTTATTTCAAAGATTAGGGTAGAAAGTTCACTTTAACTGAAAGACCCAAACCCCAAAAGTATTGCAAATGTTGCCATTAGGAAGAGCACCTAATTCTTAAGGAGTTATGCACAGACTGCTTGGGAAAACCTGGGTTTGCTTGGCTATCAGACTTGTTATCTAAGCAGCATCCAGCATTGTTTAGTAACAACTCAGACATGAAAGCTGATTGGTGTATCTCCCATTTTGCCTTGAAAATATGCAAATATCTGATATGCAAATATCATATAAGCATTCATATGTATACATACAAATTACTGTGAGTAACAAGCACAGATGTTTAACTTACAGAGTCACAGGTTGATACGATTATCTCATGGAAACGAACATAATTCAGAGCCTATTCCCCACCCCTAATATGAGGGTTTACATTTGGAGTCACTCTTGTGAAACCAGGGGCTTTTCTCTTATTTACACTCCCCAGAGCCATCATCAGAATCTGCCCCACCCATAGCACGGAGGACTGAAAAATGAGATGCAAATCTCAGCTCATTTCACTGCTATGTGCATGCAAATGCCACATGCTCTGTTCTGTGGAGTAAAAGTGCTCAGACATCATCCTGCCTTATCAGAGCTCCCTACAAACACTGGATTTATGAGCTGCACATTAAGCCCTATGATTTATGATGCTTTCTCTGCTCAGGTTCGCTGCTTTCCCCTGGGGACCATATCTGAGTCCGTAGGCACTTTCTAAGATTTCTATGAACTACCTAAACAAAATGCCCTTTCATGAGGCCAAATACATCACATCAGGAAAGCAACTGTATTTCTTTCATAACGGTTTAAGCTCCATCAGCTCTCTGAGGCTCAGCAGCGGCTTCTGGAAAATACTTAGCCCTGTGTATACCAGAGTGATAAATTAATACAGAAACGTTCTTTTAATTTAGAACTGCCCATGTTTCTGTCACTGGCCATAGGGCACCCTGACAGGAGCACAAGGCCCCTCTGTTTGTGTCACCATCCTTAATGCAAAGTAGGTAAACTCTGACGCAGGCTCTTTTCCAGCAATGTAGCAGCTTTTTCCTTTTATTCACTCCTGAAGTGGCATTTTGATGCACTCAATATGTGTTCAGTGCAGGCCCAGGAGAAAAAAAAATTGAAGGAAATACCAACTCCCACAGGTTCTTCTGTTTTCATGCAATAGCACGCTCTAAGTGGACCTAAGAATTAATCATCATCTGTAGGAGAACTGCACCTCACTTGAGTTTCCGTGGACAGAAATTATATAGCTGCCAGAGAAAGGAACCTCTATCATATTTTCACCTACCACTATGTGTAAAGTGGGATTTTATTGGCATGTGTGCTGCAGCTCAGGCTTTGTTTCAACAAGGCAATTGGGAAATCAGCATTTTAACATTAATAGCCATTACCATTGCTTTGAAATTGCATCTGTGTTGTGTGGGATGTGCATGCCATATCCAGAGATGGAAGAAACTCAGAAAAAAATATATGTGCAGCAGAAAAAAAGATAAGGATAAAGGTGTTTTTTTTCTGTCTCTAAGCACTGACACACCTTTTTGGTTGAAAGGGAGAAATATAAATGAATTTCTTCTGAAAAATAATCATCTATCTGGGCACTAGCCCAGTTTTCCAGTGCCTCATATTTATAGCCTGACTTACAAGCTATTTGCGTCTTTTTCATTACAAATGCCCCAGCTTCTGGGGGCCAAAACCTTGACTAATAAAAATAACAATGATGATAAAA
Organism: Petroica traversi; assembly: GCA_025920805.1. Lineage (NCBI taxonomy): Eukaryota > Metazoa > Chordata > Aves > Passeriformes > Petroicidae > Petroica > Petroica traversi. The sequence goes on from JAHLSL010000015.1 coordinate 26,791,882, forward strand.
ATTTTATGATGTTCTCATTTTATTTGTAGATTGCATCCTTATTCCCCACCACTCGTTCATTTTGGGCAGCATCCAGAATTGTACTCAGGAACCTAAAATGAATTCAAAGAAGAGTTTAAGCTCCTCTTCTGAGAAGAACAATCCAAACCCAATCCTCTGAAAGGCTTTAGTAACTTTAATGGCCTTTATTTTCCTGATGAAAATATTCTTAAGCTGTTTTTTAGGGAAAAGGAGGGTCTTGAGATTATATTCTTCTATCTTCACTGCCTGACTGCTATAAATAAGAGTTGTAACAAAGAGGTGAGCAGAGGAGAAAGGACCAAACATATTTCCACAGAAAATAGAGATCCTTCCATCTGCACTGAAATATTTGATCTTGGTGCCTGCCTAAGGAAAAATTTCAGACCCTGAACTCTTATCTCATGTAGGGACAAAATGGTAGCCTTCAATTTTGAGCTACTTCTGGATGTAAAAAGATTTTTTTTTCTTTTCCATTGGCTCAGATATTCCCCTACATATTCCCAGTAAACCTCTAGACAACAGAAATGCAAGGCTCACTCAGTATCCAATGTTTTATCATTTTCAGATGTTACAGCTTAATCCAGCCAGCCTGCACTGGGTTGAACTGTAACAAATAAATAAGCTTTTCTATCTCTGACAGACAGAAAGCTTTTGTTCTAGTCCGGCAAGGACAAGGAATTCCCACCATTGTTTCATGCTTCACCCTTCTTTCTTCTTTCTTCTTTTTAAGTCCATTTTTCAAAAAGTAATTTTGAAATGTTCTGGGAAAGGTTGGGGGGTAGTGGTAGCTAATCTATCATCCTCTTCTGATAACATTTAATTAAAAACCACAGCTATTAGTCATCTACTACCCCACCACCAGAGCTGACCTGACAATATCCTAACACACTGGTGAAAGAAAAATTGAGAAGATTCTTTTTCATTTTATTTTATTTTATTTTATTGTACCAGCACAACATATAATTTAGGGGAGGGCAAGGCAGCTTCTTCTGCCAGTTTCTCAGGAGGCGAATCCAGCATTTCTTTAAATGAAGGGTTTTTCTGCTGCTGCTTGTTAAATGTTGTTGGTTTAAAAGAAATCCAAACCAGGAACAGCTACCACAGAAGAAAGCTCTTGTATAACCAAAGCTGTCACCCTCCCAATAGCATCTCTATAGCCAACATTTTCAGCCTCTGCAAAGGTTAGACTTTTCCCTCAAGGGAATGGGAAGCCAGGAATTACCAGGTTTAATTGTAATAGAGAATATTTCTGAGACCAAATTGTTAAGTTGACCACGCACTCACGGCATCTTGACTCAGCTTGGCCCATCTGCTCTTAAACCTGTCTCTTCATATACTTGGAGATGCCTTTGTTAAGCCAGGCTCAAATGGCTAATGATGGAAACAGCTGAATCCTTGAGGACAGGCTCAGTGACCCCCTCCCCTCTTGGCAGAAGCTGACAAGGTGCTGGGACTTCCTGTCACCCATCCTGGCATGTGGGTCTAGTTTGAGACTGCCATAAAATGAACTTACAGCTTTTGCTTACACAATTGCAAAATCAGCTCAGCATTCAGCTTTCAAGAAGAAGCAAAAACAATCAGCAAAGCGTGGCCACAACCACACACCCCCTGGAAGACTATCCCTGCAATAGTTGGGATGGGAATGGGGAGCTACATACAATTACTTTTATTATGAGTCAAGCTTGGGTTCAGGCTACTAACCTGTAACCTGTCATTAGGAGCAGATTTCACAGCCTGCACTGTCTACAGCATTTAGTCCTTACAGAAACATAATGAAAGATCCTGACAGGGCAAAGCCTGCATAAGGTACCAGGCTGCATAAAGGTACCAGGCAGAAGTGCAAGGCTTTCCTGTATTTCCCAAATTGCCAGAGTGGTTTCATGAACAGCAGAACATGATTTCCTAAGTCTAATCTTCATATGACTGGTACAATTTAAAAAATGTGATCTCTGAGCAATTCCAGCCTTTCCTTCTCACTCAGGTGAAGATTCCCTGATGTGTCCTAGAATTGTGTTCTTGCTACTAATTTCTCCTCTGATGAGAAGGTGAAGAGGCTCTTCTCTACAGAAACATAATTTTTAAGTAAACTTCTAAGACCTTGTGGTATCTTCAAGGTCTTTACAAACATGTCAAACATTGGCTGAAACAGGCAAGAGGATTCAAAATTTATTATTGATGAAAAGGGATTTAAAGAGGTCCAGTAAAAAGAGACAAGCTAAATATTAAAAATAGTCATCTAGAGAAGGGGATGGGAACACTGCAGGGTTTCCCATGGAGCCAGGAATGACCATCTTTTTTTGTCTCTCTATTTTGACCATGCATGAAATCACAGCAATAGACAGTTCAACTTGTGTGAGAGTCATTAACTCAGAAATCAAAAAATGCTTTTCTTCCCTCTATGGATGCTGCTGAGAAAGGCAAGACTGAGGCAAGAGCACACCATGTGAAGCTACCTCAGGGATGTGTCTGTGAGCTGGTGTCACACCTTTGGCTCCAGTGTAGACTTACCTGAACAGGCTTTTGGAGCCTGAGGCTCTGTGGGGGCTGGTCCAGCCCAGGGCATGAGGAGTGCAGGGCAAAGGCAGTTCCTGATCTCAAATACATCACAACGGGGGCCTTGGCTTGGCTTTGTACCCTTTGGGACTTCAAGCTCCTATGAAGACATTCCACTTGTGGCCCAAAAATTTTGTTTAAATGCAAAATACTAAGATTTGAAAGTGCAAATTGTTTTCCCATGTGGAAAAAGACATAATTACACTTCCAGCATTTGCAATTTTCAATGTCTTCATTTGCAAGTGTATCAAACCTTTACGGACATGAAGTGAAGGCTTTAAGCTCCCAGATATCCTATTATATACACAATTCTGCCAACATGTTGGTTTTCAGAGATACTTCATTATTATTTAACCAACTCCAAGTCTTAAATGGGAAAAAGGTGAAGCGATGCTCTGTGTTTATTTCTCTTCTTCATTTGATAGAGTGTGTGGTTAGGTTTGGTTAAGAAAGTAGCTATAATGAGATGAGACCACAGACCACTGGTTAAAAAGCTAAGAATAATCATGCTAATGTTTTATTCATGTGGGAATGTTAATTCAGATGCAGCTGTAATTACAGTACCATCATCATCTAGTGGCCTGGAAGTGCAAATGTTCTTCCTGACATGTGGAATAATGGGAACCAGCTCAGTACAAATGCTGCTAACCAATAGCCAGACACACTCAACTGCACTCGTCTCATGGCCCCTGGGGTGCTCTTCCTAAAGGCATCAGTCACTGCCACTGACACAAACCGTTGAAGACAAGGCTGCATTTTTCTCATCTCCAGGCTTAAAACAGATCACCCAGCATCCCAGGATTGAAAACAAATAAACAGGCAGCTAACCTCCAAGTCCCCACTGACACCACAACAAATGTTGGGAGCAAAGGTTGGATGTTGGGGAGGTTTCTTTGTGCCCACCTCTACTTGGAGAGGGTGTGGTGCTGATGAGGAGGCTGGGCAGCAGGAGCTGAGCTTCCACAGTTTTATGGGCTGCGCTGAGGGCAGCCCTGGTACAGGGAATTCCTTCTGCTGAATGGCAGGGCTGATATTTGGCTGCACTGGTATAACCTCTCCTCCCCTGAGAACAGCTCTGAGCAGCACAACAGGCAGGAGCTGCTCGGCATCGTTCTCCCCTGCAGCTGCTTTTTCACAAAGAGCAAGAAAGCAAGGAGCAGAAATCCTCTACTGTTTGCCCCTCTCTTTGCATAAAAATGAGAATTAAATTAAATTTTACATTATCCTACAATCTTTCTGAGGATGTACTTCTGCTTTCCTGAAGACCTGGCTTAAACAGTGGCTGAAATCGAGAAGATTCTGTGTAATGAAGAATGTACCTAGCAGCAAAATCTCAGTAAAGACTCTCTCTGCTCACTGGTGTTACAAAACCCCCTGGCAATGTTCAGTTTTCTCTTAGGCTTATTTTCTCATAAACCATTTTAAACAAAAACTTTTCATCTCTATGCATCTACTATCTGTGTCTTAAAAATGTATGCAGATCATAAAATTTCTGGTAGTGATATCTTTTTACTCGTGTCCATGATCCAGTAAAAAAATCATTCCATTCTTCAACAAAACATACTTACAGTGTTTCAGCAGGGGAAGATCCAAGTTTTAAATGTTGTACATCACAAAAGTTAGGAGCCAGGCAGAGAGTTCAGGTTTACACTGGAACAACTTTCAAGAGCTGGTTGAGACCCATCTGTAATAAAAAGCACTCCAAGCTGTTTGGGAAAACATATTTTCATTCTGCTAGAGACATCAACATATCTAAATTACACTCTGTATGGAATGAAAAGAATAATCATAATACTACAATAATAACAATAATCCCAAACCAGAATGTCATCTCAGGAGCATAAAAAAAAAAACAAACCACAAAAAATAAAAGTCCTAAATACAACTTTTTTTCTTTTTTTTTTTTTCTGGAAGTAAAAACAGCATTTTGCAGCAATGGTAAGCACAAAAAAAACCTCTTGTTAAAAATGCCACCATCCAGAAAACCTGAACGTGCTGTTTGAAATAGAGTTCCCTGAACAAAAACACGTACGCTCACAACACTCTCTAGTGTTCCCTCCACAACATACCAGCCTGGCACTGCCCTGTGGTCCTGCAGGAATATTTTGATGAGAGGTGTTTCAGGCAGTTTGATGGAGTGTGCAGGGGAAGGACTCCTCTATGTATTGGCTGCTTCATTAGTGTTTGCTGGTCACCTGCTGTGCCTGGAGACTTTGTTCTTTGGGCGGACAGGAAAGCCATGGTCATTCAGTTGTCACTGCAAATTTCTTGCCTAACAGTTGCAGTATTTAATTGTCTTAATTTCTCAGGAGTAGAGGGCCAATACTTAATGCAACAAGCTAAAGGAAATAATTGGTATAGCACTTTGGTCAATCACAGGGTGTGTCAAATAGGAACTGTGGCTCTCATAACTCTCCTAAAACCAATGGTGCAGAGAGGAAGGCAGCACCTCTGGTCTTTGCTGCAAAAGAAATACCTCAATGGAGAGCCTCTGAAACAGGTAAAAAAAAATTATACAACAGGATGATGGTTTTTGCTGGGGCCTTCTATGCAAAGACAAATATTTTGACTGGTTTCTTTTATGTATGTATTCAATAAATTACAATCAGTGGGTTAACATTTTTTTGGCACAACAGGGAACTTGTAATTGTGCTTTAGCCTATTTGTTTAGGTGGACACTACAGCCTTTCTTTACAGACTTCCAGGACACACTGAGATGTTCAATTCTCCTTTCCTTTAGTGCTGCTGCCCTCATGTCTGTGCTGAAGGGGATGCAGCTACTTCCATCCCCCGGCTGCCTTGACTGACACACTGACTCTCTTCTGAAACAGCCTTCTCTACTTTGAGGAAATTCTGATTTCTATTAAAAGACACCACAACCTTCAGGAGAATCATGCCCCTGGTTATTTTACAGAATCACAGAATAGTCTGAGTTGGAACAGACCCAGAAGGATAATCAATGCCATCCCAAGAGTGTAAAGAGATGAAGAAAATGAAGGTTGGTTTGGAGTAGCTGTTTCTGAAGGTAAATCAGCAGAAGGTCCAGGCAAGAGAAAATCAGCTCTGCCTGGGCAGACAAACTTTCATACAGAGCCTAAATATTACCCAGATTTAATGTTTTCTGATTCTTTTGGCAGCCAGGATGACTGTTCTCATATTTTGAAGTAAGACATGCATGTGAGATCTTGGACCTGATGGTGAGTGCTGCAGTGTGATCACACTGAGCTGAAAAACCCATAAAAGGGCTCATCTTACCCGTCATCACAGAGAATTAACACTGGCAGGGCAGCTTGAGGGCAAAGTACAGCCCCCAAAAGACACCTGAATGGGAAAAATATCTACTTCTGAGGAAAAGTAGTCACTTCTATTAGCCTGATGTTGGGAGAGCACATCAAACATTGCTTGATAAAGAGCTTGATTCTATAATAAATGCTGAACCATTTCCTTTTTCATTTGCCCTTTGGACTTGCAGTCCCTCAAATCCTCTTGGTTGTGTTGATGTTTTCCTCAACAACCTGTACTGAATCAGCCAGCATGGACCCTCCACAGGAATGTGGGACACCCCTGCACAAACATAATTAGCTGCTGGGTTTCCAGCAGGGCATTCAGATTGGGAAGATTCAGATAACAACTTGAGGCACAAACAGCTCCAGGAGTTCCATTTTTGCTCTTCGAATATACAATGCACTCATGTTGACCCTGCTGATCTGGTTAGAAGTGAAGGGAATTATTTTCTTTACTTTTTTTACTGAGTTTTATGTATCATGATGTCAAAAGGAAAAATTATAGCAGAAGAGAGTCCTGAGCAATATCCAGAGCTACAAAATTTTGTGATTTCAGCTGTTCTACTGCTGGAATTTACTTCCACACCTTACATACAAATAATATCAACCCCCTCATGTAATCCCTCACCCCACATGGGAGCTCAGGTTCCAGATGTATTCAGCTTGGCACAGTTAAGCCCCACCATTTACTCCTTCTTGGCCAAAGCAGCTGAGAAGGTCTGGACCTGTCCTTGCCATGAGTCAGAGCATTCATAGGGTTTTCATGTTACATGAAATACCTCTGTAGTCACTCCAGTTGCTTTAGTGAGGCAATCTGGAGTCAGGGGAACCCACACCAGCAACTACACCCTGCATGTGTGTGCATGTAAAACAGAACAGAATCCCTTCAGTTGGAAAGGACCTACAATGACCATTGAGGCAAACTGACCAGTTCAGGGCTGATCAAAAATTAAATCATTTTGTTTAGGGCATGGTTTAAATGCTCCAATTACTGACAGGCCTGGGGCATTGAGCACCTCTCTGGAAAACCTGTTCCAATGTTTGACCAGCACCATGATAAAGAAATGCTTCTCAATGTTCAATCTGAACCTTCCCTGGCACAGCTCTGAACCATTCGTAGTGTCACTGGATCCCAGGGAGAGGAGCTCAGCACCTTCCTCTCCACTTGCCCTCCTCAGGAAGGTTTAGAGAGCAAAATATGTATATGTGTGTATGTGTGTGTGTGTGTATATATATATATATATATATACTGTAACTACAGGTAAATGGGCATGTATTTTTTGCAGCACTAGAAGGATTTTTTTTCCCAATAGAAACATTTCACTCAGACTATAAAAAAGTCTTCTATGTCTATCTAGCTTCCAATGATACCTCCTGCTATTCAGAAAGGTAACAGCAGACATGGGAAATCAAGGACAAGAGTGAAGGCTGAGACCTCTGAGCAGAAGGACCTGATTTCAGCACCTGTTTTCTGAAAGCAGGAGGGGAGATTTCCTGTGCAATTCAGTGTCTGCAATATCTTGCAACTCTGTCACAGGGAGTTTACCCCCACAACCTGTGCTCCCCTGACCCAGTCCCTCCCTCAGTTCACCCATCACTCCAGCTCCCATAACAAATTATGCTCCCATTTCTTTCTCACACCCACAGAGCCAGTGACAAAATCCTCCTGGCTATTCCCAGGCCCTTTCTGCAGAACTAATACATTTTAAAAAGTCTTTCTTGCTTCTTTCATTTTCCCACTTTCTCTCCTGTTTTTAATTAAACACTCCCTGCTTGTGAAAGTGGGGCAGGGAGGGTTTCTTTGCCTTTCTGTAAAAAAGCCCACCAAGAAAGTTTCCTTAATCTCTCACCAGTGTAACATAAGCTTTCATTATGCCAACGAGAAAGCTTCAAAGTTTTAATTAATTTCTCTGCTTACATAAGCATAACAATATTAGTCATGTTGGCCTATAAATTGTAGCGACCAGCTTGGATTTTTAATTAAATTAATGTCATTACTTTCAGAGGCATGAAATATATTCCACCACATGCACTATCTACTCAATACTCCTCCTCCTTGACTCCCCCTCAATTCTTTGTGGCCTACAGAGGTGGGTTCAAAGCTGGGCACAGCAGAGGAGCTGGCCAGCCAACACTTGCAAATTAACAGCCATGTTTGGAAAAGGTATTCTTTCAGAGAGGCAGGATCTGTTCACATATCCTACCAACCAAATGAAACAAGAAACCACAGGGATATGGGGGTAGTGGAGGAATGATTATGCCCACACATAAAAGATACTCCTTGCTGTCTGTGATTTGTGAAATATTGTAAAAACGCAACTTTGGTTTGCTATTGTAGCAATTTACTGGTGCTTAATAAAACATTTGTTTGTGTGATGACGTCTATAACAATTCATAGGCTCATTTAATCATGGAAATGGAGGGTTCAGAGGAACCTCGAAAGATCAATTACATCCCCTGGTCCTCTCTTGAGATATATAATAAATAATAGCTACACGAGAAGCAAAACCAAAATGTGTAGAGAGAGTGGGTATGGTTTAGAGTTTGGGCTCCTTCTATGTTAGAGGTTATCACAGATAAATTTTCCTTGGAAAATAAATCCTCTTATTTGCCACATGCTTTAGTTCAGTTGTAACTCATACCAGATGAATTAAAGCTTGACTAATAATTCTGATGTTCTTCTTACTGAGGCTTTAAGAGTGTGTACTTAATGACTAAAATGTGTTTATTTAAAAATTACATAGCAGAACCATGACAGCCTTTTGTAAACTCCAACAACCAGTCTGTTTTGCTGCCTGCAGCTCAAATAAAGAAATTGCCTTCCAAAGCAGACAATAACCTTTGGTCTTGCAGCACATCCCAGAGAACAAATGACTTTACATTGCATACCCACAGCACCACCACATCATGGATTCATCTCAATCAACAACTGCTGAGCTGTTTTGGTCAGAGGTGCTATGGCCTAATGCAGCTCTTCCAGTAAGTTCATACAGGGAGCACAAGTCCTGTGTGTCTCACTCGCTCCTCAGGACAAAGGTTTTTATATTTGCTAAATCTGGGGCACGTCTGTGCAAGGGTGGGACCAGTGCCCTACAGGGTGTGTGCTGCAGTCCTGGCTGTGCCATTGCCCTTCTCTCTCCCTGCCCCTCATCTGAGGCATGCATGAGGTGAAGTGTTCCCTGGACTTTTATCCTGAAATTACCATGTTACAATGGCAAAATACCTCTGCACGACACCACTAAGCCATAAACTATCTGGTAATGCCATGTACAAATCTATGCAGAACTTTAATGGCAGGACCATGAGGGAAAGGCAGGTTTGCTGAAAGTTCACAGACCCAGACATAAGGCCAAACAAAATCAGGACAGATCAAGACCTGGACTGGAGTGGAGAAACAGCTGCTGACCCAGCCTGAGTTCTACACATATATCACCTATTCTGACACTTTGGGAGTCAGAAAGCACTACAGAGGTGAAAAAATGTACTTATCAGTGAGGAGTTCTGACCTTCCTTGACACTGCAGAACAGCCTATAAAGAGGTGATGGATGCTCATCCTGCTAAAAGAGAAGCAACCACAATTAGAAGCTCAGGATTCCATGTCCCTTGTGTCAAAAAAAGGAAAAATCAGAGTGGAAAAAACAGGCACAGAGCTTGAACTGATGGATTTGTTGTACACGATTTTTGAATGGTGATCTTTGAGGCTGTGAATCCTGACATTGCTCTGGTACAGAAGGACACAATTCAGTGGCTGATACGGTAGAACTAGGACACAGTACCAGAGTTTTCCCATGGAAATAAGGGTACAGCTAAATCATGCTTTTCTTTTGAGGAGCGAATCCACTGGCATTGGAAACCATTAACTGAAGTAAAATAATGCAAAAAACCTATTCCAGTTTAACCCCATGGATATCTCCAGACACCTAGAAACTACAACAAACAGTTAAAATCCCCCTAAGGAGAATTTGCAGAGTTTAGATCACATTATAAAACTGCGACCTGGTCTTTGGCTGAAACTTCACAGTTAAGGAGTTTTCATAACAAAGATTTTACTTCATTTTGACATTGCATGTGAATTGTGAAGCAGAAGATATTCTTGAGAAAATATTGAGCAAAATAAATGTTTTCCAGACAGACATCAGTTAAAAAAAAAAACCAAACAAACAAAAAAAAACCCAAAAACACCAAAACCTGCAAGTATTAATTTTCGGTACTATTTTTCATTTTAAAGTATTACAATTAAATTATCAATTACTGTTAATTTTCAGACAAACATAAAAATGTGCTAAATGTTTTCACAAGAAGTTTTAATGCGAACATTTTAGAGAAAGCAAGGGCTTTTCATAACAGCACTAATTTAAGTGAAAGTTCAAGTTCCTAGTGAAAAAGAAGAATGTGAATTACTGAACCCAGTGGAGAAGTCTTGGTAGATCAGGAAGGATTTGCTGTCTGAAGGGATGTCTGCACTGCAGCACAGGAAGAAACAGGATGAGATTAAGGATAATTTATCTGCAAGGTCTAGGTTTGAGGGAACAGCAATACATTCATGTCTAAAAAATAGAAAGACAAAGTGGGACGATAAATTAAGTCAGGTAACATATCTGAATGCACAAATCCTTTCACTATGTAACTATTTTTTGGCTGTGCAGATCAGGCTGGATTTCATTTGGCTAAGTCAAGAACTGAGATGACTACTGACACAGCAAATAAATAAATCAACAGGGGCCTGACACCGTTTTCAGCTTGACCAATTTAACTCAAGACCAGTTGTTCTGAAATTATTCAAGTTCTTTCAACACACAAATGGTAAATGAGATTAGACCTGGAGTGCTCAGCACCAGAGAGGAGCCTCTGTCTGCTAAATATAATGATTTAATCCTTTATGTAACCAGGAGGTAAAGAGGGCCCACAGCTCCATTATGTCCCTAGACTGAAAACAAGGCTCAAGGAGCAGGTCTGTGACTCTGGTATAAAATGTTGGGCAACAATGAATTGCACCTTTCAGGTGTAGGCTTTGGTAGCAGCCAGTGGGTTCGAGGTCATTAAAGAAGGCTGTGATAAAAAAGAGAAGATTTGTGTAGAAAGTTTAGTAACACGATCTCAGATCAGATTAGCTGCTGACACAGAAAATTATCTCCATGAGCCGCTTTAGATAAGTGGTGAAGGAAATGAAAAAATTCAGAGAGTGTCTGCCAAATGCCAAGGGTGATAAACCCCCATGCACTGGTGTAACAGAGACCAGCAGAGAAAAAGGAAGAAGTTTCTTCATTTCCAATGTGCTTTATTTACAGAGTCACAGCCCCACGAAGGCCTGGGTTTGTAGAAACTGGGGCAGTGCAGATTAGAAACAAAAAAACACTCAGGAGAAGGCCTTGTCCCTCCTCCCAGGTGATATTTTGCAGCCTGATGTTATGAATTACACGTCCTTGTCAATGCTCTTCTTACACTGCCAGATGATAGGAAGCATACACACTACAAATGGGAAACAGGCCCTAAATTCCAGAAACTAAAACTGTGGGGGTTTTTTTCTGAATGCCACAGTAGTTGGTAATATGGAATTATGTAAATTCATGCTAATTAGAAGGATATGCTGGTACATATGCATTTTCTGAATTTAAGAAATAAAGCATTTGAGGAATCAGGAGGTTGACTTTCCCAAGAGAGCACAGAGAGCACAGAGAGAGGCCTGGGGAATCCAGCCTCACTGTTACATTTTACTGTGATGGTATATTTTTTTGCCAGTCTTTAACATGTTCCCCATGTAAGGAACTTTGCCTTTTATCTAAGAAATTGCTTCCATGCTTTTCTTGGTTTTCACTTGTGTCTTTTTTTACCAAAATTCATCATACAGACATACTGCTTTCTTTGAAATACTGAAGACCAGCAGTGCATTTCCTACACTCTCTTCTTTGAAATGAGATGTCACCATTTGCTTTGTGGCACAAAAGTTTGTCTAGGGAGAGCTCCTGTGACCTCTGGTTACCCCCCACTGCTGGCCAGGTCTCCAGCCCTGGGCATTGAAGCCACTTCCCAAAAGTTTAGATTAGGCAGGTTTCTGACCAGCTGTCTCCCCTCAGACCTGTTTTAAAATAAAAATGTGCCGCCAGCACTCATAGGTACAAAACTCATCACCCACCACCAGCAGTCTGTGCCTCGGTAATTATCTGCCATCCTACAAAATCTCCACCAGCCACAGAAAGTTTCTGTGGATTATGAGGCAGTTTTATGTTAGTAAATCACAAATTCAGCTGTGCAGACCCTAAGCTGAGGAGGCTTTGCCAGAGGGCTCTGTCCTGCAGAAAGGGCTCTGCCCTCAAAAAGGCTGCTATGAAGAGCCTCCTGTCTGAGCATGAGCCAAGTATGATAAATACAGTGAGCAGGAGCTGTGGGGAGCCTTTGGGATTAACGTGAACGATTTCATTCAATTGAAAATACCCTTAATGACAGAGGAGCCTTAGGCCATGTGGAGCTCAAGGAGCAGTGGCTTTGTGGGACAGCAGTGACAGCAGGAACTCAGCTCAGGCTGCCTGGGAAAACTCCTGCCAGGGAAGACCTTTCTTCTAGGATGGAGATTAGATTGCTGTCCTACCACAGCTAGAGTGACAGAATAGCCACAAAACTGAAGCTTTTTCTTTGTTCCAGGGTTCATGTCTGACCTAACAGTCTCTTTGACAGAAATTTACTTTTTTTTTTTTTTTACCTATCACACAGTGTTTTGAGCACCAATCATACTGTCTCTGCTTACAAGAAAAATGTTGAGGGGAACTTAATGATTTTACTGCTTCCTTGGTCACTCCAGTGCTCACACTGAATGTCCCTTTACAGACTGCTAGTGAGCACAAAGAAAATTGCAGTTCAGTTGGGCAATGTATTTTTTTTTTAATAATTAGAAGAATATTTAATTTATTAGATAAAAAACTGGAACATTCAAAAAAATCTAAGGAGTTTCTAGGTGTACGGCCATTATGAGGGAAAAGTCAACTGTGTAAAATAAAACCACAGCCAGTTTTGATAATTATTGCTGTCAAAATAGGATTCTTGGCACTGGTTTTGCCCTCTGGTCAGCACTGCTGTGGAATTAACAAGCATCTGGGCACATGAAGATAACTGTACATTTAGTGGTCCAGGTGGAGCTGTAATTGTTATGACTGCATGGAACAGAGAAGATCACAAAGCTCCACTCTAGGTGCAGATAACATTAAAACTATTTAAACTTTTAGTGTTGCCCCCGTCTAATTCAGGCCAAAAGATGATTTGTCAGAGCTTTAGAGGGTTTTAAGAGATCTTTCTTCAGTCAGTTTTGCACATCTTTTAGCCCAGCCCAGAGACCTAGTGGGAAAGTTGCCTTTAACACCACAAAAATAGAAGCTGTCGTGCTTCAGGAGAAAAGCTGGCTACCAGCTGTGAATATGAATGAATTCTTCATTTATCTTTTCTGCTTCAAAGTTGAACATTAAAGGTGTAATGATACTTCCTTTGAGAAAGATTTGGGTAAAATTAAGAGGATCATACCTGTGTGTAGTTAACTGTCACATACTCAGCAATACAACTTCCAGTCATGGCTGCAGAGCCAAGCCTGCATCACAGCTTGAACAGCAATTTGATCTTCAGTTTCAACACACAATCTTTGAATCCAAGGATTTTATAATGAAGTCTGTAGCACAGGAGGTCTTACTCTTATACACAGAAAATTTAATCAGCTAGCTCTACACCAAGGTTTCACCAGCCCAAGATAAAAAAGGTGCCTTCCCCATAACCTGGATCCAGATTAACTCTCCTTCAAAGTGTTCAAAAGTCATCTGAGTTAATATTTAAAGAGAAATGAGGTCTAAATGCCAGTATACAGCCTGTAGGACATTAATTTCCAAAAAAGAAGTTTGGTTCCCGTAGTTGTATTGCCTTGCCAAGCTTTTCCTTGCTCTTTATGATGAGGCTTCAAACCTCAAAATCACTGTTCTGGACCTCCCAGCTATGCAAGAATTGCCATTCCCATATTGCAAAGTGTCCTCTGTAGTCAAATGAGGCAGTTCTAGCAGGGTGAGCACCATCTCAGGAGGGAGTTAGTGTGCCGTCAAAGATCCAGGGGACCAAGGCAGAACCCGGCCTGAAGTTCCTTTGGTCTGGGCTTGACTCCCACAGTTCTACAGCATCATCAGGGTACTCCACTGCCTACCATGATTTTCTTCTTATTCCCCCACAAATTCAAATTCTGTAGGCCTTTTCAGACATCTAATTTCACTCTTGGTGAGGTCTCTGGGCTAAATCATGTAGTTACCAATGCCTTTGATTTCTTCTAAAAGGCCTTTGTTTTTACAAACAAAACAAAACAAAACAATAAATATTGAGATAATATGACCCAAGTGCTAAATTCCAGGATGTTTACTAATTATATTGTATCTCTTGAGATACAGTCCAGTGAGGAGAGGACAGTGTCTGCTGCTGGCTTGGATCAAACTCTAGAAAAGTTTTGAAAGCTGCCTGTTAATGACTCACTTCCTTCCCTCAAAATGAGGAACTGTAATTGCAGTTGTGCTACCAGTGACATGACTTTTAGGTCAAAAATTTAAAGAAGTTAAAACATGAGAACTGCCAGACAAAAGCTCATCCAGACCACTAGAGGAAAATCAGACATTTCCAAACTCATGGGGAAAACAATGAACACAACAGTATCCTGTTTTTACATACATTTGATTAAGGAGATGCCCTTACAGAACTCTGAGTTCTGCAAATCTTGGAAGGCCAGGAAAATTCTATAGAATGCCAAGAGCAGTGTCCATATTAAAAACAAGGCTGCATTAGGCCTACAATCAATGAATACAGCAGATGCTTCAAAAAATATTTTCAATACAAGAAGGAAAGTGTATTTTCATACACTCTCTAGTAAACCACAGATCCTAAACTTTTCCTGAACTTGCAGGCATGTCTCAGCTGTAACTCAAAGCAGAAAGCATTGAGTTAGTGGAGGAAAAGCTGACACTTTAACTATTTAATAAAACATGGCAGCAAAGCAGGAAGTGGTGAATGATGCTTCATGTATGAGCTAATAGAGGCTACAAGTTAAAATACAGTCCCTAAATGGAGTTCCTACAAGGAGCAACCAGGAAAAAAACAAAAACAAGGGAGCATTTATAGGGATTTGATAACATTTATGGCTAACATTATACAAGGCTGCTGTCTTTGCCAACTGGAGCTGAACTCTGCTGGAGCACTTCCAGCCCTATATGCTCTGCTTCCATGGACCAAATTTACTGGAGGATGCATCCCACTTCTTTCCACTGGAGTTGCCCTAAGCCATGTAAGCTCCAGGCTCTGATGAGTCTGTGTGACAGAGCTTCTCTCTTCCTGCTGCACCATCTCTTTGAGCTGTCCTTTGGCAGAGCATGTATCCTTTCCACTCCAAAGGAAAACAAGGAAACCAGACTCTAAATCTATGCATGTCAGTTTGCAGTTTACAACTACATGCTGTGAAGGTTCTTCCCCATTCCCAACCTCAGAGAGAGCTCAAGTTTCCTGCTATCTTTTTGTTATCATAAATATTCAATGGAAAACGGTGATAACAAATATCCCTGGAAAAAAGGAGGTCCTTGTTCCCTGAAATAAGGAACTAAGGGCCTGTGTAAGGGAACCTCTACCCCTCAGAAACCTCTCAACTGTTTTCTCTTCTTACTTTCAGACAGGTCCGTTTCAACCACAGCCCCACATTTCTTCTCACTTTGCTTGTTTCGGGGTGTCAGAAGGTAAAAAGCTTTGGTGCTTTGAAATTATATTCAAGAGCAAAGCTACAAAAGCACTATAGTACTGAGGAGAATTTCATCACAACCTGCTTTGGAAGAATGAGATCAAACACAATGTGATAGTGATAATGTTGTAGTACTGGAATAGAATGGTTATAGAGTGTTAGAAAAAATAACTGGAAACACATATCAACAAGCTTATTTGTAATGAATAGTTGTATTTCTTATCAAATTGCAGCTGGATTATTACTCTGGTGTCTCTGCCAGTGCAGTGCCCAGCACCAGAGCATCTGCAGTGGTTGGTGCATTACAAACAAGGGGTGCAAAGACAGCCACTCCCCACACAATTTGCAACTAACACAGCAAACATAAGCTCAGAAGTGGGTTGTGCTGTAAAACAATGGAAATGAGTGGCAACATGACACAAATAATAATTTAGGGAAATTATCTTTTCTGTATATTGATGCTTTCCTGGATGAAAGGTGTGTGTAAAGAAAAGGGTGTTTTTTGAATGTGTGATTTTGGAAGAGTTCCTCAGGAAATACCACTAGAAAGTGACAAACAGAGAGCCCAGGAGACCTCAGCATCAGTGGGACATGTGCTGAATGACATGCTGAGGGGACTCTAGAAGGATTCTAGAGATATAATTCTAGAGATATCTTAAAAGATATTTGTCAGTTACACCAAGGAGATGCAATTTTGTCCATCCACACACATGTTCATGAACCAACATGAAGTCAGGAACCACTTGTGGATCCCATAAAAGCTGAGTTATCATAGCTGGGATTCCTGTCCTCATGGTTAGAAACACTGAGCATACGAGGATGTGGGGGCTCTCAGTGGCCTAAATGCCATTTGGGATACCATTCTGATCCTCTTTGTATGGTTTTATCTTGGATCAGCTGGCCTAAATCCAGAGCAAACCCAAGCTAATTTTCCTTAGTCAAAGCAGCATCTTGTCAAGTTCAGTTACAGACTTAAATAGTTCAAATTTTAATTCCACTGAGAAGAGAATCAATATCTGTCTGGACAAAATCTTTTTATGTTCTCCAGATCAGTAGGATTTGGAAGTGACACCACCACCACTTTCCAATCTCAGGCTTACCGCATAGCCCCGTGTCATGTCAGAACAAGAGCATGCTCAGAAAGAGCCCAGATCTATCGTGCGGAGGGAACTGCTGAAAATAAATGTTAAAACAGCAGACACATCTGGACCCAATACATAAGCAAACTTTCCCTTGAATTTGAACTTGGATTCAAAGAATAGAGGGCGGGGAGGGAAGCAATAAAGCCTCTTGTGATGTGACGAGTGAGGGCTGTTTCATTAAGGTGATGCTGTGCTTTGAATTAGATAGTCATTTCATTTGGCTCTAAAGTGTCAAGTATAATTAATATGACATTGGTAATCATTACTCCATGGTAATCTTGAGAGTTGAAATTTTTTTTTTTATTTTTTGCATTTTTCAAAGACCACACACTGCTCTGATGGAAGTGGGATGATCCCTTTGCTACCAGTCTGGATAATCTCTAGTTTCTGTGCTTGTGTCTTGCCCTATTGTTTGTCTTTTCTTCCTTTACAAAGGAAGTGATTTGCTATCAAAGGTTTTTCAAACTTCTGTGTTGCAATAACCTGATTATCAAAGGAAAGCCAAGGATAGGCACAGGCAATGAAGTCTCTGACTATCTGTCTATGTAGAGATGCAAACACTGGATTACAGGGCTGAGGGACATAATTTTAACATGTGCGCACGCACACACACACACACTCTGTGGCACCAGCAAGAGGCAATATTGTCACTCTAGTGGATCACACCTCTGCCCATCCCTGCATGGTCATACTATATTTAAAAGGAATTTTCACCTATGTTTTTATGAAACACCAGTCTTTTCTTTCTTCTTCACAGAGGAAGTCAAATACTGTTATTTTCCCCCACTGTCTCAGAACGACATACATGAATTAATGCTTTGCTCTTTCATCCTTCTGCGCAGATGTCTCCAGATGTGCACCAAGAACCGACATTTTTGTTTTTATGCAATGTAACATCCTCAGCCACCAAACTATAATGTCATGACTGACCTGGAGATCTTAACGCCAGGTTTTGCTATGGGATTTCTCATGCCATTGTCCTCTCATTGCTTAACTTGGTGTGGCCAAGTATGGAACTACCAGCAAGCTGTTCCCATAGAGGGGACTCGTGGATGCACTCTGTTATGACCTTCACTGAGGTTCAAATTTCCTCAAAGAACTATGATTTGGGCTTTCTTCCTGTCATATGTGTAGTCCAGCTTCTTAAGGACATTGAATACAAGTTTCTCACTGATCTTCCAGTACTCCATGTGCACAAACCCATGTTCAGTAACCTCGTGAGCCGTAGGGCTGGTGAGACTGCACAGGGCGAGGCAATTGAAGCAACACCGACCTTCCTAAATGGCTTATTGAGCACAAACTGTGCCTGGCAGGCAGACTCACACACAGTGAGCCAAGGCTGGCTCTCCTGCACAAGTCCCAGCTTTGTCTTTGCTCACCAGGGACCCCCAGGTCGGTGGCCTCTCTGCACAACCCGCAGGGACATCAAATGTCCGAGCCCCAGGCTGCTGGCAAGCGTGGGATTGCAGCGGCTGCTTGGGTAAGTCAGGCATTTCCTATTTTCTGTAGAGATTTGCTAAATCTAAATATTTTTAAACAAATGCAAGAACTGAAGCCTCTTCTCCTTGTGGCACAACAGGATGCTCTTCCACTGTTTATCTTGGTTGAGCACAGGAAGTGGTGTTGTAGGGAAGCATTGGTGCAGATACAACTTGTTAAAGTGTTCTATATTTGCCCAGAATGTCTGGAGAGGATTCAGGGTAATCTGCAGACATTCAGCCAGATAGATGTGTTCCTCAGGGCTGGTGTGAGTCATGGAGCACTGACCTGCTGGGGAAGGAAAGAGATTAAATAATTTACAGTAAATGCCATTCTGGTCTTTGTAGCTACGTGCATCTTCTCAAGGCACCAGAGAGGACTCATGAGCTCTCCAAAAATTACGAGAGCTCTGATTATGGCAGGCACTGAAGAGATTGTGGTTCTCCTCAAGGTTCAGCAGGACTAAATGTTTCCATTTGAAGCACAAGATTAGGACCATAGGACGCTGCTGTTCCTGCAGGCACAGGCACAGAAGCACGTTCCTCTGATTCAGCAGCAAATCGACTTAGTTATGGTAGCTGAGGCAGGTTGTCCTCACCCAGCAAATGTGAATTATTGCCATCTAGCTTAACCCACAGGGGAAGGAGTTTCAGATAAATTACATTCTTTCACATTAGCCATGCAGTGGGAACACACACCCTGACAGTTACCACATCTCAGCTGACGCTCAAGCCTAAACAGGATTTCAGTGGAATACGAGTTGTCTGTAGATCTTCTAGCAAGCCCAAGACCCCAGATGCCAGCTGGAGGGAGAAATGGTTATTCTCTACATGCTTATCAATGTATGCAATGTCACATATGCCTGAGACTAACTCAAGCAAGGAACAGATCCATGGCAAGCACGCAGCAGATCCAGCAACTTGCACCAGACCTACCCCTTTCTGATGATGGTGCATCAGGCCTGAGGTAGACAAATGTTGGTGCTTTTCCCTTGTTCATCATTTTGGCTTAGAAATAAGAGCCTACTGGGCTGGTATCCATGCAGTTTAGTATTCTACCTCTGGCTCAGCTCTGAGTACTTGAAAGACCATGATGAAGGCAGCAGGAAGAATAAACTACAGAGGTCTGATTTCTAACATTTTTAAAGGGCACATTAAGTTATGAAGCTCTAGGTTTAATAACTCTCACAAAACCTTTTTTTTCATTAATTATAACTGGATAGTCTGGATATTAATTTATATTTAACTCCTGCCTAGTAACCAGAGGCAGGAGAAGATGAAAAATAAGGAGGGACAAATGTTGAACAGATTTTTTTTTTTTTCTCTAAACATTTTTGACATAAGTTTGAGGATGGTTTTCATTTTATCCCAATTAGCCCAGGCTACCCCAGTTATAGAAAACTGGAAGCCAGCCAAGTTTTTAACATATGAACAATTTGGTAACTTCAAGAAACAATTTTATTAATAGCTTTTGTGTCTGTGTGTGTGTAGCATCTGGGCACATGTAAGTGTTAACAATCATTAATATTTGCTTCTCTGCTGAAATAACCAAAACCATCACATCGTTTCCAAGCAACCTCACCTCACTCTTCTATCCCCTTTCCAGTTCCATTACAATCAAGGTCATTATCATTGCCAACAACTCAGAAAAACAAATCAAAACAAAAAATGTAGAAAATAGATTAAAAACCACCTCCCTTTCATAATTAAATGCTGCAAGAGTCTAAAATAAGCTCATAAATAAGTGTTTGAGGGATTGTTTTGTTCTGTTCAGACAACATAATGGTTTTGTGGTGCTTTACAGCTCTGTTTTGGTATCTTGTTTACCAGGAGATGGCTCTTTTCCTACTCTTCATCAGGGCTGAGAATAGAAAGGAAATGATCTATACAGAAAAATCTATACAGTCCTCTTAGCTGCCAAGTACTCTAAAGTTAAGTTCACCTGGGTCCACCACCTGTAGAGCTTGGCTAAGAGCTGTGTCCAAGGTCATATCACTGAAGGTGCCTGGCCAGTGGTGATGCTTCAGAGAATAAATTATAGTCCCTGTGAAAGGCTAACTGGTTCAAGTTGGAGTAGAGCCTCCCAACCAAATCTGTAAATTAACATTTTCTTTAAATTAATATTATCACTCCTTAAGAATCCATTAGAAATATTTTCTTCTCAGAACTGAATGCAGGAGACAATAGAAAAATTACTTACCTAATTAAATGTCCACTTTCAGAGGCCAGTCCCCTTCATATTTGATGAAAATAGCAGGAAGATAATTCAAGGTAAAGCTTAACTGAAGGCTCTGAATTCCCACTTGTAAAAACATTCCTTTTTCATCAGACCATGTCTTTTATGCCTTAAGAAGGTAATCTGCATATCCCACAGGGGGACAATACTGTGGTCTTCATCATGTATTTTCAAACTTCACTGAGACATGCTCTCTTTGGTGTCCTTGCCACAAAAGTGTCTTGACCCTGTAAAAATTACCAGCAATAATTATATGACAATGTGTTTGTGCCTTACTCGTTATTTTAACTTGCATTAGGACATCAGAAGAAGGAATTAATCACAGGGATTTAATAGTGTATTAAATTAATTTTCTATAAGTTCTAGTAATAGAAGTCATAACAATCCCAGATGGTTTGGTGGTACAGAGTCACAAGCACAGCACTAATTCTCTGAGATATTGTGAGAAATTACTTTCACGTGGTGGCTTCTCACAACAGCATTGCTCAATGGAATGCTGACTCCTTTGGGAGAACACACTGCAGAAAATGTACTTGGATCTTTAATGTTAATGCAAAAGCAGATTTGTCTGCACAGTTAAGGCAAATGTTGGAGTTCACTCATTTATTCCAACTGGCAAGGGATTGAGCACATTGCTACAGTTTGAACACAGTGTTCACCCTCATCATCCCAGGCTGTCCCACCTGCATTCAGTCTCTCACATGTCCTCTCCCATATTTGTTAGATCCATGTTACTGTTACAATGGCACTACTAGATGAACTACCTCCTAAAATGGGCTGAATGAAATATGCCTCTTTCTCTTTAGTGGTGTTAAACTTCTGCTGGACACTCTGGGCTCCTCTGCTTAGCCGGATGAAGGTAGGGAACAAAGTTTCTGTTTAGAAGTAAAGCACCACAGACAGCATAAATGCTTTCAACTGATGGTTCAACAGAGTAACTCTTTCACTGTGATGCCTTGCACATTTTGCCCATCTCTGGTGGCTCAGCAGCCAAGTCCTCCCCAAAGCTCACCTGTGCAGTGGTTTGTTCCCATCAGGATAGAGATAAGCCTCTTAAT
This sequence comes from Petroica traversi, assembly GCA_025920805.1. Taxonomy (NCBI): domain Eukaryota; kingdom Metazoa; phylum Chordata; class Aves; order Passeriformes; family Petroicidae; genus Petroica; species Petroica traversi. The sequence goes on from JAHLSL010000015.1 coordinate 26,813,391, forward strand.
TTGGGGTGTCCAAGTTCAGGAGTACTTCCCAGTGTACTGGAACATGCAGAAGATGTTCAGCTTGCTGACCCCTTTCAGAAACACAGACTGCCATCATATAGTGAAGGATCTGTCTCTGATGTCTTACACAAATCTGGTAGAGGGGCCCCAAACCCTTTCATTGCACCACAGGGCAGGGACAGAGGAGACTCTTCTTCCTACCACTTATTTAGAACAGACACAATTTGCCCAGCAGGAATGTTTGTGCAAATGGTCCATTTTACACATAAACTGAGTGGTTTGGGGCCCTCTCCATACATCCACAGCTGAACATAAGAACTATAGGTCTGTGAAGTTTTCAGTTTATTTTGGGCTTCTTTAAGATGAAAACAAGATATACACAGTAATTGGGACATGACAGTGACGGCCCCATTCCAAAATAAACAGCTTGGAAAAGAGCCTGTAGTCAATCACTATGCCATAAACCACAGCCAAACAAAATGGAAAGACTAAACAGCAGAAGAGTTTTCTTTCAAATTTTCTGTAGTTTTCCAGCAGTTTCTTTGCCTTGGGATCAGCCAGCCATGATTTTCCCTTCTACTCGCAAACCCCCAGAAGCACCTTTGCATCTTGGAGGAATTCTTAGAGGAGCAATGACACAGGTTGAGTGTGTGAGAACACTGTCCTTCCCTCTGCCCCCAGCAGCTTCTCCATTTTCTTCTTTTTTATCTGTGTTTCAAACACAGAATTTATTCAATGGAAAATTATTGTTATTGCTGTTGTTGTTATTGTTATTATTATTTTATATTGGTGGTGGGTTTATTATTAGTATTATTATTCTTTCTAAATCCTTACAGGGAGTGCCTCCATTCCCCTGTGCAGGCTCTAAGCTTGCACCAAACTGGGAGGTGACCTGTGGCTCCAAAGCCTCCTCGCCACGCTAATACTGTGTCCATAAACAAAGTTCACCGGATGTTCAGCATCCAGCTTGCAGGAAACTGCCAAGTCTGTGAGCACTAAATGCTGAATTAATAGTGAACTTTCATAAAGCAGGTCATATAATAAACTTCCATGAATTACAGTTATAAGCTGTTATAAATTGCTCTGCGGCAGGTTCCAAGCAGTGGTTTTGCTGTCCTTTCACTAAAACTGCAGTAAATCCTTAGAAAGAAGGACCAAAAGTGATGTAATCTGCCTTCAAAATTTGCAGCCTTGTTGCAGTTTCTAGCCCACCCTCAGTCATGCAATGCAAAAAGTGGAGCCCCTTTTAGCAATATTGTTCAAAGAAATTTTGTCAATCCTGTACACAAATTGGAATAAAACTTTGGTAGTTTCAGAGTCTAGACATTTCTCTGAAGAAAGTGGAGAAAATAGTCAGGATTTTATTTTCAAAATGCAAGGCTTTAGACAGGAGTTGTTCACATCCAGCAGGAGTCAGGAGTTCACAGCTTCTATGAAAAGCAAGCCCAACAAAGCAACAGACTCCTATAACACCCAGTTATTTTACAAATTAGGCTGTGATGTTCCTTGTCACTTGGCTCTCCCACCCTTTGATTAGCCCCAGACTCAAAGGGAAGAGCAGCTTTAAAAATTATGTGAACTTACTCTTTTCTCTTTTTCTTTCATCTCCTTCCCTTTCCCTACTTTCCCATCCTAACAGGCTCTCTCTCTGCCAGTGCCCTCCATGGCTGTTTGCCACAGGTATTGTGACATCCTCCCTCCACCTCACTGGGATGTGCTCTCCTCCACAGCAGTTAACCAGCAATGTTGGCTTCCAGCACATTCCAATAACAAAATTAGTATTGTATTGCCAGTATTTTTCACTGGGAAGCAGTTCTGTGTGCTACAGGTTCATGGATGGGGTACCCTGCAATCTGGTTGAACATGGCCAGGAATGTGATGCTTCAATAGAAGAACCTGCCAATGAGGGAGCTTGGGAAGTTCAGCAGCCTGGGAAGTGATGTAGCTTCTAAATATGATTCACATATTACTTCAGCCTTTTGTCCTGAATGATTCCATGCAAAATCTTCATAGACCAAAGCACATAAAGGTTAAGTATTGTGATGTAACACTTGAAGACACTGATGTCTTCTCCTGAACCAGTCATTAAATGCACAGCCCCTCGAAGTGCTGGTTCCCCTGGTTTTCACTTATATCAACAGAATTTGAAGGACTTTGGTGCTTTCCTGCAAAATGCAAGACCAGGGTACAACATGGAATAGATGTCACATCCCAACTATGTGTCATATCTACAGCTCCTGATACTAAAAATTTTCCTGGACAAAAATAAAGGAGAAAATCTCAGCACAGCCAAAGATCTGTTTATCATTTTCCCATTCCAAATTGCAGGCATACTTTGATTGTGTCTACTGAAGCCTCCTACCTTTTTATTTCCCTTTGCCTGGTGACATTTACCATCATCTGTTATATCTGTTACCATCATTCACTCTGTTTCTATTCATGGGACATCCCTCAGTGTCCCATGAGTCACAAGTATAAGGCTAAGAAATTTTATAAAAACACAATCCAATCTGTCAAGGAGGAAAGGAGATATTTGGGAGCCGGGAAGTAGAGAGGACAGAATGTATTAAGTCAGCAGGTCCCACAGGGGCTGAGAGGAGAGTCCCTTTGAGGAGCTCCATCCCGTCTCATATTTTTCTAGGCAATAAATTTTTCAGGAGCCAAAGAAGTAAAAGGTAATGAAACAGGTAAAAAGTAATGAAGGTCACAAAAGGCCATGAAAGACCCAAATCCTTTATTTATCCCCTGCAACAGGAAAAGATGTCCCCTCAACAATAAGTCCATGGGCTCCAACCTTCCCCCAGAGGAATCACCCCCACAGAAGTGTTGTGTGACTCCCTGCCCTGACAGCTCTTCCCTCTGTGAAATGAAGAATTGAATGTACTGGCCCATGAAGTGCCCAACAAGCATTAACAAACTCCTTCCATGCTGCCCCATCAACAGAAATCACAAGAACTAACTCTTCCTTTATTCTCATTACACACAGAAACGCTGTCATTTCCCAGGCTGGCAGAAAAAAGTATTCTTAGAATGAGGTCCATATGCAAAATATTTAGGCACTAGAGTATATATGGAAATATGACTCTTTTCTTATTCATTTCTGGAATGGCTGGCAGAAAAACTGCAATGTTCTTCAGCTGATCTGGAGAAATGTAAGAGTAGCTCATGCAGTCATTACAGAGCAATCTGTTGGCATTAAATTGATAGGAATAATAATAATAAATTGTTAGGAAAGTGTGGAAGAGAACTTTGAAAGAGGTAAGTTTCTCATTTCAATATCTCTGCAGTGAAGGGATGGGCACAGGCAGTGGGTATGAATGTGATTTATCCATGAAAAGAACTGGATCCAGCACTTAGCTCAGTTCATGGGAAGCAGCAAACACAGCTGTAGGGATGCTCAGGGACTGAACATCAGCCATGGCAGTGCCTGTGTGCTCTCAGGAGACCTCAGCCCCAGCACAGGACTGTGGGTGGGGAGGAGCTGAGGGCTGGGCTGTGTGAGCAGTGACCTTGCTAACAGGGTCAGAGATAAGGTATCACTGAATCTATTTCTATGCCTCACACATGTACACAGGCCTGTTCCAAAATTCACTGAAATCACTGGGACTCTCTCCACTGATACCAACAAGCTCCAGATCCGGCCCACAAAGAGCTGCAGCAAGACTGCAGCCATATGGGATTTTTTCTGAGTCACAGTAGTAAGAGATATAACTCAAATATGTTGGCTTGTTTTAGCTGGTAAACGTAACAGTCTTGGCAGGCTCAGCAAGAGACCAGATCCTAAGAGGTCTGGAAGCTGAACTCTCATCCTCAGAGGTGGCTGCTTGGGGTGAGGACCACAAGGAGGGCAGTGTGGGCAGGCCAGCATTGCTACTGCCTGTTTTCTACCTGTCCTGTGGACACACAGAGATCTCCACGTCTGGCAGCCTGAAAACTAAAAATTCCCTGTGTCCAAACAAACCCATGGGAAAGGACATACTGAGCTTGATAAATTACAGTTATGAAATACAAGTATTTAATTAAATCTTGTCTGGCTGTATTTTGTACCCTTCCAAAAAAAAAAAAAGTCCAACTTCAAAACTAATCTGGAACTGAATGCCTATGTTATAATTTACTAGAAACTCTGTTGTCATCACTTCAGTTCATAGAAAGGAAAAATAAGAACAGCAATGGCTTTTATCAGTCTCCTTTTACAAAAAAAAAAAAAGAAAAAGAAAAAAGAAAAACACAGCATTTTAAAGGAAAAAATTAAATACAGAGATGGAGCCAAGTCCAAGTTTGTGGTAACTGCAGGGGGGTCAGGCAAATCAGCCAAGGTGTAGAAAGGTGGGTCAGGTTAGCAGAGGGCAGACAGATTTCCTGGTGTCCTCCCCCTGTCTGTTCCCTTCTGAGCCTGCCCTTGTCTGGATGAGCTGCTCTGGCTCCAGCTGAGACAGGGCATCTCCTGACTCTCTGCCAGCAGCTGCACATCTGCATGGTGGTGCATGGAACAGAGACTGAAGACAAGAGAAATGCATGGGCCAGTTGCAGGATCATGCCACAACAAAGGCTCTCTGAGATGTGATTTACCTGTGACCACTGTTGAGGCAGCAAACGCCCTTTGGGATCCTGACTGCTCCACATCCAGACTCATGACAGAAAGGTGAGTAACTCCTCTGCTCTCCCATCTGTCTCATCTAGGAATCATAGAAATAGAGAAGAGTTTGAGTTGGAAAGAATCTTTCAAAATTCATCTAGTCCAACCTCTCCACCACCCCAGCATGCACAGGGACACCTCCCACCAGACCAATTCCAAACTGACCTTGAACATGTTCAGGAATAAGGCATCCACAACTTCTCTGGGCAAGCTCCTCCACTGTTTTACCACCCTTACTGTAAAAAAAAAAATCTTTCCTATTTCTAATCTAGATCAACCCTCCTTCAGTTTAAAACCACTACCCCATGTCCTTGTAAAATGTTTATTTACATTTCATATCTTCCTCTTAGCAGCCATTTGTTCAGGACCTACAAGAACAGCAGCCAAGGCTTGTAAATGGGAGTTACAATATATTTAAATAATAAGAAAGATGTAAAGGGCAAAAAAGCACCACATCTGTTTTACAAAGTAGTTTATAAAATCTGCACTGCCCAGCAGATTTTCATAAGCATCAGACTGACAGCTCAGGGGAAATAGAGGCAGGGCAGCAGGGCTGGTGGCTGTACTTGTTGTGAAAGGGCAGCTCCATCCCAGGTAACTTTCTTGGAGTGGCTCTCTGGACATTCTCTGTGTCTGGTTTCAGCCAGCTGGTGAGCTGTTAAAGGGAGAGGTCAGCACACACCATTCCCCCACCAACACACTGAGCAGCTTAGCCCGTGTCAGAAAACCCTGCTCATGTCCTCCTGTGGAAATGCCACCTCATTTTCAGTCTTTTATGGATGGCCAGAGTTTATGCAGTCTTTGCTTCCTCTCAGAAACACTGTCATGCAACAATGCATAGTCCCTATTTCATGGGTATGTGGTCACTAGATTGGTCAATAGATTGTTTATTCAAACCAAATGGTTCACATGCAGTAGGATATTCTTAGGTTCCTCGCATACAAAAATAGCAGTACAGGTCATGCTGGTTTTAGTCTTTCTTTTCTTCTCTGCAAACAGCAATGACATAGAGAAGAGCAAAATGGTCATTTTTACAGATTTCATCTGCAAGGGGAAAATGTGCTCCCTGTGATAGATACCTAATCCTGAATATTTTACAAACCACTTTTCCAAAGGCCACTATTTAACATGTCACAATTTGCAAAATAGGTATAGATTGCTGTGGCAATCCTGCTCCTTTCCTGTGAAAGGCTGCATGTGTGAGGAACTACGGTTTAACTAGAACCTGAGATTTTGAGATGCTTTTAAAATATGGAAACTGTCTCCCAGCATTTTGAATTTTTATAAAATATGTAATTTTGGCGTCCTACACAAAAAACTTTCAGTTAAGATTACTTCAGATTAAAAAAACAAAAAACAACCCAACTTTATCCAATTGAAAAAAAACCACGCACTCTGAAAACTCAAAACAAGATTAAAGCCTCCAGTTTAAGACTATATAGACCTGGTAGCAGAAAGATTGTGATGTAAGAAAGTCGTAATCTAAGAGAAGTAAATTGACAAAAATGAGGGGCTGGGACCATCCTCTGATAAAAAACAAAGGTACAGCAGGGTCAGTTGACTCTCATAGGGCCACTCCGGAGAGAGAAATGCTAAAGCTCAGTCTCCAAGGCCAGTGCATTAACCACAAGACAATCCTTCCATATTAAAAGAAGGATTATTTTTTACTATTGGAAGCTGTTCTTTTTATCCTGTTGGTGTTTAAGAATTGAATGTTTTGTTAACCATTAATTTTGGATGAGTTTGCCATCTGAAATCTTATAGCATTTACAGTAGTTTTTGGAGATTTCCCTTGTTGGACCATTCATATAAATAGATATATCTTATTTTTTCCTTGGCTTCTTTCTGTGTTTGTTTTGGCTACCAGCACATTCTACTTACAAGAAGAAAAAGGGAAACCTTTCCAAAAAATTAGCACACTTAGCTGTGAGAGACCTGAAAACATATCATGCCTTTGCAAAGCGTGAGTGACAGAGAGAATTCCTTTGTTAATTATTTTTCCTAGGCCCAGAGGAAGCTAAATATTTGAGAGAAAAAACCCAAATCTTTTTACCATATCCAAAATATGGTGAATTTGAAACAGGAGAGGGTTACACACGCTGGTTTAAAGTGCCAGCCTCATGGGCAGCACCGAAACGCATTCAACACTTGAAAAAAAAATTTTCTTTAGTTGGAGGCCAAGCACAACAGCAATGAGTTTCCCCACAGACACAGACATTTACTTCGCTTTCATCTGACAAACACAGGTCAGTGAATTTGCATATGAACTATTTTTTTTAGGACAGTCAGTACTTCTTTTTATTTTGCTTATGGCAAAACACATGAAAATATCCAGTGGAGGAAAGGTCTGAACAAGTCCAAAGTTCTATTAAAGCAAAATTAATTTGTAGCCTGTATAGGTGTCACACTGGATATTTCATTTATTAACTATCTCTATGAAGAGCATTGTTGGAAGCCAGACTGGGATCTTTCTTAGAAGATCTATTTCACTTCTTTTTCATTGGATAATCATTTTGTTAATACAGATGTCCCACCAGAATTCTTGGGGTGCCTGACTCCATTACTTACTGTCTCTGAGTCACCAAAAAGCACCAGCTGCAGTAGCTGGCTTGTGGACATATCTCCTTCTCCTGAGACTGAGTGGGATCAGCCCCACAAAACTTCCAGCTGCCTCCTCAGCTGTTTTATTCAATATACTGGTCCAAAGCTTCTTTTTGTTGGGAACAGCCTGGGTCAATTTTGGGGACTTTAGATTGACTTAGCCTCTTGAGATGAGGTTGCAGTTAAAGAATCTGAGTCATGAGTACATACAGAGTGATTCTCACCATGAGATGTCTTCTCACCCATGGTGCCCACCAAGGTCCCACAGTGCCTTATACCTGCTGCAGGAGCTGGGCCATAGACAACCTTCCTCCTCTCTTTATCCTGACAGCTGAGCTTTAGTTTAGCAGGACAAATCAGTCACAGTTCTACACAGCCTGTAGGGAATGCTCTTGGCTCGTGTCCCTTCTGCAATCAAAGGGTCTAAGAGGCATCAAAGAGGCATCAAAGCAACTGCAGACAAAGGTTTAAGATTCAGGCATCTCCTCTGAAATGCCCCAACACCCACCCACCTCCTTGCACAGCTTGTGGCTTTGGCGTACGGTCCCTAAGGACAGCAAATCTGGCCTTGAAATGAACTTCCAGGAAGACCTCAAACAATATTGAAGACAAAAACACCCAGTGCTTGTGGTCTAGTGTTTACCAAGGGTTTGCCCTTGAGTCCTTGATTTATTCCCACAACAGCTGAGTTTTCCATGTGGTCATCTATCCAAGTTTTATACAGCTCCTAAGCTGCTTTGCTCCTTGGCACAAACAAGATGAGATGGGTTCATACTGGGATGGAAAAGTAACAAAACTGAGCTGTTTTCAGCCGGTGGAAATCTCACCATCCTCCTCACAAGCAAATGGGCCTGGAGCATCCCTTTCTCCCTTCAGGTCTGGGTTGAGCACTAGGGAGTCAAGTTAGATGGAAGCAAACTCTCCACAAGACATTAGCCATCCCTTTTAATTTTTGATCTATGAGAGGCCAGTCATAACTTTCTGCATACTCTAACTACAAGAGTTGTCACTGCATTGTTCCCACCAGAAACAGACTCCTTTACCAGTACTTTTAATTAATTTCAGGGTCTTTAAATCAAGTCCATATGAATGGTATGTAGAATGTGATCCTCAAATACCCACGTGTATTAATTAACTTCTTATTTTAATAAAAGGAATCCTCATTTAAGCAACGGGAAATTGCAGTGTGTGCTTGCACATGATCCTTGCATCCACACTGCTTTTTGGATACGTTTACCTTGTACACACACTCATCCAAATTAAGTTAATGATCCCAGTCTGCCCCTCAAGACTCTGCAGATGGCAGAGGCCAGTCATAAACAGTTTCCCTGAAAAAGTTCTAAGGGAGCATAGAAATCTCTTGAAAAGGAGGAAGGATAAAAATATAATTATATATTATGTTGTTATTCTTTGTTGCAGAAGGAGAGTAAGAGAATAAAAGCAGAAATAGTTCCATTACAAGTTCTTAGCAGGTTAATTTCTGCAGCCAGTGGATCTTGTGCCATTTCCTTCTAGGCTACTTTGTCTCCACACTGGATTATCCCACAGAAAGAGAGGTGCAAAAATGAAAATAAATATTGCAATCCAGAGGAAATTCCTCCAGCAGAAATAGTAGAGAAATTATAACTGCTTTTATCAGCACATCATTTGGCTTTAGATTGTCCAGCTTTTCAAAAAGGGGGAGAGGGGAATTTTCCACCTCATCATGACAATTATAAAGTTAAAATAAATATTTTTATTAAAAATGGACACACAGAAACATTTATTTTGCAGTCCTGAATTAGTTTTTTGTTTGTTTGGGGTATTTTTTGGCTACAGATGTGAGTCTTCAAGATCCCTGAAGCACTATGTAAATCTGTTGCTAAAGAGACCTGTCTGCTTTGATGTGCCCAGTAATGTCTAGAGAAAAAAATTAGAAGGCAACTGGATTTGACTTCTTGGCTGTGCCACCCTCATTCACAGTCCAGCCTTTGTTTCATTTTGGAAGAAGGTTCTTCACAAGCAGCATAAAGGCAGGCCCAGCTTTGAGGGAGGTCAATAGTTTACAAAATTGCAAACGATGTTTTTTCTTTAAGTATGTTTTATTCTTCAATTTATGAATCAAAGTCCTGGTATTTGCAATGTGGTGGTTAACCTCTATCACCCGCCTTTATGATTGGGAATTCTATGCTGGACCATGAATCCATCATGTTTTATTGAGAAGGAGACAGTCTTGCATTTTAAAATGTGCAACAATGATCTTTGACTTGTCCTTTTGATTTGGGTCAGCTAGCAAAACTGGAGGAATGTTTATGATTAAGGGAACTTATAAATCAGAGAGAAAGGAGACAAATTCGTTAGTTATTGGTTATGGCAACTCTGAACTTTTGAAGTTATTTTTTTGGTTTCATTTTTTCTTAAGTAGTCAAATAAGATCTATAAGGGTGTCTAAATAAAAAAGTCTCCAGAAGAGTTTCCCATTGAAGATTCACTGAGATAAACTCCACATCTGAATTGGCCACATCAACTTCAGCTTACATTCCTCTTCAGGAGATAGCCTAGTCTTGGCTTGTTTGTTTCTGCACTTATCTCAAGCATCTCTCTTGTATTTGAGCTCTTCTACAGAAAGTAAACAGAAATAATAAACTACACAGGGAGCATATAAATCTCCCTTCCCTGTGGAAAAGTCCTCAGCAACTCCTGCACTATGCAGCCTTTAAATTTTCCAACAAGTTTTGTTTGGCTAAAACAACTCTTTCAGAAAGTCATCCAGCTTTAATTGAAGACATTGAGAAATGAAGGGATCTATCAATCTTTCCATGGTTCACTGGAGTGGTTAATCAACCTCTCAGTTAGAATGTGCCTTATTTCCAGTTTGGAATTGCCTTGTTCTAGCTTCCTGCCCTGGACAGGCAGCACATTCTTCCTGAAGAAAAACAATTAATTACACACCACGGTGAAACCCTCTTTCAACTTTTCTGATAAATTGAAATAAGGAACTGAGGGGCTCACTGCACAGCATTTCCTGCAATCATCAAATCACTTAAGTTTTGAGTTTTTGTTTGTTGGTTGGTTGGTTTGTATTGGGTTCTTTTCTCTGCACCTGCTCCAGTGTTCCAGAAAGATTTTGAAAGAGCACACACCAAAGCTGGATGAATTTCTCTCCCAGTCTGGGATGGAAATGCAGCATTTCCTAGTGCCATGATAAGGTTGGGTTATTTTTCAGCATCACTGCCTCCTCTTGTTTCCCATGCCATGAATGACAGTGTGTCCCATCCTCTACAAATATTAATATTGGGTTTCTTCTCTCACTGACATGGATTTTCCTTAATCTGTTTCATGAATAATCCCAGCTCTCCACCTTTCCTTGACATTTCCAATAAGAAGTCTTGACCAATAACAAATAAATTCGTTTAACATAACCTGTTTCCCGCTTTTTTTAAGCACTCTCTGGCACAACACTTTGGAAACCTCAGAGATGGGAAAGTCTCTGCTGTTCTACTGTGTTGTTTTCTGCAAACAGCATTTGCTGTTTCTGTAGCACTCAGGAGACTCAACCAAGCACCAGAACTTCATCCTCTTTCTTTGGGTTGGTGCAGATTTTTGAGAAGGAAAGAGGGGCTGAGGAGGTGGAGTCTGTAGTGTAAGCTCTTCCATGATTCAAGGCTACTCCGTTGTAGTACTAGGAAAAGGAAAAGTTAACTTGGTTGGCTGTTTCCAAAGACTTTTCATAGCAGCAGACACTTCATATGCAGCCACTCAGACTGACAAGGTGGGATGAATCCCCCATCTCATCAATTTTGGGTGCCTTTGTGGTAGAAATAACTGAGCTAGGCCCTGGACAAGACCCCATCTGTATAGTTAGAGGTTAAAGAGGCATTTTTAGGGTGTCGTTTCATACAGCTGCTATTGAACATTACAGGATAATATGAATCACACCTTCTAAGAATTTCTTTCTGTTGACTATGAAGAATATTTCTGGACATTAACTCAGACATAAACCCTCCACAGTCAGGCAAGATTAATTCCACAAACTTCAACAGATGAGCAAATAATTTGGAATAATTTTCTATTTGCACTCAGAAATAATTAATTTATTAAGTAAATTACATTGCTTAAACATGTTAGTAACAGAAATATCAGTCTCTGCAGTAAGAGTAAAAGGAAAACAAACCTTCAGACCTGTGCTGATCCAAACACAGGAATTCCCCTTTATATCTTGGACATATCTTAGCAGAGTATCATGTTTTAGGACTTATACAGACTCAGGTATTGGACATGTGTTACAGCTTTGTAAAGGGTAACTTGATATGGTGTCAGCCCCGTGTTATCATTTGCCTCACTGGCATGTTAAGCCTCATTCATGTAGAGCTATTGAGGAGAGAGACAAAATCAATATATCTGTAAAGTGATGAAGATGCCAAGCCAGAAACTGTGAGCCACTGATATCTGCCTTACAGGAAACTGCTACAGCAAAGTGTGTGTGCCCAGATATTTGGAATACTCAGAGAAAATTTGACATTTTGCCTAATAAGACCACAATCAGTAGCAAAAAGCCCTACTTCTATCACGGTTTTTATGTTCCTCAGCTGAGTACAGAAACCAGAACTATATCCAGTTCTTGCTGTCTGGAGTGAAATCTGCTGGTTCTGGTTTTGCTGCAAGGTCCTTTCTATTGCCTGGATACAGCAAGGCTGAGATTGTGAGGTGGTCGATGGCCCAGGGAAGGCAGAAGTGGATTTTCCATCCAACTGCTCCCTGGCAAGAGAGTGTGACACAGTGCGGGCTGGAAGTTAGACTGTACTCACTCTGGGAATGAAAGTCTGGATAATAAAGAACCTGTAAAAGATACCTTAAGGTATTCAAGACCTCTGAAAAAGCTCAGCAGATACGGCACAGAGATATGTCCTATTGATTGTGTCTCTGTCCCATACATGAGTATATACACAACAATAAAATCCCTGACCAAAGCCAGCTTACCCATCCAACACTTTAATGGTGCGAGGACACTCAGAGTCTTGAAACCAAGGTTCTGTTCTTGTCCTTGCCTCAGAGAGATTCCCTCAAATTCCCTCCTCCTCTGGACAGCGCCCTAATTGCCAGCTTCAAGCTAAGTTGAATGGGAAGCAGCATCCTTTTATCCAGTAGGAGTTCTGCCATTATGTACAAAAACGAAAGATTTCTGTGAACCTGTGGGAATGAGTAAACATGACATTATAACCCAAGGGCTCTATGTGGGAGACCAAGGCCATGATGTTGACATTGCTCAAAAGATCATTTCTGTGTTTTGTGGAACATAATGTAAAATGCTTGAACAAAACATCAAGCAAGCATCAAGCAAGTCTTGGAACACTCACCCCACTGGTCAGAGCCAGGCTCATCCATGTTCTCTCTGGTCTCATAAATCTTTTGCTTCTTCCACTAACTCCCCAAGTGTTAAACATTCATCTCTTCCCTCTCCTGAAAACGTTATAACCTCAGTGCTATGGAGAGGACTGGAACACCATGAGGAGGACTCTAAAGTGAATGTCCCCCTGTCACAGTGATGTTCTGAGAAAAAAGATGAGACTCTCCTTAGCTCTTGAAAGAAAGGACCCAGAAGACCCTTTGGGGAAGGTTTTAAGGCTATGTCTGCCAGAGGACAGATAGATCTTCCTGGGATCCTGGACTTGGGCATAAACCCTATAAAACAGTGATGTTTAAGGTACATTCCTGACAGCATTATTTCCTGGGGGTTACTGAAGATGTCTGCCTGGAGAACATGGGTTACAGGCAAGGACTGAGATTCCTTCACCCTGGAGAAACTTATTAGGCTTAGAATGGTGCCAGTCCCTCTGCATCCAGATTTGGACTTCAGGAACAAAAGCAATTGCCCAATCCATTGCTCTGTTATTAACAGGTTAATAGGGGCCATTATAATACCACAAATTAACTTTACTTTTCTCCTTTGCCAAGCTCACGGAGCCTTTTGGTACAGACAGCTCTGCCACACTGTACAAAACATTTTTTCATCAGAAAAGAACCCATGTGTCATGCTTTTCCTTGTAAACTCGATCCTCCCTCTAACTCATCCTTGCAAATAAGCTTCTTACTTGTAATAATGAAGTGCAAATTCAATTTAGAAGGTTATTTCTTCTTTTATTCCTCATGAGAAAAAAATTCCCAAATAATATGACAAATATACCAGATAATATGGCAAATTTTCCAGGAGAGCCAATAGAAAAACCCATCCTAGTCAGAAATTTGCTAATAATAATATTAATAATAATAGTTTTTTTTAAAAGACAGTTCTCCTAAATCTCTTTTAAAGAGATTGCCTAATATTAGCGTAAATATAGGATACTACACTCCAGAGATGTTTGAGGGTTACTCTTAACACTCTTTTGTCTCAGGAAGGGGTTGATTGTGGCATCTTTCCAGCCTCAATGTTAGACATGAAGATGCTTCCCTGTGTGCCACATGTAGAAGAAAATACTTTAGATCTTTGAGACAGTTCTTAGCCATTTTGCCAGAAAGCAAATTTATCCAAGAATTAGGGTGACACAACGTTCATATAAAGCCTCTTCCGGCCTGCCTCTCCTTAAAAAAACCCAAGTAACCCCAGTTTTCACAGACAAGTTATTTTTCATAGGCATAAACTTTGTCACGCATGAGTTTTTTCAGACCAAATCAGCCTAACAAGGGCTGTATCAGCTCTGATGCGTTACTGACAAAATCCTATACAATTACAAGCCAAAGTCTTGGTCTGGACATAGAGCACATGCAAGTTTGAATATATTTGAAACTCTTGGGAAGTCAAGACTGTCCTTAAGATTGGCTGAACTGCTGCTCTTCTACCTCTCTGCAGTAGAATCCTAAAATGCCATCCATGAGATAGTTTTTCCACCTTTAAACTCTGTTTGGAATGAAGTTATTGTTTCACTCTTCTGTATGAAAAGGACAAGTTGCTGCAGAGAAAGACTCCAGGACAGCTTTCAGCAGGAGGATGGCTTTTCATTACACACACAAAACCAAGAGCATTTTGCACAGATAAAATGAGCAGAATAGTCAAAAATAGTACTGACAAAATCAGTCAACTCTTCAACAATTTTTAAATTTGGAACAAATGTATGCATTATTTGAGAGGAACTCAAAAGGAAGAAAAGAAATACACCAAAAGTAATTCTCCCTTTAAATAATGAACAAGTAGTGATGTGTCAATAAATAAAGTTTATTTTTCAGCAGAAAGCAAAGCCAGGAGGCAACATTTAACCTGTTTTCTCTCAGGCACCTTCAAAGTCTCTGGATGTAATCCTGAAAACCCTTTGGTAGACCAGAATGAAGTGACAGCCTTGGGGAAACCAACAACACTTGCATCCAGTTGATGTTATAGTATGCTCTATTTCATGGTTTAGAATTAATTGCAATTGGGGGATGGAAAAAAAACCTGAAGCTCAAAGTGGTTTTGCAAATTCATAAGGAAGTATTTTTCTTTGTATAATGGTGTTATTATAAAGTTATGATCTTTCTCTCTTTTAAATGAACCCTATATTTTCTTTCAAATTTCTGGTACTTGTGGCCAGGGGCTGTCTGGTGCTCTCATCTTGTGGGGAGCTGCTGGCTGGAAGCAGCATCGTTTCTGTGATTACCACTTTCACTGAAATAGTCCTGAGCACTCCAGAAATGCCTTCAAGTATTTGATCGTCTGCACTGAAAGTTGGAGGGACAGCTAATAGCTGATGGCTGTTCCTAAATGCTAGAAAAGGGTAAGCTCATTCCAAAACTCCTTTTTACACATCTCAGTATGTCTCACATTGCCAAAACCAAGTGAGTTTGCTCTCTTGCCTGTGCACAACACATAATGTTGCTGACCTTTACTAGTTTGTAAATACTGATCGTGAACCTCAGAAAAAAGTCAGGTGAAGATTGCTACTCTCTACTTTCCACCATAAAACTCTGGCCGTGGAGATTTCTCAAGCTTTTTATACAAGGCTGAATCTCTCCAGCATTCTCCAGGGTCAACAGGGACCCAGCTAACATCAGAGCTTCCCTCCCAGTCCCAGGGAGGCCTGAGCAGCTTCAGAGGGAGATTCAGGGACCCCAGGATGAGTATCCAAGGCAGGTGGGTGTTTCCTGTTGAAGTCCTTTGGAAGCACAGGGCCCTCTGGCCCATCCAAAACTCCTCCCACATTCAGGTCCAAACTAAGAATTAGCTTAACTCATCTGAGGCAAAACAGGAGGACAAATACTTAGGTTTGCATTGGCAATGGAGTCTCAAGGAAGACAGACAAAAATCCAGATTTTGCATTTACAAGCTGTAGTTCCCAAAGAGAGACTGGATTGAATCATCTACCACATTACTGGGGTATTATCTATGGCAAGGGTTGCATCCACAATTTTTTATTCTTAAAAACTTCTTCTTTGGTCACATTATTACAGAAAGTGGCCAAAATTCAAGATTAGTAATCTTGCTGTTGGCTTCCGCAGAACCAATATTTAATTTCCTCTTTCTTTTCACGTTGAGCTGCATCCCAATCTGATTTCTGGCTTCAAAGGAATTGTCTGTTCTGTGTCCCCCTGGATCCCACTCACTGACCCCAGCTCTGCCCCACATTCCCTGGGATATGCCCAAGGACAGGGCAGGCCATGCTATGGCAGCACTGGAACTACCCATGTGCAGCTTGGCCAGGGGTGGACATCTGGCACTTTGTTATCTGGATGCTGTCAAAGCAACCACAGAAACTGGATCTTATAGAATTGTTTAGGTTGGAAAAGACCTCTGAGATCACCAAATCCAACTGTTCAGGCAGCATTGCCATGTCCATCACTAAACTATGTCCCTAAGAGACACAAATTCTGTTTCCTTCTCACATGCTGATTTCCATGAAGTCTTGTAGAAGCACAATTATCTTTGATGCTCCCACCCCTCCATCAGATTTGGGGGAAATAAGTTTGAGAGATACTGAAAAGGCTAAACCAACAAGCAGGTACCAGCAGACACAATTCACACTTCCCTACAAAACCACACTAAAAGGACATATTTGTCATATACTGTACACCAGGAAAGAGCTGAGACCTGCAAAACACGGAGAAGAAACCACAGCAACCACTACAGAGCATCAAACTTCTTTCTGGACTGCTCTGAGCAGTCATTTCCCAGGGATGATTCAGGGGCTCAGGTCAGACCAGCACAGAGCACAGCAGCGGAGGTAGAAGGATCACGTGGTAACAATGAAAAAAAATTTAAAAACTAAAAATTCAAAGTCCTTCAGCTTGGTCATTTGACCAATAGGAATTTTTCCAGTAGGAAAACGTAATCTTTTTTTTCCCCTCATGAATAGATACAAATGGGAGAAGTGCATAATATTTACAATAACATTCATTCTTTGCTGAAGTGGTGACCCTGTAATCTTTGATTGTGAGCACTGATGGGATGAGCAGAGGGATATTTCTGTTTTGTCCCAAGGAAATTTGCCCATCATTCACAATGGATACAGAAGAGCTGACAAGTAGATATTTGCTTCTACTTTTTCAGACATGATGCTTGAAATAAACCCTGTTTTAAAGGAGAGCTTTTTCTTCCTTAGGAAAAGTAAATTCTGTTTGCCTGGATATTTCTTGAAGTAGTACCCAGAGTAGGGATATTTTCCATGTCTGGTTATTAGGGTCAGCCAGGAACAGGCAGCAGAAAAGAGTCCTCATTTGGCCACCTCCCAGCTCTACACAGCAGATCAAATGGGGCATATTTCCTAATCACAGGCTTACTGGGGTCAAAAACAAGAAATAAATATTTTGACAGTTTTCACCTGTTACTGTTCATCCCTTTGGTCCTCATCTCAAGCAGAGACCACCCTCTGATGAAGCTTGAAAACCCTTGTTTTCCCTGGTGTTGGGAAATACAGAGACATTCCCCTGCACAGCATTTTGTGTATCTCAATTATCTGAGCTGTGGATCAGTGCTGTCCCTCTGCTGCTCTTGCTCCTTTAACAGCCCTTGTCCTTGGAAGTCAAATTCATAAAGCTTAATTCAAGTTCTCCAGAGTCTAAAGTGGTGATACACCAATTAACCAAGCAGCACTAATTGCGAGATGGTGCCAAGGCACTCGAAGGAGAACTGGGGAAGTACATGCCATGAATCAAGACTGGGCTTTCATTCTTTGAGTTGCTGCTAGCTAGAATCAAAAAATCCAAAGAAAAAAATTCAGTGAAGGGTACCCCAGAGGTTAATGGAAAAGGTACACTTCTCTTTTAACTTGTGAAGATTAGTTGCTTTTAAAAAAATAACAATAATACTGTTCATTTAATATTTTGCACACAATTATAGATTCCATAGGGGTGTGGTTTGCTTCTCCTAAAACCTGCTTATCATTGCACCTTTAAACAAGAAACAGTTAAGAGCAGATTTCTCTGAAGCTGGATCACAAATTATTTTCTAGTGCCTTACAAGAAAAAAAGCCCAACATTTTCCAAGGAGACATCTATAAATGTCATTTGAAATTCCATTGTCTGTCAGAGAAGTTGAGGTAAGCACCTTTAATCCACCTACTCAAAAAAAAACATTTCTTTAATTTGAGTCATGTCTGGGAGAAAAAGTAAATGTAACTCAAGACCTTGACCTTCTAGAGAAGAATCTACTTTGATTCTCCCTGAATAAACTTTTCCAGAGATTTTTCTGCATGAAAAAAAATCTTTATTTCTTTATCTTGCCTTATCTTGCCTTGCCTTGCTTTGCCTGTTGAAGCAGGACATCTTTCTCCTGTGACAGTAAAATTTGCCACTGGAATTTGGATTTCCGTTTTGAAGCAAACTGAACTTTTCAATGCCACTGAATGTAAAGCTCCTCAGCCTGAGTTCTGAAGGTCCAACACTTTATCTCAGCTGGACTGGAGAGCCTGAGCACACGGCTTGGCTGTAGAGGAATTAAACCAGGGTGAGTCCCTGCTTAGCCTTCAGAGATTCCAGCTTAAAATGTCTTAATGCAGGGTTTGTGCAAACTAGCCAGAAAGTTGCCTGAAGAAAAGCACAAAAAATCACTTGACTCCTGAGGTATCCAAAATGATGTTATTATTGTAAAATCAGCTTGTGCCATTGATGTCATGACCTCTTGATCCTACACATGTGAGGTTTTCACTATATCAGTCCCAACTTGGTGGTAATTCATGAAGCCTGCTTTGGGAACCCCTTAAAATCTCACACGGGACATGAGGGACTCCATTTTATAGGTGAGATTTCCCTTCATTGAAAGGGATCTCTCCCATCAACAAAGGATGCCCTGCTTAAGGGACATTTAGGAAACTGGTCCCTCAAGTATTGGTTGTTGGAGGCAACAGCTGAGAATTGTGAGCAGCAACATAAAGGGCATGAGCCAACACTGACATCCCCAAATGAGAGGCAATGGAGAGGACACAGCTAATTGCTAATTGTGAGATGGTTTTGTTTAAATGCCCTGATAGCCAAAGGGGCTGATGCACTGCCTGCCTCAGGCAGGGCAGGGACAGCTTCTCCCTGGCTGGGAGATCACAGTGCTCTGAGATGCCCTTCCTTCCTACACAGATGAAAGGCAGCCTGGATGAACAGCTAATTTATCAGGCCTACAGTGCTCAAATATAGCCCATTTATCTCCTTCTAAGTGTTTGCTTCTCCCACCACTCAGCTCAGTGAGATAATGTCAGTGGCCAGAGATGCTGTGGCAGGTGCAAGAAAGCATTTAATTATCCATTGTGAATGATTCCTAAGCACACCCCATTTCTGTCCACAGACTGAAGTGGTATTTTTCTAAACTATCACAGAAATCAATAGGATATATGCACTTAAACAGTGTTTAGGAAAACCCACAGGATTAGCTCCCACATTGATGCCAGTGGGGCTCCTGCCGATGCACACAGAGGCAAGGGGAGGATCCAGGGCTACTCTGGGTGTGTGCATGAAAGGGGAGGTAGATCAATACAAAGGGCTGCACATGAGTACCAAGTTCCTTTGGCCTCTTGGGTGGTGTGCGCTGGCAGAGCTGAAAATCCATACTTTTTGGCTTATTGCTGAAGTTGCAACCAAAGTTGGTTTGATTTCACATTTGCTGCTAGGTATGTGCAGCAGGCTACTCTGCGCTCCAGTGATGAGTGCGCTTAGCTGTCCATGTTGCAAACCCTTACAGAGCTTGCATTCACAGTCTCACACAGCTGCCTTTGCACATTATTTTATATGAAGCCTACACACATCTGTAGCCTCACCTATCAAAAAAAAAAAAATCTGTTTTTCTAACCAAACATGCATAAGAATGAAAAACGAAAGCAGTGCTCACACAGAGCACAAAAAAAGAAAAATGGTCATGGACAGATAACATCTTGCTCTATGCATGATGGACACCAGGAATATAAAGCAGTCTACAGCCTTTCCCTTTCTAGAAATACTCCATGCACTGAAGCACAGTCAGAGGTTTTGCCAACGTTAAGAAGGATGCAAACGTTCCTTCATGGAAGCTTTATGCTTATGTACATCTCTGTGACCTTCATATCTTTAGTATGTTGTGACATTTCTGATCAAGTTGTGTCCCATTGCAACCCCTAGATCCTTTGCTGTCTGGTCAATTTTTGTTGTATTGGTTGGACAATTACCTATCCCAAAGTGGGGTGTCTTGTCCTTCCTGATTTGCTCCCTTCCTTTTTCAGCTCCCTTCCTTTTTTTAGGGTCTCAGTCTCAAAATTTTTATTATAGTTTTAAATTCCAACACTCTCCTCCATAGAAAATACTAAAAATTTCTACCTACTAATTTCTACCAAGCCTAGTGAATCTATCAACATTTAAAATATCTCTTTCTATTCTGTTGCCCCAGGAGGCCACTTAGTGCATCCTCTAATTTGAGAGTAGCCATTTTTATTACTTGTTTTCTGAGTAAATACTTCCAATCCCTGTTTATCTAGTGATGAATATTTTCACCTAGCCTCTCCTCCTCTAGGTTCCCAGTGAGAATGGTGTTTTCTGGCATATTCAAGACACCGCTTTCCCTCACCCAAAACCCCTCTTGTCTATTGATCTAAGAGAATAACTTGTTTAACCTGAATAGCCATTGAACATAAGCAGCTGTTATTGTTCATTTTCAATAAAAATGAACATGAACATTAAAGTCACTATGGAAATAATGCAGGGGAAATTCCAGTCAAAAATATTTTAACAGAAATGGGAAGAAAAATAAAAACAAGCACACCCCAAACCAGAATATATCTCATCAGGCAAGCCAGAGAAGGCAGGCTGACTGAATTAACCCAGACAAAAAGAGGCAAGTGGTTGTCCCTTGCATTACTAGGTCCCTGTACCACCGAGTTTGAATGCATCCCAACTTTTCGACTCTGCAGGCAAGATCTCCTCCTGCATCTGGTCTCCATTAGACAGTAGGCGTCAGGAGGAGGTGAGGTCTGCTAGGACTTCTTATTTGGAGCTCTTGTTGCTTGGTAGTACAAACAGTGGGCTATTAAAAAAGCCAAATGCTGATATTTCCACAGTGCTGTAACACAAGCTGCAGTTTGGTCACAGCGGTTTACACACAGAGCCGCACACATTTAAATATAATATTTATTAAACTTACTGAAGTTTATTCTGAGGCATGACTGCAGCCCAGTTTATTCTGGCTGGGCCAGGGAGGCTGTGTCGGGTTTGGAAGTGCGATGTCCTGCCATGTGCACCCACAGAGCTGGAGCAGCCTGCTTCCAATTAGCAGCCCAGCTTGTTTTATTGTGCTTGGCCTGGCCCTGCTACCCAGTGACCCTGAGCGAGATTGCTCTTAAAAGAGATAGCATGACTCGATAAAACATAAGAACCTTTAGAAAAAGGGAAGAAGTATCAGCCCTCTGGGCCTCATTACAGCCCACGGTTTATTTCCTTATGTTCTTGGATGCCTGTCATACGTAGGCTGCAGGAGCAGCTCTGTGCACCTGTATTTTGGCTGGCAATGAGCTCTTCTTCCCACACAGCAGTGATCTGCAGGCAGTGCAGGCACAGCATCCATCACCCCATCGAGGTGCAAATTCGTGTGAAATGCGTCTCTTGGCCTCTCCAGGGCTCCAAAAGCAAAGCCAGGCTTTCTATGGGATACAAACTGAGCCAAAGTTGGAGCTAAAAGCTTGTAACCATTTTCCATGGGGAGTCTGGACATAGTGCCCAGCTGGAAAAGGGCCCTTTTGTGTAGATTTGCTGAGGAAAGAGATTGCCTTGGGATGTCCTAAGCACATGTAATTATGATTATTGCCTTATGATACAAAAGGCTACATATCCCATGGTAGAAATCCACAAACAATTGTTAAATTTAACTGGACTTATGCAGCATGTAGAGCATTTCTCCCAAACTACATTCATTGGCCTTACTTCCACCAGCTACAGGAACATCCGTCTCATTTTTCTTCCATAGACAAAAATCAGTCTATTGGAAAGTTCCTCAAGTTCTACAATTATTATCAGGGAAGTCTGCACTATCATTTCTGATAGTATAGGTTCTCAGAACAGTGAAGATAAAGTAAAGGCTGAGGAAGAGAAGAGTGGAGAAAAACTATTTGTTAGGCATCTTCCAAACTTAAAGGGGAAGTGGTTTTCCTGCCCTTTCAAATTACCAGAAGCCTATTTAGAATTTTATCAGTAAAATGAAAAAAATTAGAACAGGTCCAGCTAAGCTCTAGATACATCCATTATCTCTTAGTTAAGCTCATTTAAGTCCCGGTATTTCACTTTATTGCATGGGATGATTTGGGGGGGAAGGAGTTCATTCTTAAGAGGTTCTGTGTTTCAGAGTCGCCTAATGCTGTTCTTACATAGATCATTTCTTAACACATCGGCAAAGGATGTCAGGGATCTCATTTAATAAAGTGCAGAAGCACTTTTATTTAAGTTTGATTTTAACCTGAGTATAATTTGATCAAATTCCGCATAGCTTCTTTTAGAAAATGGAGTTGTGAAACATTTTCATTTTATTAAAAAAGAAGTTCCTGTTGATACAGAGAGTTTCCATTTTGGTTTTGATTTCTATATTTCTCTGTCTTTTATCCCTTTTCTCCTCATCATATAAAAATGGAAGCATTTATTTTAGATCCAGTAAAACTCCAAACAAAGCATTTCATATGGTTTTCAAATCATATGAAATCACATTTCTCATTATATTTTGCAAATCAATCAGAAGGATCTCAAGAAAATGTCACAATAATTTCATTCTTTTTTCCATGTCTTTCACTCACATTTTGGTGGTGGTGGTGGGAAAATGTGTCCTGCTCTTCATCCTGTTGGTGGAATCCAACCAAGGATCAAAAAGGAAAAAAGCTTAGAAAATGCCACTTCTGTTTAAAAGACAATACCACTTCTGGTTTTAAGTTAAAGAGAAACATTTATTTGAACATTTAAATTTACTGAGGCCCAGGTTAGAAATGATACATGACTGGGTGTCTTTTCCCTCCCTCCATCTCTTGTCATCTTGCTGCTCCTCCAAACACAGTCCAACAAAGTGGATCCAGTCCCATCAGCCTCTATCCTTCCTGGGCCAGGGGTGTCTCATAGGCCAGGACTCATTGGAAGGATCCTGAAAGGCAAATTCAGCTGACACATCCAATTCTGGGCAGCAGCGTGGAGACAGTGGGAGACCTGACAGGTCTGTAGCACTTACAGTCACAGCCAGGAGAGCATTTCACTGCAGTCTGCTGGTCCCTCCAAAAGACAGGAGCTATCTGCTCCCATGGGGTCTCCTGGATGATGTACAGGTCTTTTTCTCATGCTTCTCTATCATGCTATGTGAGGGGAAGGGCTGGCTTAAGCTAGAAAGAGCAATCTTGGCTCTCCCTGTGTGGAGGCTACCAAAAGAGCTGGGATGTGTTGTCCTTCCACAAACTCTGATGATTGCCAGCATCTCTCAGCTGGAGATACTGATGTGCTCTGCCAGGAGAGGTTCAGCAGCTCAAAACCAGGCTCTCCTGCCTGTGTAAAAGCATGCCGTTTCCCTGTCAGGTGTTTGTATTTGTTCCAGGCTCACTGGTAGAGCTGCCTCTGTCTGTTCAGCCTTGCTGTCTCCAGCCAAGAGAAGTCCCAGCTGAGGGATGTGAGGTAGGATCCATATAAAGAGCTCCTAAATACAAGGAAGAGTAAGTGACAACCTTTGCTGTACACAGGCTCTCACAGTCCTGGGGTGGAGGAAGTGAGTCCAGTTCTCTGTAAGGGCTGGAGGTCCAAGTCCTGCTTCATCACTGTGACCTGTATGCTGTTTTAAGGCCAAATCCTCAGAAATGCCCCAGTTCCCATTGCCTTTGTGTATTACAGCCTCATTTCCTTCAGCTCCCTGCCGGGGTTTTCCTTCCAGTTTCGCACCAGAAGAGCTGTATTTCCCTATTTTTCCCCATTGTAATGCTAACAGGCTGGCTGGGAGAGCAGGGGGCTGTGCCAGGGGAGGACGGCCAGCACTGCCCCGGGGAAGGCACAGCAGAGCAGGCTGGATTTGGTGTGTCAGCACAGCTACACAGAGATGCTTCTGCCAACAACAGCACAGGCTGAAGCTCAAGGAAAACTGCTCTTCCCCAAAAAGACCCAGGCACTGCAGTGTCCCAGAGTGTCTGGGGAAGGAAGAGGTGAGGGGGAGTCTCTCCTGTCCTTGTGTTCTTCAAGTACCAGTTTAAGCTCCATTGCATTCACCAGGAAGTTGTGGAAATAATGGACTGTGGACAAAAAGCCCTTGAAATAATGGGAGCCCTAGAGTGTGGACAGAGGCTGCGATGGAGATGACTCAGTCACAAAGGGCTTTTTGATCATGAACAAAGCACCCAAGCCCAAGCAGTTCCAGGTCCACAAGAACCAAAACCCCTCAGAAAAAATCCCAGGTGACAAACCATCAGTGTTTGCAGCTCACTGGCTTCCCGGCCCTGCACACCCCATCTCTGCAGCCCAGTGGCTCCCAGGCTGTGAGGCTGCATGAAATCCTCCCAGAGGAGATAACCCTCTCTGGAATCAGGGCTTTTTTTCTGTCCTTTTCTTTTTTAATCACATGGAAAATATTCCCAGCTCACCACTGCCTCAGAGCTGCGGCGACCTTGCCTGAGGCCACCTCTCAAGCCAGTGGGGTGGCTTGGGCTGCAAGGCTGGGAAGACGGCGCTGCCAAGCCTCCTTTGGAAGCAGCCCTTGCCGCTTTTCCCTTTCAAGCCCTTTTGTTGAAAATCCTTAAGGCACTGAGAAAAAGGCACTTTCTCAAAACAGTTTCTCCAGACAGCCTGGGAGAGTGGGGAGCTCAGCCCATGGGTGCCAGCAGGCTGCTGGAGGGGGCCACCACTGCCCATGGAAGGTCCAGGGGCAAGGACCAGCCCTGAGCAGAGGATGGGCAGGGGTGGGTGATGTCTCAGCCCCTACACAAGGATTCAGCCTTCCTCCTGCCCTAGACCAAGAGGATGTGCCCTTGTCACCCTCAAAATTAACAACAGGACTTGCTAGGGTAGCAGCCCCAGAAAACATCCCTTGTATTTAACAACTTCCCTGCCTCATTACAATAGGTGGTTTATACTGATATCCATGGAAACCCAATGCTTGGCACTCTGGTTAACAGAGCAACTGAATGGAGAGAAGCTCAACTTACACTCCCCAGCTGGGAAATTGTTTGGTGTTCAAGGTTTGTCTCTTCTGCTGCCTTTCATCTTAAAGTTAAAACATTATTTCTTGGGCCCAACCAGCATTTAAATGGCAAGTTTAGTAATGGTAGCAACATGCTGTGATATCTCCCTGCTTCAAACCCCAGATTGCAACACTTGCTGGGACAAGACTCTCCCAAAACTGTGAGATCAAAGGCTGTAGGATGCTCAGGCTGAGCTCCTTAAACCATCCCAGCTCCATCTATAGCCTCTGAGCTTGAATTTAAACCATCCATGGCATTGCACATTAGAGGCCAAACTGCTTCCATCTGCCCAACCAGGGCAGTGCTTCAAAAGGCTCAGGTGGCAAGAAAATCTATTCAGGCCTCTGAGTTGGATGGGTTGCATTAAGTTCCACATTGATTAGAAATAATACAGGAGATAGATTTGCCTTTACAACAAGTAAAGGCAGTGAATAAAGCAAAACAAAGCTCCACACGGGTAAATGACAGCACAGCCTAATGCCAGCACTAAAGGTAGTGAAGCACATCCCTTTCTGTGCTGCATAGAGGGCACTCTCATTTATTTTCATTTCAAGATAGTTAGTGAAGGGTAGGGGGAAAATCAACGGTAATAAATGAGTTGTTGCAACCTGCCCTTTCTGCTCCAGTGATTTCCTGTTTTTGTAAACAGGAAACACCACACAACTTGGCAAGGACTCGATGTGATAACACCACATAGTGATCAGACAGCCAGCTATGAAACAACCACGGTGTCTGCTGAGGAAAACCCACAAGCTGTCAGGAAAGCTGCAGGATGTTTTGCGACACAATCAATCAATTATCCAAGGTGAATGCCTTTATTTAGACATGGATTTCTTTTTCTGTTGTAACTCCATGCCTTCTCAGTCTTACAGTAAGCCACCTGGCCAGTGTGAAAACGTACACTAATTTCAAGGTAATATATTATTCTGTATAATAAAAACAAGTCGTCTGGCTGTTTTTAGTGAAATTGTCTAAGCCAGTTCCCATGGGCTTCCCACCTCCCAGGGAGAACTTGCAATCTGCTCTGTTTCATCATCACTTTTGTGTCATTTCCTACTGAGATGAGTGGCACCGAGACAATTTCCAGACGAGGTTATTTGTTCTCCTTGACCTGAGTGACTGCTGTTTTCTAAGCCATTTGCAAAGTCAGTCCTGGGATTTGACACTTGGTCTTCTCCAGTTGGGGTTTTATAATGTTGTATCTTTCATTCAGGCTCCTTATTAATTTTCCGGAGGGAGTTACAATGGAGCTGTTCCAAAAATTTGTTCCTTACCAACACTTAATTCTGCAAATTAAGGTCAATTTCACCAATTTCACATAACTTGATAAGTCAGTTTATACTGAGTAAAAAACTTTTTCCTGGACAGCCAACCCTAAATCTGTACAGAGTGTTTAACAATGACTACTTGTAGGTTTGGTTTTTCCCCCATACCTAAGGAAGGTTTAACACACTCCGTTCCCAGCTGTGCCTATAACCTGCAGAAACAGACTGAGAACAGCTTTCAACTCCAAATATTTCCCTCCTTTGAATCCTTTCCATCGCTTCCTTGTTGGTTCCCCTCTCAAAGTAAACAGTTCCATGAAAATTTAAGCAATCTTGAATGAGGTCTTTGCAGTGACCTTATGTCTTAGAAGCAGATGAACCCAGAGCTCATTGGGCAATAATTTCCTATTGTTCATATACAATCTCAGCCTGAAAATGGGATGTGTGTCCTTAAAGCCAGCTTCTACTGTTGAGCAACGTGTTGTCAGACCCCTCTTTCAGCAGCTGTCATCTGTAAGCACAAGAATAAACTCAGATGACCTGAGCAGTTCAGCTCTTTTGGGTCACCAGAAGGAGTCCCACAGCAAAGGGCACCACAAAAAGGTATGAGAGTGAGTCTAGAGAGGTTTTGAAGCCTTGCCCCACCTGGAGGGCTGTTGATCCATCCTTGCTCTCTGTGGAAGTTTGCACTTCAATGTGCCTGGTTATATTTGTCATTATATAGATCAGCTGAGGCCTCTAAAATCCAGATAAAATCCCTTTAAACAACAGATAAGGTGCTCCTCTTGTATCACTACTGCCCCATTGATGATCCTGTAGGGCTGTACCCCATGAGAAAACTACTCCGTCCTTTGCAGAGGAAACTTTTGGATGGAGAGAGTAGGACCAAACCCCTGAAGGCAGGGTGTATGAATCAGATCACTGTGTTTCATCGGTCATTAAAAAACATTTTTCCCAAGGGCAAAACAGTGATCTGAAAAGAGCATCCAGAGAGCAGTGGTCTTTCCACTGTCTTCATCTCTCATTTTCATCCAGAAATATTGCCCTTCTTCATCAAGGGCATGGTAGAGGAGCAGATAAAAAGGGAGAAACCTGTAGCTGCTGGCACGAAAATTCCAGCCAGCGCTTTTTTATCACCAATTCCTCCTTAATCGCCACATTTCTCCTCCTCTCCGTTCTTGAGGAGGCAATCATGTGTTTGCAGATGCCAAGGAGCCTCAAAGGAAGGAGCAGCCTCTGGAGGCTCCTGCATCCCTTGGCAGGGCAGGGAAGGGCTGGCGGGCGGTGAGCCCAGAGCAAACACATCAGTGCTGCAGCACGTTGAGCTGGGAGGCTTTGGCTTCCAGTCAGATGAGGCTTCCCAGCAGATCCTGAACAAACACACCTCCCCAGTGCCAGGTGTGCTCCCGCTGATACGCCCAGCAGTGCCCTGCGGGGTTTGGTGCAGCCCAGAAGGATCTGCAGCATTCCACCAGAGTGTCAGGAGAGAGCCCAAGTGAGTCAGCAGAAAGGTACGATTCCACACAGCGCCTCTGGACACGGTTTGTTGGACTCTGACCCACCCAGTGAATAGGAGTGTTTTCTTATTGTTCCTAATGGGTTTTGGATCAAGGTTTTATCGCGAGGAAAAGAAAATAAATAATGTCAATTATAAAATGCTCTCCTCCCCTAGCTTCATTTTTTAACATGATTTAAGAGTGCCCAAGGGAAAACATTTAATCCCAAACCTGTTTTGGATTTGTACTTTAGGAACGTGCAGGAAAGTTATGTGATGCAGCATGTTTTGAGCTCCTAGCAATTCAAAGGCAGATTTCCAAAGGTGGAGTGAAGCTGGGAACATGAATTCCTTTAACCAGAGCAGGAAAAATACCTGCATATCCTGTGCACCTCTACATGGAGTCAACAGGATATGAGAGAATGTAAAGCCTTTTTTCCATAATATGCATGAGAACACACAGCACAGATTTATCAATGGCAATTACTTAATTCTCTGGAAGTTAACTCAGAGAAATTCCAACACAGGAGTATCATGGATGGGGATATTGACAATCATCATGATTCCCAAGAAACTGTCATGTAATTGCAATTTCAGTCCACCGAAACTGACTGAGATAAATGAATTTCAAATATAACCATCTGGTTTAACAGTACAGCCCAAACAAATGACTCCATGTGCTCCCAAAACATCAAGGTCAGCAGCCTGTTGGGTGCTGCAAAGTTTTACGATGTAAAGAAAATTGAAAACAAAAGCACACTGGAGATCAAAGATGACCCCTAGGCTGATGGACTCAAGCATCCATACAAAACAGGACTCCAAAGGACACAGAGGGGTCTTCTGGTCCATCTGCCATCTCCAGGACACGGCCTGACTCTCTCCACTGTCCCAAAAGAGCTGCAGAGAAGAAACCCCTTGAAACACTTTGCAAGTGTTCAGTCACAAAGAGCTCTCTTTTCCTCAGTAAGCTTGCTTGAAGGGAATCCAGCACTCCATACCCAAAATTCTACATGTGCAAAAATGAATCTTTGAGAGGGGAGAAGGCTGCCACACTCACATTGCTCATCCAGACCATCTGCACCAGGAGTGCAATCAGTTCTGCCTCAAACACAGGAGATAGAAAGGAACCCCAGAAGTGACTCCAGAGCAGAGGGAAGGATCAGGTGAGGTAAACAGATGAGATAACCAATACTAAAAGACACTGAGGTGTTATTGTAGTGGTTGAATTACTTGGGAATGCACAGCAATACAGAGAAAGCAATTGAAATGAGGTGACATTTAATTTTCGACAGGCCCAAATTAAAGCCCAGTGTTGTGGATGAGGAATTCTGCTGTTGCTCTCAGCTGGGTTTGGGTGAATTGTCCCAATCTTAGAATAACATAGGGAAGTTCTTTCCCATCCTGAACTTCAGTGGTTCTGGTCTTCCTAACACTCTGTGGAATACAAACTAAAAAACATTTGTATATTAGCATAATTTTAGCAACATGCTTCATATGATGATCCTTGGCAGAGGAAGAGCAAATGAAAACCTCCCTGAAACCAGGGACAAAGACCCTATTAACTTCCCAATCATCTGCCTGAGACCCTGATTCCTCCCCAGCTGTGGGATTCCACAGCACCTCCTGGACTTATGCAGATAATCCCCTCTTAAAATTTTTATAATTTCTGATGTTTTTCTTCCACACAGACACATTCTATATTGACAAAGGAAAAGAGCTAAAGAGTGTATATTTTTAAATGCCCTATAGGGACAGGCTGTATTTTTTATGTGGAGTTTATGTGGTTTGGATCAAAAATCAATGAGGCAAGTGGTTTTGAAATCAGAAAAATTACTATGTTGCCTTAAAAATTATATCTTTCCCATCTTTAAAAATGTGCTTATTTCTCTTCATTGTTTTTCAGTTTTTCCCTTATGAGGGTATAAGAAAAATTGACTTGAGATTTCTGGCCAATATAATATTATAAAATAATATTGTCCCATAAGGACACTATTTACCTTGATTTTTAACTTAGTCTATATTTACCTCCTTGGTCAATATGGGTGAGCACTGAACTCAACCACAAGTCAGTACAGGTTTATGCTGGTAACTCACTGTAACATGCTTTGAATTAAGTAACTGAAGTTTGTTTTTTTATTTCCTGCAATGCAAATTCAGGGGAACGTATGGTTAAATCAGAACAATGGAGTTAAGTCTGGAACCACTTCAACAAAAAATTATAATACTTCATGTCAAGAACAATCTCAAATTCCTTCACTACCTGCTGACATTTTTGCAAACAGAGATACTATTTTAGGAGGGTGTAATTATAATTCAGCCCAGTAAAGGAAGATATTCCCCATTCCTTAGCATCAGTTACCAACATGGCGCATAATGGCAGGGTAAGGACCCTGCCAGGTCCAAAGCTGCCCCCTTCCTCTGCAGAGAGGTGGGGCAGAGGTGCAGGTAGGGACCTGACTGCCTTGTGGTTGGCATTTTGGAACCAAGACTGGGAGAAGTCAGCCCATCACAGGAGGAGGAGAGCAGTTCACACTGAATGAGGCAGCTGGCATTTGAACAAAAGACCTTATATTTTGTGGCTGGTGGGAAGAAAATTGGTGTGAAGTGGTGACTCCAAGAGCTGTGATACAGCTGCCTGCTATAGATCCTCCCAGTGTGGATGCCCTAAATCCTCCTGTGCTGCAGAGTCATCATCACTGCAGTGCAATCCATGGTTTGTGTTTCACGGACCTTACGGTACAATCTGGATCACCAGGAGCTCTCAGGATGTTTGCCATCAGGTGTTCCATAGTCGTGAATCAAGTAAGAGTAGGTTTAGATTGGATATTTGGAATAAATTCTTTACTGTAAGAATGGTGAGGCACTGGCACAGGCTGCCCAGAGAACCTGTGGATGTCCCATCCCTGCAAGTGCTCAAGGTTGAATGTGGCTCTGAGTAACCTTACCTAGTAAAATATGTCCCTGCTCATGATAGGAGACCTGGAACTAGATGATATTTAAGATCCCTTTCCAACTCAAACCATTTTAGGATTCTATGATCCAGTGATTTAAATATTTTTTTTTAATATCAACTTTTTTTGGGCTATTTTTTTTCAAGATATTTTTCAATGAAGGCTGAGATTTTCATGAAATTGTTCACCTGCCATTGCTCAAGTTTTAAAGGAAACACTGAATGTTGCATGATTCATAAGAAAGGCACCAGAGCTGGCAAACTGATTTCAGACACATGAATCACTCTATCAAATACATGGGATTTATCAGCAAGATCAGGGCACAACAAGCAGTGACAAACCATGACATAGAGGGGTTTGGTGTGAAAACAGGCTTGCAACACAAATTCCAAGGAGAAGTGAAATTATATGATGCAGATACCCCGTTTGTGGTTGTAAACACGTGGTAATCACTTCCATTAGCACTGTAACAGTTTCCAGCCCCAGGAGGACAAAGCACTTGGTAGTTCGATTCATTTCTCCCAAAAAACTTCAGCCTGCCCCTGCCAAACAACCCTTGGCTGTACACGGCCCCTGAACAGATACAATCAGAACAGGCCCTTATTGTATCCTGGGGCTGAAAGGCCAGCTCCTGCTCCAGAGATGAAAAGCAATTAATCTTGAATGCCTGTTTGTACAGTAACTCTCCCCCTTCCCACCTCCTGGCTCTGATAAGTGGCTTTGTGTGGAGCGGACAGGAGCACCTTTCACACAGCCCATCAACCCCCAAATCCCTCCTGGCAGGCCTAGGACCAGGAAAAAGAGTGGTTTGGCACTAACTCTGCTGAGGTGTCTCCCTGCCCTGCACAGTGGAAAGAGCAGGGCACAGCGGCCAGGGCCTGATGGCAGCTGCTGCTGCTGGCCAAGACCTCTGCCACTGCCTCAGCATGGCCAGTAAAGCATGTCACCCCTTGCAGAGGAAGGCTCCTGGCTCCTTGTCAAGCCCCTGAGGCTGCTAATGACAATTCAGACACTGAAGTGGTGGTTGACACCAACAGTCAGTGCTCAGACCAGCAGGTTTCCCTCTGTGGGTGCATTTATATTTTAGTATGAGCTGTGCTTGTTTTCACATGAGGACAAAAATTGCCTGTAGGTACAGAGATACTGGAGCGGAGGATCTTGCAGTCTCAGGTCTCCAATTTCTAAATTTCCCTCCAAAAGCAGATGGGACCCACGTCATCATAATCTATTTTCTATTCTGTGCATGCTGCTGCATGGTTTGGCCAGGATAATCACCATCAGCCCAGACCTCAGCTGCACTTTAACACTGCTCCAGGACCAAAGGGTGAAATTCTTTTTCCTTATATCTCTCCATATTCACATTACCTTTGTTAGAATCTCAGGTTTTGGCTTCATAGGGACAGATCCCTCCTAAGGTGTGGCCTCTGGGTATCCAGCAGTAGCCTTTCACAAAGCAAGAGGAAGAGACACATTAAAAGCACAGTTTTTAAGTCTTTTGACCTTCATCACTCTAAGACTTGGACCCAGGAAGAAAGGAGGGCTGGAACTGGTATCTGTGAGCCTCACACCTGGGAACAAGAATCACAGTTAGAGCTGAAGATTTCATGGCTCAGATTTTCCACAAATATTTCTCATTTCTGAATTCTCTGCCTTTTACCCCAGAGGTCTAATCTGAGTCCCCAAATCTATGTTCCCACAGTCACTAGCTAACATTTCACCAATCCCCATGCTGTCTTGTTAGGAAGGTACACTGTAACTCTGCCAGTGGGTCATCCCTCTCCACAGGGCAGCCAGAGGTCGGGCAGGATGTCTTATTTGGGGGGCTACCACATTCATTTCCATGGAGGCAAGGCAAAATTTCCCATGACTTCCACGTGTACTCAGTACATATAAGAATGTGGTCCTCAAATACTCAAAGGAGGTAATTTCTATTTCTTTTGCCAGCATTTAAGTCCTATTACAAGTGCCCAGAATAAAAAAATCCAGTAATGAGGATGGAGAACAGTTGAATAGACATGATGACAGAGGACAGTAAAATTAACCAGGGCAAAAGCCCTTTAACCCACCAATCAGACTATATCTATATATTTAAAAGATAATAAATAATATATATCCTAGCTAGGTGAGTTCTCTTTGGCCAATGGATGGGATGTAAGCAGCATCTTCCTTACAGATTCTGCAAATTCTTCACCCTTCAGCAGTGATAAACCTTGATGGGCTTGTGGGTTTTGTCACCTTTCTGTTTGCTGATGACAAATTTCTAGAGGAAGGTCATTTAGCCACCATCTGGATTTAAAGTGATTTGAGTGTGAAATGGATAAAATTTACTATTCCTGGAGGTTTACAACTCCAGCTACCATTCGCTTGGCAGATTCCTTACCCCCCCTATAAAGGAATGACAGATAAGCAAAGTGGGAAGTCCCAGGTGAGACTCCTCTGTGGACTACCTGTCCATGAAATTGCATTTGAAAGGGGTCTGCAGCCAACCACTGATAGGAATTGGGTTTCCTCCAAACTCGTTTATTTCTAATTAGTCCGTCAAGAAGTGTGGTTAAGTCCACTGTTGTATAAAACCAGCTATTCTGTGACGTTAGACTGAGCCCTCTTAAAAACCACAAATGCAGGAGCTGCCAGACCTGCACTGCCTCTCCCTCAGAGGCTGGAGACCATGGATCTCCTGGGCTTTGTGCCTGGAGATGGCACTGGCCTTAACAGGGGAGTGATCTGTGGTGACCGTAACTCATCAGTTCACAGCCTAGGAACATGGAAGGAAGGTTCTCCTCGCCTCTTTGCTTATTTCTATTGAAGAGTATTAAATATCCATCAAAAAAGCAAGTCCCCTCCTGCTCTACACCCTCCCCAGGCTATGCTTTTTTCAGATTACACTCCCATTTACATTTTTCTTCTATCAGAAGGCTAGAAAGTCATGTTTGTAAATCTCCTTTCAGGATCAGATTGCTTCCAACAACTTTTTCAATCAGAATTCACTATCTCTGATTCCCAATTCCTACAGCACTGCTTCAGGGTGGGTTTCAGCAGAGCCACTTCCATGACTGGCTGATAAAACTTAGCTGAAGTCATTGGAACCCAAATAGCCCCAAAGCAGAGGAACAAGGAAAAGCTGGGGGAAATGGATTCTGCTTCCCTTAGCAGCTATACATTTTAGGGCTCAGGTGAACCAGGCTTCCTAAAGCAAGTGATTGTGCATCTCTTGTGAGGAGAGAGAGGAAGGTACTTAGGAATTCCACCATGTCAGGGTCTCCCCAGCCAAGAGAGGGAACTGCCTTCACTAACTATGCAGAGACATTTTCACCCAGCGTAGGAGGATTATTCCTCAACACGCCTTAGGCAGGTGGACTGGATTCCTCCACCAGCATTTCAAATGAATGCAGAATTAATTTCATGTGTGGCTCCTTCCAGCCAACACTGAATCACTGAATCCTGTTTTATTTCTGTCCCCAAGATAGGAATGGGAAACTTTCCACCAGCTTCAACAGACCTTGAGCGTTTTATATCCCCATAACAACTGCAGTTATTTCTATGAGATAACTAGAAACATCACTTGTTGTCAGCTCTCCAAAATTTTACTACCACCTGCAAGCCCCAGCAAATCCCAGCCACAGCCGCCTTTCACAACATCCGTCTGCGCATCAGTGCAACCTGCAGCTTGTAAAGAGCAGATGCAGCTCAGTACACACAGATGAGACATCTGAGCAGTGCCCAGGGGCTCTGCCATTTCCAAAATGCCTGGCGTCCCTTTCCAAGAGCTTGTCTCTTCTGCACACTCCCCCTGCGTGGGTCGGCTTCAGATGGACAGCTTCCAGCTCCTGCGGAAAACAAAGGACAGGCACATCTGGCAGAGAAGCTGCCAGACGCCCATAAATCATGACTGATCATGGTGCTGCTGTGACGTGCCACAAGGATGCCTTTGAAGAGCTGTACCCAGCTATAATTTGATAAATCCAGCACTGCTTGTGCCACTCACGAGTGGAGCAGCTGCTGCTCTGGTACCTCGTGAGAGGTGTGGCTTGCACAGCACTGAATGATGGAGCTTTCCTTGTCCTTCCTTGCTTTGGGTGGACTTCCCACGAGGCAGGAGAGCCACCCTGCCCACCCATCACCATAAAAACATGTGAGGTATCGAAATCAGCCTCACCAATAAACACTGGGGCCTTCTGGCTCTCTGACGCTCATTTTCCTGGTGCTCAGGCAGACAAACCACACTTGCTTACTGGTTGAAAATCAATGGCCTGTTCTATAAAATGCTGAAGGGACTGAAATATGTCAACAGGACATTTCCACCACAACTTCTGAGCTGGGACTGTCTCTAAAGTCCAAAGGGATGAAGGCATGAGGTGGCCCATGTTTAGCACAGACAGTCTTCAATTTGTTTTACACTATAGAAATATAAATAAATGCATAAATTTGAAGCTTTCCTTTTGCAGAAGTATAAAGCCCATCTGCTTGCCTTTTGTTGACTGATATCAAAGATTTCACTTGAAAGGTTCTGATATTTCTCTGTCTTGTACCTCAACCACATCCTGTACATGGCTGGTCAAAAATTAGAAGGAATTCAGTGGAAAACTGCACAGTTTCCTGTGTTTTCTTGGAAGGAAATACAAAATTCCAGTGATAAATGTCAGCAATAGTTGGAAATCTGGAATCTTGAAACCAGCTGTAACACCCATAGATTTTTCTCTGCCTGAAAAAGCATCATTTTTGTTGTGCATAATGCTGAGAAGAGTGGGTAAATGAAGAGTAAAAAAGGATCAGGAAATGAAAGATGGGTAAATAAAGTTCATTCTCATGATTCAGGCATTGAAATGGAAACCAACAGGTGTGAATCAATACCAACTGTACTAAAAATTTACTGACGGACATCATCATCCATTCACCATCATCCTTTGTAGCCTTTAGAAATACATTTTGTGACCCCTTCCCTTACTGAACTGCTCTGTGAATAAAGTAATTTCTTGATTATAAGACGCTCAGGCCCTGAAAAATTAAGACATAAACATTTCCTAGGGCTGGCTGCTGCTGTTGACACAATCATGATGGCAGTGAAACCAGAACATGCATAAAATTCAAGGGTTTTTTGGAAACAAAATACCTTTCCTTCTTTTTTCTGACCCCAGTGTAGCAAGGTCTGAGGTGGCATGCTGTCTCAATGGCTTTATGTCTCTTTTCGGAGGTCTACAAAACAGATATGAAATTCAAAGGGTCAGTTCCCTTCACCTCCCCCATGTCTCTGCTGATATAACCCCTCTGACTGCAGAAATGTTTCCCAGAGTTGCATCCAGAGAAGAGAGAACTGGAAATGTCCCACATTTTACCTGAAATAAACAGCTATCACTATTTCTCTTAACAGCACTTGCCCTTTTCTAAGCAGTAACACTGTATGTCATAAGAGTGACTCCCAGACCTTCTCTTTATGTGTGAGTTTTCCAACCCATTTAGCTCTCTGAATTGTTTATATATTGATTCAGAGTCTGTTAGGCAAATATATATATGGATAAATTGTATTTTCCTCTTCACCAAGTTGTTTGAGTCATTGGACTGTTGTAACTTGCACAAGACAAGGATGTTAAAAATGCAGACATATTAAAAATGGCTGCTCTGTTTTGGGATACTGAATCCCAGTACTGCAGCTTTCCAGGTTTTATAGACCATGTGGGCTGTGGTTAAGATCAAAGACATAGACTTTTTTCCCCCAAAAAGCCAATAATGGGAGGTTTCCATAGTGATGTAAAAGATAATTCTACAAAAAATCTAAAAGTGTAGATTGGATCTGACCCTTCCACTCTTCTGCTGCAAGAGAAAAGTTCTACAGCTCAGCTGAGCAACACCAGAGGAACCGCTCAGCCATATGCTCTAATTATGGCTTTGTGTGTACTTTCCATGTATAAATGACTTTCAGGATTGCTGTCAGGAACAAGCAGCACACTGCACTGTAGTGGTGCCAATTCTCATCATTTCATTATGTTTTGTCACAACTGGCATTCTTCCCAAACATCAGCTCTTTTACTATTTGGCCGATCGAGCAAGGAATTCGGCTTCCACCAGAGGCCTGCACCTCTGGCCTCCAGTCTGGCAGATCAAAGCTTGCAAGCATGGCCTGATCAGGACTCCAGAGTGTTCAAAAACAGGGACACAAGCACAAAGCTAAGTTTTTTGCAGAGTGGCACATCCCGTGGCAGAGGGAGGCACAGCAAGCAGTGTTGCTGCACGCACATGCCTCATTGCACAAAATGCACCGCTGGGGTAGCATGCAAAGCTGCATTGGTGTGCACAAATACACCATCCACACTGCTCCTGCAGTCCACAACACCTGACTTTTCAGCTCTGAATGGTTGACAAGGAAGGGGTTTCCATTCGAACGTTTTTTATTAAAAGTGCTGATTCCAATCAACCAGCTAATTTGGGACTAATTTTTTTTTCAGTGTGTTGCATTCACAAAGCTATTAAAAATCTGGGCTAAACAGAGAAATACTTTATTTTGATGCTTTCAAAGGAAACCTTTATACAGTTTTGCTTTCAATGCTTTGCAACAGATGGGGTGATTTATCCTCTGGAACTGCCTAACTTTAGATGGAGTATGAAAAGAGCTTGTCTTCAAAGAACTTAAGTCAAATTAAATTATTCTCACTTTAAACAGATTAACTGAAATTAAATCATTCTCACTCTGTAGCTACATTTAGATAATTCTTAAAATATTTTAAAGCCTAAACCATAATACAACATGTAAACCAGGGCAAGTGCTTTGTCACAATCTCTTTTAAAAACAAAATTAAAATCTCATTCAAGTCAGTTAAATGAATATCAGTATTTTAGTCTACCTGCAGAACAGAAGAATCATCTCATCATGCAGCCCCTTTCTTCTCATGGCTATTGGTTGTGTGCTTCCATGCAAGAGTTCTAGGTAAAAAGGCAAGATTGAAATACATTTCTTAAAACAGACAAGCCTGACATCTGGTTGTATTTTCCTGTTTGATCAGCAGGCAAATAAGTTGGAGAGGCCATCAGTATTCTGAGCAACTAAAGACAAAACAACTCCCACTGTACAATGTGCCTGTAATTAGCTCAGAAATTATGGGCTCAGCTCTGATCAGAGATGATGCAGCCAGAAAACTTGCAGGGCACATCCCCCATGCAACAAGATCTGCCCTCTAAAGAGAGAACTAAAGCTTTCTGTGAGTCTTGAACTGCAGCAGTTCATCATGGATGGCCACAGGGCACTGGTCACATCCAGTACTGCACCCTGAACAGCCAGAGACATCTCCCTCCACAATCAAACAAAGATTTCTGTGCCTGGACACACAGCAGGGACCCAGCATTTTGCTCCAGAAGTTGTCCGAATCATTACAGATGCAAAAATGTCTGCACTGAATTTCTCTGGAGCCAGAGGTTGCTCCCTGGCCTGGGTACCACTGACAGTAGAGATTAATCTTTTTTGAGAGGCTGACATCTGTCTTCATGCCACATTAAAATATTCCCTCCCTTTCTACCACTCAGTAAATGGAGAAATCTTCTTTGATGGAAGAAATAGCATTTAGGATTGATTACACAGTGTCGGTTGGGTTTTTTTTTAAAGTGCATAGCTTTAAATTCTAAACCAAAACATCATGTCTAGAAAAAAAAAAAAAAAGTATTACTCCGTTTGAGGTTCAGTTTGAAAATCTGAGAACTTGGTCCTTTCTCCAGCACATGACTTTCAAAATTACCAGTGTGACTTAGTTAAGTACTTGAATTGTAACAGGATTTTATTTCTCAATGAGAACACGCTGCTGGCAATTGTCCAACCAGTTCTAATTACTCCTGCTTCATGTGGCTACAGAGGAATTCAAACTTGTACATCCTATCTATGCCGTCTGTCATTACCGCAGTTTAATGTCATTTAGCTTTCTACTGTTTATTCACAGTCTATTCTGAATAAATAGCAGTGAACAGACCTGCAGAAGGAGCGTGTTTCCACTGGCAATCCTTGGTATGAGTGTTTTACCATTCAAAGCATCTGATGCTGTTCTCACTGTTTGTTCAGCTTCAAAGCTGGATCACCTGACAATGATTTCTTCTGCTGTGCATTAGGTATGTCATTACTCCCAAAAAGAAATGGCATGCTATGGGGCATAAAATCGAAATCCTGATGTGGCCTGTGATACTACAAGGTTCCTCTGCTTTCCTTAGCATTTAAGACATTTAGGATCCAAGATGGATGGTGTGCAGTTTCCTTTCACCTTCACCTCCTTGTTAAACTGTGCATGGAAACAACCTTGCTTCCAGTTCCTCTGTGAAATGAAATATTAATCAACACTCCTCTGTTAACAATTTGCAAATTGTTTCTTAACCTTCAGTAAGGTCCAAGCTTGGTTTTAAAGCATAAGGAAAAGGAAAGCAGGACTCAGCTTAGTTCCTGCCCAAGATTTGCCCCTGATGCGGCCCAAGTCTCTGTACCTGTTTCCAAATCTCTAAAACCTGGATAAGTATTAGATCAAGATCAAAGACAAGGAAAACATTAAAATGAGCTTTTCCTGGCTCTTTCCAATGCAGAAACATCAACATTTCAGTGAGATGGCAAGGCTTGAAGCACATCTAAGACTCACTGATCTCCTAAGACTCGGTAAACTTCAGCCCACTGATGTTGATATGCTGCTCTATGAGTTGTGAAAGAGCTGCTGAAAAGATGTACAGTTCCTTTTCAAACCACAAACTGATCATAAATAAAAGTTTCAGTCATATAAAAGGAAATTTAAGGATATTGCCTACTGTCTCAAATACTGTGCAGTAAAGTAGGTTCTCAAACTACAATCAGGACCCTCTGGAGGCTGGAAGAGGAAGGCAAAGGATTAAGAGGGTTATAACATAGTGGCTTTATCTAAATTTTTAGGCGTTTAATTGAGTATTAGCATGTTAATCATTTTAAAAAAATAGTTTTAGGAGGAAAAAAACCCAAGAAAAATAAACAGTAGTAGTTCTGACGTCGTGCAGTTCAGGGACAACTGAGTTCATTTGAGTTTCCACAGCTACTGAGTTACAAGAGACAAACCAGGAGGTGCTGGAAGCTTCTGAGCTCAAGAGTAGTACATGGAGGGTCCACAATAAATAGATGCCCTCCTGATAGAAGAACAATTAATCACCACACAAACATATCAATTTCTAGCACAAGAAAAGTCTTCTTTGTAAAACTTTGTTGACACTGATGGGTCCAGGTATCAGACATTTAGCTGGATTCAAAGAAGCCACTAGGCAAATTCATGGAAGAGGCAGCAACACAGAGATATTAAATACATAAGGTAATTTATAGTTAAGCTGCAAATCAGTGATAGGAGGGGAATTATTTTTGAGAAGCAGCACTACATTTTATCATTTTCGTACGCGCTTCCCCAGATCAGTAAGACTACCAGCCTGAGAGAATCATCCCTCCCAAAACTTACAACCTATTTCTCACCAGGAGCTACTCTATGCTTCCTCAGAGTGGGGATGAGACTTTACATCTACAGATGGGAATTATCCAGCTCATGTCCTTCACTCTGAGATTATTACACGGGCAATTAGAGGCATTTAGCAGTTGTTGGGTAGTGTAAAGGCTTTCACACATGCAGAGGAAACAGCTGCTGCTGCTTTGGAGGGAACCAGTAAGATGATGCCAGCAGCAGACAGAGGAGCTGCTGTTTCTAACAGGCAGGGTGCACCTGAGTGAAGACACAGCTGAGCTGCATTCAGAAAGGAATTGAAGGCAGGTGTGTGCATGGGATAGGCTGAAGCAGCTCCTGATTGCAAAAACTAAACAACCCACCCACCCTCAAGTGATGGAGGTATGATTTCATGGAGGACTTATCAAAGGAAGGGGGGATGTCTCTGTTTAGGGTCATGTTTTTATTTAGAAACACATCTGTAGGAGCTGCTGATTACTGTGAAGTACCTGAGCCACTGCACACCCTCACTGGATCAGAATTCAGCACAGTGGTATTTAATACCTGATTTAGCATGGCTTTTTAGGTTTGTGTCACTAGGTTGTTTAATATTGAGGCTAAAGTTTCCATGTGAGAAAATTAGTTGAAAAACACGTGGTGTGGTGTTCTCACTGTGAAGGTTGCATGTTCCTTGTGCTGAGTTTTGGCTGTCAATCTCTCTGTGCAGTGCCTAGCACAGCAGGGGCTAAACTTTATTTGGCATGGTTAGCCACTGCTACAATAATAAAGTAAATTTCCTATGTAGATAGTTTGTCATGATTTGGGTTTATTTGGGTGGGTTTTAAATGCCCCTTTCATTTTATTGTGGAAGATTAATTTTAATTGATTTTTATATGAATGTGCCTGTAAAACTCAACAGGAAAATTATACCTATTTCTTGTCTATGTTTTAAGCATTTCTGTTCCCACTGGATAACCTTTGCAAAACCTTGCCTCCCACACAGGAAATAGAGTTTTTCAGCTTCTCAGAGGCTCAGGCTTCTCAAGAGCTGTGCACCTGGGTAAGATATAGTTTCCATATAGCACGTGTATTTCCAGAATCTCTCAGGACCTTTTCCCTGTGGTCATCAGGGATCTCATAAGAAATGTCCATGTGCATGCTCTGAGCTGCCAACAGACCGAGGGGGTAGGCTGTAAGAGAAATTAAAGTGCTCCTTCAGGAGACCACAGTCTGACTTCGGGCTATGCTGAGCTAAATCAGAAGGTGTTCCTGCAAAATCACTCCCTGTGAAATGAATCCACAAAATGGAGGGAAAAAATGGGCCTCCACATCAGTGCAGCCTAATGGGTTTAAGGAAAAATGCAGTGGAATTGTGTTAATGGCCTGCTTGGGCCTCATGGTTCTTGATGGGAATTCTCTGCAGTTCCATCAGTCACACTAATGAAGACACCATATCCCAATCCTTCTGTGGCCGGAGACTTCTGCCAATCAAGTGTTATGCTCATCCTAGAGCAAACTTCATAATGTTTTCTTTTTGTTGTTTGCTTTCTCGTTGCTATTTTTTTCCTAGGGAAATTGCCTTGAGCTGATCTGATCCTAATCTTGTATTAATGCAACTTTCTTCTAGAAAGGCTGTTCCTGAGGGATGCAGGATGAGGGAATGCCAAACCAGCTCCTACATGGGTTGGGTGAAATTTCAAGTTCTTGGCACCAGAGAGATTTAATATCAAGGGAGGCAAAATGTTAGAAACAACCTGTTGGAACAAGAAGTAAAAATCTTGGATTGTGTCTGATCAAAAAGATGTTAGAGGTATCTGGTCCATCAGGGACAAAAAATTAACCCTGAAGTCCACAAAGTACTGACATTCTTCAAAAACAGGAAATTAGTGTTGAGGGAAATTTGCAGAATTGTTAATAACTGTTTTGTTTTGGGGAAAACCAAGTGGATATCCATCCATCTCCCTCGCTGTGTGCTGTTCTTAGGCTTGTTTGTGGTCATGTCAAGAGCTCAGCTCATCCATTCTCATTTAGTGTAGGGTAAGATGGTCTGGTAGGTGCTGGAGTAGGGTAAATATTTTGAGAAATAAGGTGAATGGCAGCCTTTTCTCCCCACAAGGATTTCTGTCTGGATTTGCAGGCACACACTGGAGAGTGACTGGAGGAGACATAGGAAGTTGCCACCTCTGTTTCTTTCACAACTTCCATGTCAAGAGCTGGGCCTTTCCAGCCCTGCTCTCGGAGCAGCCCCTTGCCCTGGGAGCAGTGCCCAGATGTCAATGGCAGAGTCATGCAGAGAAGCAGGGCCACATCTGACCTTATGTTCTACAAGTTATTTTTTTGTATTGCCCAAGCTTTCAGACAGCCTCAGAAATCAGCCTCCTACAGCCAAAACTCTGCAGTTTCTGTTAGAATGGCTGATTCTGTTAGAATAACACCTGATCATCCTCAAGTAGTCTCTGGGATGTTAATGCTTCATTGTAGTTACTTGGAGGAGAACAGGGATAAATCTACTCTTTAGCCTGAGAGGAAACATTAATTGCTGTTCCCTGTGGTAAAGCCAGCCTGACTGGGCCCCAAAAGACTGAGTAACACAGGAAATATGGTTAATAGTTGTACTAGTGAATAGATATGGTGGGTGCCATGACATTACCCAAGGCATTTGCCCACAATATATAACTGTAAAACCACCCCCTAGCAAAAAAATACTTAATATTATTCTGCTTCTTAATATTATTCTGCTTCTCTGCCCATAAAAATGTTATAAGGCTTGTGAATTTGACCTGCAGAGCAAAAAAAAACTGATACCAAGAGCCCCTAAATAATAGCACATCATTATGCAGACATTATTTCTCCAAGTATTAGAGGGTTATCACAGACAGGGAAGTTCAGCTCCATCCTTTTCTTTGGTTACACAACTCCAGTGACTTAAAGTCAGCTCTCAGGTCTGGGAAAGTGCCTGCTTTAAATGGCTCTAGCAGAGCTTTATTAACGCTCCATTCATGCTCATTTTCTTCATGCAAACTGTCACTATTTGTCAGCAACTGCTGCTCGCACAGGACATTCATCAGGTTCAAGTAGGCAGAAAAAAAATGAGTCTGTTATATCAAACCTGACTCTTTGAAGCTGTGTGAAACGCAGTTGTTGCCACCTCGGGGAGCTTGGTGCAGCCACATCAACATCCTAAAGCTCAGCCGAGCCTGCCAAAGCCTGTGCTGGCTGCGTGCTGGCTGCATGCTGGGGTCCTGCAGTGCCAGTGCTGCTCCTGCCCACGGCGAGCCAACGTCACCTCCTGCAGCCCCACCGTGGGGCACAGCCACCAGCACTGCTGTCCGCAGCTCCTAATCCCTTCCTGGCCCCAGCAGGTCACCTGCAGCCTCTGGGCCAGCGGGCCTGACCCTGTCCCAGCAAGGAGCTGAATGAAGAGTGGCTGCTTCAGTGGGTTTCACAGGGCAGCCTTTCCCTGGAGCAGGTGAGGATCTCATGGCTGCTGAAGTTTGCTGTGTGCATTTACCCAGAGCTGCTGGGGATGCCCTGTCCCTGCCAAGACTCAAGGACAGGCTGAATGGGGCTTTGAGCAACATAGGAGGTGTCCCTGCCTATGGCAGGGGGATAGAATGAGATGATCTTGAAGGTTGCTTCTGACCCAAACCACCCCATGATTCTGTGATTGATTTCCAACTCAATCTGACATGCCTCTCCTCTCCCTGCTCAGTGACCACAGTCTCAGCTCTGCAAGCAGCACCATTAAGCCAGGCTCCATCACGAGGAACAAGATTAGAAAAAATCCTCTTACTTTATTCCTAACCTTTC
Organism: Petroica traversi; assembly: GCA_025920805.1. NCBI lineage: Eukaryota > Metazoa > Chordata > Aves > Passeriformes > Petroicidae > Petroica > Petroica traversi. Next base: position 26,857,138 of record JAHLSL010000015.1, read on the forward strand.
TCTTCTTTGCCCCAATGACAGGGAATACCAATAGTATCCTAATAGCTAGTGCTGCCGAAATATAAGTAAGGTTTGCTGCCAGACACAAAACTAATATCTCTGTCCCTCTCCATCTACCCAGCTGCCCAATTGCTTCAGAAGTTGCTTCAAAGCCCATGAAGAAACACAAAGTTCCCATAAGCAAAGGGGTATAAGGAGTTGGCTTTAATGTGCAGATGCTCACCTCTACATCTCCATAGAGCAGATGCTCTATGGAGCATCTCTGGGCCAGGGCAAAGCTTGACAGCAGGGACAGCACTTTTTCCTTACATCACTGTTCAGGATAAAATTATATGTGGGATTGATTAGAGTATAAATCCTCCAGCAAAACTGGCCAGGAAGGGGAGCAATAGCAGATGGGTCCTTAAATTGGCTGCTGAATCCCTGCTGCTGTGCAGAGCTCCTCTCTCAGTTGTTGCCAACATCTCTACAGGCACCAAGGGCTGTTCAGACCTTACAGGTGTGTGTCTGTCTGTCTGTCAGAGCCAACAGGACACACTGTGATCTGTACAGCACAGGAGTATGAATCTCACCCAGCAAATTTTGCACCAATTGCTCCCCTAACCAAAGCCTTGAGTAGGTTCCCAGGGTTAGAGGGGGAGTATTATTTGGATGTGAGTCTCGTAGAATAAGCCCCACAAAATGTAAGAAATAGCAAGAGGAATCTTGCCCCTGAATCAATGCTCCTGCAGTTGCCCTGCACAGCGTTAACTTGGAGACCAGCAGGCTGCCAGAAGTGACAACTTTCCTAAGAGATTTAAAACCAAAGTTCCCTCTGACAGCTTAATCCCTTGCATGTATATAGCACTTCACATGCCCAAATATTAACTGATTCATGGTTAATTAACTCGTGGCTATAAATTTCCCCTGGCACTTTTTGCAAGACTCAGGATGTAAATGTTAAACCAAGTGTCCCAGGCAAATTGCAGCACTGTAGGAAAAATAATAGGGCAGATCATCACCTGGTCTAGTGTAGTTATGTAGATTTACTCGAGGTCAGAGCCTGACACAATTGCTCTTGAATTCATCACAGCAAACTGCAATGAATGAAGTGCAGAGCTCCTTCATGTACCCAACTCCAGTAATTAATTCCCTGCTAGCACAGGGGAAATGGTATAAAATAGTACATTCATATTTATTCAGATGAGTATCATGACATTGTAATTGAGGAGCTGAGGAAGATAAGGTGTTTCAAGGCAGTGAAGGAATTGAAGGAATATTGCAAAAGAAAGCCCTGTGTATAAAAGCTGGTGTTCATAGCATGACCTACTCTTTTGCTTGAGCAGCACCCAAAGCAAAGGTAAATTTTACCCCAAAAGAAACTCTACAGAGTAGCTCCTTCACCTCTGAGCATTTCCCAGAGCTGGTGAGACATTTCATTAAAGTTCGGGCCAGCTCCCCAGTGGCCTCTGAGAGGGAACATGTATATCCTTAGCTCCCTCCCTGGGAGGACTGAGAGCACACCTTCTTCCTCTTCCACCTTGCTCCATGTCAGAGTCTTTGGGGATGCTCAAGAGTTTTCCACAGAGCTAGTTTCCCGTTAAGCAGTGCTAATCCAGTGGAGGCAAAATTGTTCATAATGATTCTCAGTCCATTATTTTTGACCTGGTAAGGAAAGTTTTTTGAAATATTAGACAGCTACACACATACAAACATTTTCTGAGTCTCTGTATGCATATCAGCCACACTTTGGCTTATAGCTCTACACTACTAAGCCTAATATTTAATGAACCTAATAAACATTTTGCAGTAGTCCAGTGGTTTCCCTTCCAAGCAGAATTTGTAGAGAGCTCTGAAAAGTACCTCTGGCTTTTCAGGCTGTAGCCCCTCTATAGAGTGCTGCTGCACTTAAAGCCCCCTTTTTTTTTTTTTTTTGGTGGAGGCAAGCCAAAGAGAAATTAGGTACAAAATAATATATGGTAGAGACACTTTTCCTCTCTACAAGTGCAAATGCATGAGAATAAGACAAAACAAAGGCCTTTACAGGAAGAAACCCTTTCTTTTTCTGTACGGATGTTAGTAATCTGAGGAACCTGTTGTGTGATTTTACAAGTTAAGGCACAAAGAGATTGGAGGTGGGGAAAAAGGATTCTGATATTTTTATTGCATGAGGAAGCATCGAGCATTGCAGAGAAATAAAATGGCATCAACTAAATATCAGCTAAGATATGACAGGAAGAAACACATCCCCAGGATAGTTTATTCCATAGGTTGGTCCCATGTAAAAGAAGAAGGATTATTCCTGGACATGGGAGAAGGGTGAACACTAATAACTGGAACAGAATTGTCCTCTGCACTTACACCGCCTAATGGAGCATGCTTGAGTGGGTTCTCAAGTGTCTAATGAAGCCTGAGGTCCCAGCACAGCCTAACAGCAAGGGCATTAACAGAACATCTCCATCCCACAGTTTAGTTGAAGTTGGCTTGAGAGTTCAAAACTAGTTGGGGAACACACCTGCTAAAAACCACACATGCACCACCCAACGTGCTGTGTGATGGCACCAGTCCTGTTCTGACATCAAGCTAAGAAGGGCTGTGAGCATGGAAACATCACTTCTTTGACACCTTCCCAAAACTGTGACCTAAATTCACACCTACACTTCATGCTTGAGTTCCCAGAGGGCTTTTAGAACCATCTCAGAAGGCAAGATCCTGACAGCTTCTGATGCCCCAAACTACAGGGCATGAGAGAGACGCGTTCCCTCTATCCTTTTGCACATGAGTGTTTCTTTAAACAGAACAATTTGGGGGTGAGGGTCTTCAGTAACTTCTCACTTCCCTGAGAAGAATATTTTGGCCCTGCATGCTTGGAGGATACATGCTAGAGGAAAGAGACTGTGGTTGCCAAACCCCAGCACCCCTCTTGCCACACTGCACAGACAAACTTCTGCAGCTCCTTCCCCATCACCCTCCCAACCGGGCTTGCCAGCTTCCACCTGATCCACTGGAGCCATCACTCAGTGATTTGTGATGCTCTAAAATGCAGTTTACATTGCAAAAAGCTCTAACATGTCCCTGGAAAGCAATTAAGAGAGGGCTGCACATGAGTGCTCAGGGCTTTGCTCCATGAGCAGATGTTCTCCTGGCAGATGCACTGCCGACCTCTCGCTCCAGCAAGCTCTGCTCCACCTCAGAGCCACGGCCAGGAGAGGGACAGTCCTGCTCCTGAGCAGCCAGGCTGATTTTTATTAGGCCTTTCTCCGGAAACAAGGAGTATGGTGAGGCGAGGTGATCTTCCCCTATGGCTGCTGGTGTGGATTATGGGGCTCGCAGCAGCAGGAATGCATTAAGGAGAGCTCCCAGCAATGGGTGAGGTTTAAAATGAAAGCTGGCTCAGTGTTAATGCGCAAGTAATGTGTCCCAGCTGCCTTTAATAAAACAGCCAGCTGAAACTCAGCATCATAATAAACGGAGCAGGGATTTCACAAACATCCTGGCTGCTCAGAAAGAGACTGACTTTTTCTTCTTTTTTTTTTTTTCAGTATTTTTTTTCCCTCAGAGCTTGATTAAACATTTCCTGTTTTCAGCTTTCCAGAAAGGTCCTCAGGAGCCTTCCCCTGCTGCTTTCATCCTGGCAGCTTCATTTTTCAAGGCCTTCTCCTGGTCCCTGTGTGACACAGAAATGGGAGGATTTGTGTAGACCTGGTACCTGTGCAAGAAGTGTCTCTGTTGCAGCTGCATCTCCAACATGCTTGATGCCATCCCTGCAGGCATGGGGTGGCACAATGCTGATGGCAGCCCCAACACCTGGTGGTCTCACAGGACCCCAGGGAGGAGCCTTATGACCTGTTGCTTCCTATTTGCAGAGAAGGTGAGGAGGAAGTTGTCTACAGCTGGGAAATAAACCTTGGATTTCTGCTTGTACTGCTGACTCAGGCAATGTCACCCTAAGGCTGGGCCATCAGAGCTGATTGAAGGTCGATAATTCACAGAGGAACAAAGTCCCTGAAGCAGAACTTGATGGAGCAGCTAGGCTGGGTTTCATCCCATTAAACTCAGGACAGCCTTTAGTCTGTCTCAACCAGTGAGGCAAACTAGACACCTTTGGGAACTATTATTTTGAATTGCTTTAAAAAATAAAATGTAAAACATCCTACAAGCATGCAGACATGACTGTGCACCTCTTATGTGTCCACAGCCAATCCTTGCATCCAGCCCAAGTCTGAGGAGGGGAAGAAATTCTCCTACCCATGCCAGTCTTCCAGTTTTCCATGCAGGCTTTTGATCATGCAGGCTTTCTACAGCTCTTTCCACAAACTCCTCTAAATCAGGGAATTGGAAGAAATAATGTGCTTTATCTCAATTTTTTCCCAACTCTAAGGACTAATCACAGCTTGTCACCCAAAATGAAGGATGGAAGCCACATTGAAATTCTCTCACCCTGCCTCTGCCTAGCCAGGGAGCAGAACGGTACTCCTGACCTCCAGCTGAGGGGCACTGGCATCTTGCCAGCCTATAAAATCAGGTTTCACCCATTAACTTTCAGTAGTGGAGGGTCTGGCTCGAACTACTCAGCTCTAATCCCAGATAATGTGTGACAACTTTCAGTGTGCTCATTCCAAGTGTTCAATGGGCTTCAGTGTTTTCTATAGCTCTGTAATATCTGCCACAAACATATAAATTTTTTCTGTGGTGTAGGAGAGAGAAAATGCTCAAAATGCTGACTGCAGCAGAAGTAGAAAGATCTCATCATCTCCTGGTTTTAGTAGTGTGCATCTAAATATCTCTAGAATTCCAGCTTTGCCCATTGTTTAGAAATACCCACTATTTCTGTGTTGTTTTCTTGTCAGGCAGCTAGGAATCCCTTCATGATTTGGAATTTAACTTCATCTTGCCTTAACTTTCCCCATCTGACAAAGGTGTTGCCAGGATTAATTAACAGCGCAAGGTGGTGATTAATGAGCAGATATTACAAAACACGACGTGCCGCCGGATGCTGAGGATTTTTGGGGAAGTTTGGAGAGCAGCATTCCTAAGGAGCGAGTCTGAGCTTGACCTCTCTCGATCACAAAAGCATCACACGTATTCCACGAAATGGAAATGTTCTCTCATGTTCACTTTTGGTAGCAGGCTGGTGAATGGGGAGGGCTTCAGTTGATGCTTCTGGCTATCCATAAATTTCTGCAGGGTTTGTAACATTCTGAGAGATGTTCCAAGAAAACAGATTAATTTTCTTTCCCCCGCGGTCTTATTTTACTTTGAATCCTCAGCGTTTTCTTTTCCTAAAACAAGGTATCAAAATATCTTGGATGGAATATTTCAATGCAAACTGTGAAACACCTTGCCAAAAAACATCCACTTCAAATGGTATTTGTTTGGAGTACCTGAGCTTTCCTTCAGCCTCAGGAATTCTGCTTAGCACAACTCCATAATATTTCAAAAGGAAACAAAGTAACATTGAAATTTATCAGCTATATGCAGTGCTTTTTCAGACTTTTTGCATTTGTCTTGGTTAACTGAAAATAAGTTTTTCTGGAGTTTTCTCAATTTTTTTTTTACTTGTGTCACTACTTTTTTCTTCTCTATGATCTTCTTTTTATCCTCTTACAACTTTTCAGAATGGTTATCTTCAGGTTGTGAACAATTGTCTTGCCTATTATCAATATTTCTAAAATAAGTATTAGTGAGCTATTTTACATTTTCTTGGGGTTTTTTTTCCAAACACTAATACAGTCATTCCACAGAGGTAGTTTAGAACAGCTCATGGTCTTTATGATTCTGCAAGCTATGCAATAGACCAACCCACAAATGCAGGAAAAAATATGTATCGCAAAAAACTGCTAAAAATACTTTTTGATGTCTCTTTTTTTTTCAAAAGTGTAACATTCTTTAGGGAAAATGAAAAAAAAATAATAAAAAACCCCTCTTTGGGAAATTTTCCCTTTAAAATTTAAAGACAATATTCCTTCTCACTGTGGGAGCTATTTCCAGTTGAGGACTAAAGAAAATAAATATATTTCCTGTTGAAAAAAAGTATGGTGGAGGGAAGAGTGAACTCATTTTTTGTCTCAACCTTAGTGCTCCTATTACACAAATTCAAAATTAAACCCAAAATCAAGAATCAGAACTCATCCTCTCCATTTTCATTATGTCACAAGGTATAAGTTATATTCCCAGGTGGGAGAGAATTTCTCATGAAAGTTAAGTCCTGGGCGAAAATGACCTAACCTTAAAATTGACTGCTGTCCCAGAAGGAAGGTTAGATTTTGCTGAGCTCAGACTTTCAGAGATTTGCCAATCAAGCCACCACTTTGCTCTGCAAATTGCCATTGAGCTCACATCTCAGACCTCAGGCAAAGTCATCATAGCCATACAGTGCACACCACCAACCCAGCCTGCCCGGGACAGGTGGAAAACTGGACCTTTGAAATAGTCGTGTCTTTTCATTTTCTGTTTCTAAAGCCTAGAATTAAATACTGGTCTCAACAAAACAACCTTGAAAGAGGCCTTGGGATAGCACAACCTGTGTCTGCTGCACAGCCATGCTGAAAAGAGAAAAGCCTCTGTTGTGCTTGGTGCAGCCCCTTCCCCAGGATGGCTGGTTTGACACATAAAACCAGGATAAAGGGAAGGGGCTGTTATTATCCTCTGCCACATCTTGATTTTATGGGCTGAGAACCAGGACAGGAGGTCCTATAGCTTATTTTGGGCACACACCCAGAGCCTGTGCCAGCAATGGTATTTAACCCCGCTCTTTGTCCCTGGCCAATGTTTTATCAATAATACCCTTTTTTTTTTTTCCCCATAGATTTTTTTTCAAAAAAAATACACATGTTTAGGCTGTCCTTGCTCTTTTTCCATGGCACATTATCCCTGTCAGCCACTTCTTGGCACCTGCCCTACCAAAGTGGCCATCATTTGTTTGCAGCTTCCTCCCTCAGAGAACCATGTCCTTGTCATGGTGCTCCACTGAGATCAAAGGTCTCAACCAAGACGGAGGTTGTTTTAAACATCACCAGAACTACATTTTAGTAAAATAAACCATTTCATAAAGTAAAAACTCTTCCAACAGAGCTGACACATAACCAGATTTAGGTACAGCATGTCCTTGGCCACGGATGAGCGACTGCTCTTCACACAAGTCATCATTTCTGGGAAGGAGGAGACAATTCCCCATGGCACCTAACCGTCATTCTTGGAGAAAAGAATTGTTTGTGATTGGCACAGACAAGATGCCTTTGCCAGGTTGGAGATGACTCTGGTATGGGCACACCCAGCTCATTCAAATCACTGTGAAGTGGAGAAGTATCAATCTCTACTGGAGACCTGCTGTGGCAGAGCCAGAGATTAAGTTGATGTCTCCCAAGCCTGTAATAAATAAAGACAGACAAGAGTGTTGGGAGTACTTGATTATGACCCATGATGATTTAAACAATTTTTTTTTATTGCAGAAGAGACTGTTAATTTTAACTCCATCCATATTAATTAATAGACGAACATGGGTTTTTTTCAGATTCTCCAGCAGTCTAAATAGACCTCATATATATTTTCAGGAAATTAAGTGATTATTTTGAAAATTCTACATTCATTTGTGTTTCTTGTGACTTTTAGGGACAGTGTACTGGGCTATGGAGGAAGGCCCACCTCCATCAGTAGAAGCAGGAAGCATAGAGAAGACAATGTCCCCTGTGCCCCCCATATTTATCCAGGGGAGTGGTCTGCCCCAGGGGTAAGAGCCATGGCACTGCACCAGCAACATCCACAGGAGCAGGGACAGGGCCTGGCTTCAATGCCAAGGCTAAATAGCTTCAAGAAGATCTTTCTGTAGACTCTCAGACTGACTTTACCCAATGTATCTTGCCACAAGACCTTTTATTTTTATTTCTTTGCATGATTGTGCACTTCCTAAGAGTTGTGCCAGAAGTGAGAGTAAGGAGACATTACACACAATGCTGCCCTCACAGCACTTCCAGCCACCAGCACAAGGGAGGGCAGGAAAACTCACCAGAAGCCCAGTTTTTCAGAAGAGAAGTGTTTGGATAAATACTGACTGCTTTGAGGTTTAACCACTCTGGAGCAAAATGGGGAAAACAGGGATGGAAACTGCCTCTAAGATCACCCGGTCTCATTTGGCTGCCAGGATAGGGTTATGCTTCTTCTCTGCTCTGTCCAGCCCGGTATAAAATTCCTTGCCAAGGAACCAGCCTGCTCATTTTGGTAAGGCAGGAGAAGTCCTCATCCTGTCAAGGAAGGCAGTTGCTCAAAGCAGGGGGTTTAATGCCCTTGAGGCAGCAATTAGTGCTGGCAGTCCAGCCTCAGAATCACATCCCATGGTTAGTTTCTTCTGGAAAATGTTTTACTTGTTTTCTCCTGTTCTTCTTCATTTCATACCCCAGAGAAACCAGTGCCCATTGAACCAAGATGCCTTTTCTATTCTTCACCTTTTCCATCTCTTTTCCCTCTGCCTGTTGCTGAGAAGTCAGCATCATGTCCTCATGGGGAAAGATTACCGCCTCACTTTACTAGCAGTCACCCCAAATTTTCCTTTCTCAATTTTATCTCATTGCTCCCCCATGGACCGCCACAGCTCCCAAGGGAGGCTGTAAAGAAAGAAATACTCTTTTCCTTATAGAAAGCAGGCCAAATTAGCATTTTCCTTTGTCTATATAATTCATTGTCCAAAATTTAGGTCAGATTCTTAGCCAGTAAAAAGCTCAGAAATTCATACTCTTTATAATTTCTTGGCAGCTGAGAACTGATGTAAAATGTGTCTGAGGAAAAAAATCAGCATCTCTTTTCAGACTGTCCTGGCTTCACAAACCGGTCATTTCCAGTGTTGCTGGAAGAAACCATCCCTCAAGTAGGATGGGCAAAGAGACTGCCCAGTGCAGAAAATAGGTTATTGTATATATTCATATAATCTTTATACATCTGCATTAAAACAAGATACTACCGTACCTAAGGCTAAAAGACTCTAGGGTTAAGTCAGTCTCTAAGAAATGTCTTTTTTCTTTTCATGACAGCTTTTGTGGCCACATTTATCTTTACAAGCTATAAGGCCATTGACACCTTCCAGAAGCATTTCCTGCCCTGCTGTCTCAAAACTCACACATTTCTGCTTGCACTGGAAACCCTGCGACGAACATGTGCAGCAAATGCACTGAGGGTATGTAAGACATGTAAGAAATATGGAAGCCAAGAAACCTGATGGGAAAAACAGGCTGGATTTTCATCGCTGGTGGCCACAACAACAGCCATAGAAAGTGTAATAGGAACGGTGTTTCCGAGAGGATGTGAGGTTATGGATCCAGCAATATCGGTAAACGGCGTCTGCTCTCCAGCTTGACCACATAATAGCTAAACTGCTGTATTTTCCACACTGCTCAGCTAAACTTCTTAAATTGGACCCTCTCAAAGGCTAAAAGGAGTCAATTTCATCCTAAACAATTCCAAGGCCAACCTGACCAAAGCCTTTGACTCATGCCAGCTAAAGTCAAAGGCTTTGTGGCATTGGTTATTGTTCAATATTCACCATCAGAGTGAAGAGCAGTGGCTGTATATGCCTTGTCCTCCCCCTAAAGAGGTGACCAGCAGCTGGCAACTGGGATTACTCAGGAGTGAGGAGCTCCTTGGGTCAGCCCTCTGTTACCAGCTCCATCTCACTGCAGCTCTGCACCTTCTCCTTACCTGGAAACCATTAACTCCCTGGTCTGCACTCCCTTTCCAGGGGCCACTCTGCAGAGAATATTGCTGACCAGTTCCTGGTATGTTCTTTCATCTGATGAAAGAGCTTATTTAAACAGGAATTGGAAGACTGCTGCTCTGCCAGGCACTGGCTGAAAATATGTTAGTAGATGCTTTGTCATGAGCAAATCCAGACCAGAGTTTCCCTTTAGGTTCCTCGAGTTCCATTTATGAAGTCCTCAGTTTTCAGCCAGGTAGGTAAAAATCTTCACATTTTTACAGATGTGGTGGGGCAGAGAGTATAAGAAATGCACCCAAGATCAACAGTGATATTTTTTTGTGGCAGAGTGAAGAGTCAAGCTCAGATCTCCTGCCACCCACTGGGGGTGCTTTCACCACCACACCACCCTCCTTCCTTTGCAAGCCTGCTAGAGCTGGGTTAAGGGGCAACACTCCAAACCCAGTGGCACCAGCCATCCCACAGAGAGCAAAACAGTGTCCAGGGTGAGTGGCTGGATTGCTGAAATGCAGAAGTGAGACACATCACACACATCTCCTGCAGAATGACAAGCACACGGTCACAGCTGGAGCATCCCACCATCACCTAAGGCAGGAAAAGACAACATTTGGCTGCAAAGGGAGCTCGTGGAAACCACTTGCAAACAGCCCTGTCATTCAGCTCAGGGCCTAAAAGAACAGACCACCCACTCCAGCACAGGAGTTATGTGCCATGTTCCTGGTGATCAGTGGGGAAGGAATTCATTTCATCTCATTCAGATACTTACAAGGTTGACCTGGCCACCCTCAGGTTCTTCAACAGATGATCTTTAAGGAGACTCCTGTCTGACCTACTCTAAAGCTCTATTTTAAGATAAGTAGAAATATACCCTGGATAGTAAAAAAAAAAAAAAAGAAGTTTGGCTCAGATGAAATATCTATGACTGTGCATCTACTTTTGATCACGTGTGTCTCACCCAACATGACAGATGGGAATAAACTAAAATTGAAGTAGAATTCCTTCAAAAACTTCTGAAGCGATGCTTAGTCCAAAGTGGCTTTTTTATTTTATATACATACTTATTTCATGTGTAGGTAAATGCAGTGCAAATATTTGGTCACAGAAGAGAGCTGATAGTTCTGATCTTGGGAACTGTATCCATTATGAAAGATAGAATGAAGTTGAGAATTGAGTGTTTTTGACTCAGTCCTGTTTATCTGCAGAGTAAGGTCATGCTCTTCTTTTTCTCTGTGCATAATGGGAATCAAAAAGGAAAGAAGTGCCTCTTCCAATTTTCTTGGTCTCTTCTTCTGGTCAGATCTACAACCAAAACATCCTCTTTGTGGTCAGTTGGGGTTATGTGCACAGCTGATTCTGGGAGCCTGGAGCTTTCTGTTATTATCTCCTCTCTCCTTCTCTGGTGTTTCTGGCACATTTGATTTTACACACTCAGAATTCAACCAAAACAATATCCTGACCCCAGGTTTGCCTTCTGCTGCCAGTGGAACACCGCAGGCTGTACATCTGGATTTCTGATGAGCCTCAGTACAGCTTCTGCTTTGGTAAACAACTTCTATTACTTAAACTCAAAACTATCTTTCTGGAGTGGAGGAGGGCCATAATGACCAGAAATTCAGTGACATTTTGCAGAAGTAGCCAGGCATGGTAGAAACAAGTACCAGAGCTTTTCCCTTTCAGCTCTCTGTCCCCTCCTGAGTGATCCTGGACAGACCCTACTTTCAATTCCTTCATATTTTGCCAGATTTAACTGGGTGGGCTGAAATGTTATGCTCTGAATATCTGCTGCACACTAAAAGTTTCGAGCCAATTTGAGACAAAATATTTCAGGAGATTTTGTGCACAAGACAAGGGAAAAATACATTCTTTTACCCACGTTCAGGAAGCTGTTTCATCAACACAGAGACTGAGGAAATGTGGTTTCACTTCAACACACAGGCTGGGCTGGTAACACAACACCCTGCAACTCCCCGCGTTCCCCCCATGCCTTCTGACCTGCCCCCCTGGACAAGCATCCAAACACACCATGGTTGTCCTGAGCCATCTGCCTATGGACAGACTGAACAGGACAAAATTTGGCCTTTTCTCGCCATATTCAGAACACTCACAAGCATCTCAATTCTCTACTCAGACATGAAGTTTCAAAGAACTAGCCAGACCTTTATTCTGTTGGCCATCTCCCCTCTTCTCTCAAAATTGCTTTGCAATTAGCCAAGTGATTAAATAAAATGAACACAAATGGGCAAAGGGAATGATCACATCTTTTCACAGTGAAAGAATGATCCTTCTTTTCCCATAGGTTAATATCTTTATTGGATCTTTATTAGTGGCATTCCCCACTCTGCTTACAGGCCATTTAATATATATTCCATGTATTAATGTGTACCTAAGCACTGTGGAGAAATGAAAAGTCATAAAGGACCTAATCCAAAGCTTTCCAGGCTTCTCTGTGCTGCCAAGGTCAGAAAAACCTTTCCTTTTCCTTCTCCTCCTTCTTGTCACTGTCTTCTTCTTCTTCTTCTCTTTCAGTCAACTGGCTACATCTAATCTTTTTCAGCAGTGGATGAAAATTTAAAAAGTCAATGGCAGTCTACTTGAAGAAAGGTTATCTAAAATATTAAATGTCTGGAGGCTGAATAGAGAAATGTTAGTGGTCAGAACAAGCCTTCCTGTGTAAAACACCAGCTAAATGATATCCTCAGGGCACTCACAGAGGAAGCACCAGTGTGAAAAGTATTTTTGACCATTTCTCTGATGTTACCATTTGGATGCAGTGCAGGTAAATAAAGTAACATGGAAAAAATGTGCATTGGCCACTTTTCCCTTATTTGCAAGGGATGTCAAGAAGACAACAAATGCCAGCTAGTTGTCCAACTAGGCTAATGAGCCACAGAATCACACTATGCAGACCCATTGTCCTGCACACAATGTTTTCGCTGACAAAATACCAGCAAATTAGTACTGAAACTCTTAGAGATCAGAGCTGCAGTGTTATTATCAATTCTTCTTCCACCAGCCCTTCCTCCATGACAAGAAGGAACACACAGGCAGGCCTTTTCATGAGCCCCAAAGTGTCTGAGATGCCCATCAAAATGAACAATTCATTCTCCTGGTGTGCATGAAGAAGTCCCCTCTCCTTGGCGACTGCAAAAATTTCCTGAATACAAGAACATGCATGTAATTACCAGCAGCTCTAAGGTTAGCATAAATCAAAGTGAGAAGTCAGCTGCCAGGGGCACTTCAGAAGCAGTGCCCACATCTCAAATGGAGCTGAGCTAAAGCAATAACCCCATCCAAGTCCCTGAATGGGCCATGGCTTGCAATGGGCTGGCACAAAGCTACATTATCCCACAAGCTGCACCTGCTTCTGGAGCTGCTGTAGCAGCACCAAATAGTGGTGCCACCTGGCAAGATGGCATTTCCTGAAGCCTGCAATGACGAGGCAAAAAAAAAATCCCAACAAACAGATGGTGCCCACAGAAATGGGAGTTATATGGAAACAACAAAGGGCATTACAGCAGCCACCACGCTGCTCTCAGCCCTCTCTAAACTGTCACACACATCCTTAGTGGGTGGTAAAGACAGGCCTAAATTCAGGTGCCTTCTCTCCCAGGAAAAAGGGATCTTGTTTTTCAAGTTCATTGCTCCTCAAACTGTATGAAAAAGATTAGAATCACAAAGACCCACAGAACAGTGTCTGTCCCTCAGCATAAAGACAGCAAAAAATAAAACCCAAGGGCTGACAGTGCTAGAAACAGGCCATCTGCAAAGGGATGTAAATGTGACTGTGCCCCCAAGTCATGGCTTACAGACTTGGAAAGCTAAAACAAGCTGACTGAAAGCATGCAATTAGTGCCAAGAAGAATATAAAGTATGGGAATACAAGGAGTGGGGAGGTGGTCAAATTTGCAAGAGGAAAACAAAAGTTTGTTTGTACCAATGAACTCATTGCAAAACATGGAAGTAACAAACAATCAGAGATGCCTCTGTTACTGATTCTGACAGTGTCCAGCCCTAGTTGCAGCCACCAGTTACAGAATAAATGGCCTAAAAGGAGAATTACTTCCTGACACACAATGGTTGTGCATTGAAACGTAAGAGTTTGTGTCTTTCCCATAACTCTTGTTTATCTAGTCTTTAAAATATTATTATAATGCTATATAGTCCTGTCATCTCCTGAAATAACTCATCCTTATTTCCATACAGCCAATTATTTCTTCAGTCACGACCCTCAAGATTTCACAATAGTGTCGAAATAATAATTGCATCTCAAGGATCTGGAAGAGCTTTGCAAATCATGGACAAGATCCTGTCTCTCTTGTCAGGAGATGCCCCAAGTCCATACTGGAGCCTCCAAAGCTGCAGTGGCCTTGGAGGCTGAAGTTGCCATTCTGCAGGAAGTAAACTTAAAAGTCAATATCAGCTCATAGGTGGCAAGATACACCAGAAATCCCTGGACCACCATCCTGAAGAAGGAATCCATTACTTTTTCACCCCTATTAATGTCATAGTCCTACAGTCCTGTGGGATTCCCTGATCCACACCAAACGCTTGCAAGCAGAGGTTCCACACAGCAGACGTAAACGAAAAAGAGAGGAAAGACAAAGATGAGAACAAAATGATTCAAACAAGAAGCACTTGAAATGACCAAAAAAAAAAAAATCAATCCATGCCCATAGGGGGAAAAAAAATAAGATTTAAATACAAAATTTGGCACAAGGGCAAACACAGAATTATCACATTCCCAAAAATGGATCCAGTCACAATGCCAGATGCAATGCAGAAATAGTTCAGATCCAGAAGACAGCTTTCCAGTGCCTATCTATTTCTGGGATAATCAGTACCATAGGAGAAAGGGAAATAGAAACCCTATAAAGTTTATCTGAGGGATGGAAACACACCCAGCATTTGATGTGAGAAAAGAAAATGTGCTATTATCTAGCACATGTACTGCAGGAATGGCCACAGGCCCGGGCTGGGATCAAGGTCTATGGTGCAGAACTGCCTGAGTGCACATGGAGAGGCTGAAGTGAAAACACACTCTCACCATCTGCTCTGACATCATCTGAGCAGAACGTGTAAATCTGATGGTTTAGGGTTTACCCCAGACAACTCAGAAATAAACGAAAAGCCTCCTATAATCTGTAAAACAATACTTAACAAACATTTTCATGTTTTACCATCTTTCTCTGAAGTACATTGCAGAAGACAAAAAGCTTCAGCCTCAGCTGATCTAAAAACCTTTTGAGGTCAGGTGAATGTTCCCATTTGCTACTACTGGAGAATTAAGTTTCTAAAACTTGTTGATCTGCTCCAAAGATGTTGGAAATCAGAAATAAAGTGTCTTGCTAGAGTTTCAGGCAAAGGCTGCCAGAAAAAGGAGTTTGCACTTTATGTAATCAAAGCAACTGAGCCAGAGAGCAAGAGGAGAGAGGGGAAGAGGATCAGAGAGAAAACCAGGCAGACCAAGATTTCAGGAGTGGCTGATGACTTCAGTGGTCACAGGTGGTACCAACTCCTGGCTCTGCTGGCTGGGCCTTAACTAAAATTCGCTGCCTCTGCTTTTCACAGCCCAGCTCAAGCTGCCTCAATTATGATGACTTCTTTGAAGAAGGAATTGCATTCCATTCTGAATGGGACATCTCCTATCTAAATTTAGATACCAATAACACAGATGTAACTCTTTCTCTTGCAGTTGATGAAGAGAAAGGACTTTCTCAGAAGATCAGCTTTGGGTGACTACTTCATGGTGTCCCACTCTACAGAATCTGTATTTTCTGTACTGTTTCCATTGTATACAGCCCTGATATGGCACCCACACTGTAAACTTCAATACTTGGTCACCTAAATCCCAGCCTGTGTGTCTGTGTCTCTATCTCAAGGAGCCCAGATTCCAGTCAGGATTTCAATATAAAACAATAACACAAGTCAGATACATCTGAACACACTGAGACTGGGCTCACGGCCACCAGTTATTCAGAGACTCAGCTCCTAACCTGGCCCATGGCAAGGAAACCACTGGGAGTCAGGGACCTAATGCCCCTGTGGACCAAGATCCAAATTCCAGACTTACTGGAAGTGGGAGGGCAATGAACTTTCCTCACCTTTCAAGGGCTTCAGCAGAGTTGTTGTGGTTTCATACTCCCTCTAACACCCACTGCTGCTGATCTGCTGACCTCAGGAGTCCTGGGATGCAGCCCCCATTTGGGGCAGGATGACAACTGGTCTGTTTCTTGTTCCCAAGAATCAGCCTATAATCAGAAACTGGCAAACCTCAGAAAGGCTGGTGTGCCATCCAAAAATTTCACATGAAACATTAGGGCCAGGGACAGGGATCCAAATCTGCTGAGACCAAACAGGGCTTCTCACCATAGCAGGGCAGAAAGTGCTGGTGACAATAGGCATTTTGTGGTGTTTCACTCTGAGCCCCAGCTGGAGCCAAGGAGAGCACACACCATCTGCAGATGTATTTTAGACTGCAATGAACCTTTTTTTCCCTACATACCGGAGTGGAAAAAAAAAAAAAAAGGCTGGGAAAAGGCTCTGGATTGTCACTTGCATCTATTCAAATATAGCTAGCCAGTCACTAATGACAACCTACATTGAGACATGTCCAAAACACAAACCAACCCTTTGATGGAGGTTTTTAAAAGTCTGAATAACAGAGGTTTGGGGTTCTTTTTTCTTCTCTTCTTTTTCTTTTCCCTTCAGTTCTTCAGGGTCCCTGGATCAGAAGCAGGAGTGCCAAGATACAGGGAGAGCTGCCCATCCTGCCAGGTTCCCTCAAAGCAATGAATGCTGCTATTCTTCCTGTCCCACAGCAGGCTTTCCCCGAGGTCTCTGCCTGCTTTAATTCCCCATTGTGAGCATGGGCCCCTCCCTAGTGACCAATGCAAGTCTGCCATGGGCAAACTTCTGTCAGGTAAAGCGGGAATTAAGCATCAGCTTGCAGGGCACACAGCCCTCTTGTGCAGCTGACCTGATGTGTTTTGGGGGGAATTTAAAGTCCTTCAGATTTGCTCTGTGCGTCCAAATAGTTTTTAAAATATTTCTATCTGGATAAAATAATCTAAAAATTATCTTTTCACTCTATGAGCTTGTCTCTTCTTTTGACATCTTGACTGTCACCTCTCAAACTTCCAGCACAGAGAGACCTTGATTAAAACTATTGAGGCACTGCAGGTTGGGACACTCTACTGCATGCAGGCATGAATTTTTATCTCTGTTGACGGATCTTCAGTCCAGCCAGAAAGAACTGAGGACTTCTGATTTTCCTTTTCATACTTTGATGGAGATACAAGTCAGAGAAACACAGAATTGTCACATTTTGTGAGAGGGTCCTGCATGTGAGAGGAGCACCAAAGTAATGTTCCCGACAGTGATTCCACAGGGCCCTCACTGAAATCAGAGAAAGCCAAAATCTTCCCCTTTGTGGGCTTCTACAGAATGAGGTTTGCCTTCAAATCCCACCTGAATTTGGAGGTGAAAACCAGAAGCCAGGCAGAGGGGAAGTGTAGGATGGTTTTTCACAGCCAGCTCAGGCTGTGACTGCTCTGTTAGGATCATCTCGGAATTTCCAGCACTCTGGCTGTTTTCTGTAATCGTGTGAGGGAACACAAACAGACACAACAGACATTCTGCCTGCCTGATAAGATTAAGCAAATGCCTAAACATCATCATTCCAAGAGATACACCAAAATGCCAGAGTTTGTCTTCTTCTTCTTTATACCCCCTCCCTGAGTCTGAGTAGGAAAAGCTGAACAGAGAGCCTCTGATAGTCATAGATATTTCTATTTTAAACCTTTTCACTACACTAGCTAGGAAATGCTGCAAAACTGCCCTAGATACTCAGAGCTAATTGAGCCACTGAGTGCAGGAGAGTTCATTGAACCACGCTGAGCTAAGGAACCAATTACAGTCTGACCTACTGAGGAGTCTTTTCATCGCTATCATTTTAATTCCACTCTTCCTTTTAATTAAACAATTTATTTTCCAGCATGAAGAGGAAATCCCAAATGCCATTACTTGGGAATTGTCAAGTAATTATTGTCTTGCAGTCTATTCCTGGACACTCAAGGATTTAATATAGCTCTATACTAACTAATGAATGTTAGTAGACCATTAGAACAAATACAAGTTTGCAGAAAAGTTGTATTGATTTAAGAAAGGCATGCATGGACACCAAATCATTTGAAATCAGTGATAAGTGGACTTCAGACAGATCAGGATTAATACTACTGGGGTTTTTCCTGAAAGTAGAGAGCTTTTCTCCTCCAGTTTTCCTTAGATGTCAATATCTCATTGAGGATTTCATGTTATCTCAGCATTTAAAATGGCATTCGGGTAGCTACAATTAATAACACTAGTATAAATAATTCTGGTAGACATCAAATTATTCAGAGACTAATTAAAACCTCTCTCAAGCTGGAAACCAACATTGTACCAGCCAGGTAAAGACTAAGAAATATTGTCCAACCAGCAGATGTTCATTAATTCTGATCAACATGGAAAATGTGCCTTCTCCTCACGTCTTGATCTGGGTAATGGCTGTGAGCTCAGACAAGCAGATTTGGTACAGAAAGCCATAGGAGCCCTAACAATCCAAGGAGAGGATTTTCATTCTACTCTCTATTGCATCTATGTCTGATGTTCTCTCTAGTTACGGTTAGCACACTTCAAAAAACTGCAGAATAACCTTTGTTTATGCCCATAAAATAAAACCAGAGGAAGTCAAATGGCTGATGAAGGAAACTGTGCAAGTCTGAGAAGGCAGCAGATTTCTTTGAACACTGCTTCGCCAGTTCAACTCCCCTATGAACTCTGAATCCCCAAATTATGGAATAGCAGAAAATACAAGAGAAAGGTTATGAGCCAGCAGTGGTATTTTGGCTGCCCCAGCAGACAGCTTTTGGACTGTTAGCTAACCCTTTTAATAATTTCACAAGCAAAGTGTCTGATCTCCAGAGTAGGATCTCTCAGGCTGTGCACTTCAGAGAGCCTGTGAAAACACAGTAGTTTAACCTGTTTAAAACCCCCCTCCCAAGTGACAGAGAGACATCCCACATCATCATCAGGCCCATCTATTTTGAGGGAGACAAGAGTAGTGGCTGTGCCTGTCCAGGAAGGTTTGGTAATGATTTCTAACTCAGGCAAAAACACTCCTTTGTTTTGGTGATGGATGCCCAGCACAAAAGTCAAGGCAAAGGTTTCCTTTGCTTGTATAATCCAAACTTCCCAACTTCCCCCTTCTATTTTGGGATCTGCTTCAATATCCAAGTTGGGAATGCTCCTCCAGAAATGCAATAAGGATTGAAATGGGGACTGTGGCCCCAGGGCTGCGAGGCTGTGGCTGTGTTGGTCGGATGGGGTGGGTTCACTCAGCTCTTGGGTTGAAGTCAGCAGTCACTGAGTCCAGACAGAGCACGAGTCCCAGCTCAACCTCAGCACACAGCCATGCTGGTTGAAGTGAACAAGGAGGGTTTGGAAAGGAGTTAGTGAAGAATGGAACTAGTTTTTCACCTCTATTTTGAAGATGTTGCCACTTCAGTTAATTCGTTGGGTACCGGAGTATCAATCTGGTGTCTGCTCCTCCCACTCCATCACCCTGGACAGCTGCATCAGCCAGTTTTTCCCTCCAGCTCCTGTCAGGACTGCTGAAGTCAGCAAGATGCCACACCTTTCCACAGTGTCTCAGATATCTCCTCTGAAAGAAGTGACAAGACTGTGAGCAGGCATCACTCACTACTTTATTGATTCCTCTGCTTCACTCTTCCTTTGATACTTCCACCCATGAAAGGAGTTTGGACAGGGTACAGATTGGGTTTACTGCCTTAGCAGGTGCCTGTCTATCCCCTGGCCAATACTGAGAGAGTCATGGGCAATTTGGGGCTCTTATTTCCCTGCTTTCCCGCCCCAGCTCCCTCTAGAGAGAAGCTGCTGTGCAGCTAAAGCTGCATCCTGAGACTGGGCAGTATAAGCACAGCCCTTCATCAACACTGTCTGGAAGATGTGATGCTCCCTTCAGTCTCTGAACTAGGAAAGACATTTTTGAGCTTCCCTAAATGGCCTGCATACCAACCCCCTTCATTCCCAGGGCAGTAAAACAGAGCAATCTGCACCTTTCACCTCAGCCGTCTGCTTTTCATTTTCCCCTTTAATCACAAGCAGACTTTGGCTATCAAGTGTGAAAGTTTAGCAGACCCAGAGACCCCTGCAGAGGAGGAGATCCAAACTCAATGCAAAATTCATTTTGTGCCTGCTGATATACCTGATCCCTGGTTTGAAAAAAGGGATTTGCTGGATGTTTTACCCCCATAGAGAGAAAGAAAGAGGGAAGATTTACACTTGCAGGAAGGTAGTTGAGCAAATACCAGCAGTACTATAGACAGTCTCCCCCTGCCTCAGGAACAAAAACCACCTTCCCTGTGATAAAAAGAAACACAAACCACAAAGAAAAATGTGCATGGTGACTGATTCACCCAGCTCAGTGCCAGATGACCTCTGCTCATTCTCTGTCGTGTTCTGCATTTGCAAAGTTCCTTGCACTGTGAAAAAATAAGAACTTCACTCCAGCTCCTACAGGATGGGTCCCAATATCTTAAAGCCAACCAGCAGGAGAAGGTGAGGGAGAACCAGGGATGCACACTTACTGCAGGGGCAGGCATGCTCCGGGTGTGGGTTCACGTGGAGGTTTCTCATAGGGGTATCTGCGAGACATTTGGGAAGGGTATCAGCTGAAGGATGCTCATGGATTGTCAATAAAACCTTCAAGAGGCAGTGGGTGGCTTCTGAAAGCCAAATCTGAGGAATGATGCAGAGTGCAGCAGGACCAGCTCCCCAGGTGGGGCAGCCTCTCCTGCTGTTTTTTCCATCACCCTGTGGATTGCTCAGTCTGTCAGACTGGGGTAGGATGAGGTGTACATGGAGGAACAGTTCTGCTCTGAATCACACACTAGAGCACACCGGGGAAGCTAAAGACACACGGAGCAAATTCCTCAGTGCCTGAGGGAGGAACAGCTATATTAATAGACTCTTTTAAAGTTTCTTTCACAGCCATCACATCAGCTTTGCTTTGTCCGCTCTTATTTATTTTAGTGATTTTATACAGTTCCAAACCTTGTTCAAGCTGAGCTTGTCCATATACAGGGGAGGAAAACACATTGTCAGGGCAAAGCATTTGAGCACAATCCTCAACATGCACACCCAGTGTCCATGGGAGTGGGGAGAGCAGAGGAGCTGTCCTGGAAAAGTGTGAGCAAGACTTTGGGGACTCACTGTTCACTTCCCAGCCATCTGGTTCCCTTAGGAAAATCTCACAGACAGCAGTAGCTGCTACTACTTGTCTTCTCTCACCCTGCCTGGCAGTGTCCCACGCATTCACCTTTTGAAGTGTGCTCCAAGGCTGTGTTGGCCATGTCAGTCATCCCCCACCCCTGGGCTCTTGGAATTTGTTGACAAATTTTTTGTGCTCAGCATTCCAATATCTCACCGCTTGCATCCAGCCAAGAAGCCACCTCTCCATTCCTCTTGTTCTTATAATGTGTATGTTGTTCTGATGCTTGAGCTATTTACTATTTCTGTGTCTGGGAAGCACACTGAAACTCAAATTGTAGCAGTCTCAAGACAAACATGAAAACAAATCTCCAGTAGCATATCTGAGTCACGTCTATTAATCTCCTCTGAAATGTCTCCCTTCTCTGAACCATTAGTTAACATTAACTGTCCAGAAGTTAATCAATATTAGAGTCTTATCATCTTAGATACTGATTTTTGCACAAAAGGGCAACTAGTTCTTGGGTAATGAATAGAAAAATGTGGGGAAAAAAGTGAAGTGACTTGAAAGGGACTTGACACAACCACTTTTCTCACAGGCTGGATGATGGCAGCAATGGCTGTGGATGTGGGTGAAGCTGCTGTCAGTCAACACAAGTTCCCCAGGATCCCTCATTTACCAGATCTGTCCTCCTGGCCCTACTACACCTGCTCTGAAGATGAAATCTCCCCAGACACCTGGGGTTTCAGGGAAGTTTTTTTAATCTGTGGAGAAGTTTTAGCTTTTTGTGCTTATTCTAGCATTGAGGTACTTTTGCACCATAATATTGACAGCATAGCTACTGAGGGACTGTAGCACGTGTTGTATTAAAATAACACCACACAGTGCATTTTAATGGGGATCAAGGCTGAAAAAAGCTTTAACAGTTTGCTAGGTCTGTACCTCAAATTATTTGCCGTGCAGTGAAATAATCCCACATGACTCCATATTTTTTCTGTCTGACATTTCCTACAGTTAAATGCTTCTGAGAACCAAAGGGATTGGGATAGACAATTGGTATAAGCTCGTCCCTGGTGTAGATGGAAAGGATTACTCTTCTTCAGTAAGCTGAAGTGGCTGGAGGGAGGGGGCATTTCTACTGAATTTGCTGTTCTGGCTAATAAAAGAACTGAGGCTTCATGTCAAGTGTTGTCAACTTGCACTGGTCCCTTGTGATGTGCACTGGCCCTGCACACAATGCTATTTGTGAAAGCTGTGTTTGCCTGCTCTTCCGCACAGACAAGACAAATTGTTTGTCTGCAGCCAAACAGCTTTGTCACCTGCTGACATGACGGTCCTGAGGGGACACTGCTCTGACCATTTCAGGAGAGCAGACCGCAGTTTTCTGTGGAGGGAGGGTGCTCTGGAGACCTGCATGGAAGGCTTCACCTGAGCCACCCAGCCCTGTGCTAAAGGCAGAGGCCCTAGCTGGCAGCAGGTGCTCCCCCTCCTAAAGAGACTCTCTGCCTTGTCTCCTTGCCCAGGACACATCACTTCCCCAGCTTTTTCCCTAAATAAGTTGTCTTTGCAGTGGTCAGTTCCTCAGCAGCAGTGTCCACCTGAGAAGAGGCTGTTCTCTATCAGGCTGCAGAGGAGAGCCCACGAGCAGCTGTGCCCTCTGGAGCCAGCCCGGTCCCTTCAGAGCTCACGCCCAAAACCACTTGCTCAGATTACCACAACATTGATCCATGAATCCCAAATTAGATACACAGGAAGCACAGCAATTTTCAAGAGAAACTGTGTGTGTGAGTAGATTCAAAGTCACTTGGAAATGTCACCTCTCTGGATTTGGGGTGATGTGGGGCCACAGCCCTACCAAACATATAAAGATCCTTAAGTTCATGTCCCTCTGTGTCTCCCCAGGCTCACCACTATTATGAACCTGGGATTTTGTTCTTATATGTAACATTTTCCTTTCCAATGACAAACATAATAAACAGGTCTCTAATGTGCTGGGAATGCTAGGGATAGTCTGTGCTCAAGATAACAGCCCACTTGTTTTGAATGCCAGCTATCCTAAATTATTCCCTTGGCTCTATGCTGGGAAACCCTCACTGGTACTGGATAGCTCTAATTCTGGAAGAGTTGCAAAAGCAGGGAAACCAGGTAGCATCAACCCACCCTGATACCACAGACACCCCCAGACTCACCCCCTTCAGAGGAACACCTGCAAACTCCAAACACAGCAAAGATGCAGAAGTTTGATCAGGATATCTAGAGATGGAAATACAATGGCCCTGTTACACATATTCTATTTTCTGTATGGAGTAAAAGGAGTATCTTGCTGCTGAGTTTTAGAGAGATTAAGGGTTCTTAGCTGATGAGAAAGACATATTCTGGAGCAAAAGGTCACATCTCAACTTACTGACATTTGTGGACACCGAGGCAGAAGAAAAATTAAAGTTTGGACCTCAAACCAGGAATCTCAGGAGGCAGATGGACTAAACCTGCCAAAAATGCCAGTTGCTTGTAAAGCCCGAGCCTGGTGTTAATCTGTTGCCAAACAAGGTAGCAATAAACTTGCCAGCCATGGCACTGAGCTGGGCACCAGGGAGGAGAAGGAGGAGGCCCAGGGAGGAGTGCCAGGGCTGGCGAGCACCTTGCTGGCCAAAGGCAGACTCCCCTCAGACCTCATTGAATGTGAACTCTGCCACTGTGCAAGGCTTGAAATCTGAATGTTTCCTGACGTCCCACGCTCCTATTAAAAATAAACCGAAAAAGTTTTCAACAAAGCACCACATTTTTTATATGCCAGGAAGAAAATGAATTAAAAATGCATATCTTTGTTTCCTCCTGACAGTATCACATTGATTCAAAGCAGTGAGCAAACCAGGGAGCAACAATCAGCACTCTACAAAGAGGTGCCCGTACACACAAGGAGGAGGTTTTGTTCCCCACCCTTGGACTATGCTCACTCATAATCTGGATTTCCACCCTCATCTCCCTCCCCACCATGGGGAAATCTCAAGGCCTATTTGTGTGCAATGATTCTTGAAGGAAGAAAGCTCTTTAAACCATTCCTGACACTGTGGAAAAATCAGGAAACTTTAATTTAGGGAGCAAAAACACAAAGCCACCCACAAGGCATTTTTGTATTTACTTTCACTAAGTGTAAAAACGAACTTCACAGGAATTTCATCCCACAGGAATTTCCAATATTTTAGTATTTGTTTCCATTATGACTGGGGACAAAATGTTGAAATATCAAAGCATTTTCATAGGATGAAGTGTTCTGGGAAGCAGCATTTTTTACGTCATTTTGACGTGTTTCAGACTTGAACTTGCACCTGGCTGAGCTGCCCAGTGGCCTCCAAGCAAGTGCTTTGTGGTACCAGGCTCCTTTTTTGACCAGCTCAGAACATCCAGGATTTCCCACCCAACATTCATCACCAGGTCCCACAACACCACACAGAAATCCAGCAAGGCAGAAGGCCGTGGTTCAGCACAGAATTCCTAATCCAGCCAATAATTTGGTCTGTGTAGGAGAAGGGGCCATCAGATCTCCATCCTGTGCGATCTAAGTGTACATAAATGCTCCACACAGCTGAGCCCAAATGTTTCATTTCAGCATTATTGGGCTTGTTTATTTTTTAGCATAATTGATGGGCAATTCTTAGCCAGCTGTATCAGTTTATTGGCTTGTCAGCACTCCAGGGACATCCCCACCTCGAGCTGCACAGCAGGACTGCACCCCTGCTGTCCTCCCTGTGACACAGATGGGCAGGACAGTGGGGCTGTGGTGGCCAGCGTTGGGAATGCTTGGACATCAGCATGTCCTTGGCCTGGATCCACCCTGGGGGCTGGATCTTTCCATCTATTCCCTCCATCACCATCTTCAGACATCAGGCTCTCCCACTGATTCTGTCCTTCCCTGGTGGTCACTTGTCCCAGCCCTGCCCACAGCTTTCTAGAGGAGATCAAGGTCAGGGAGCAGAGCAGCAGGTAGGGCCATCAGAAAGAAAGTCATCTTTGGAGGAAAGGGGGAAAACCTCTTTTTCAACACAGAGCTGCAACAAAAATTCCCAGCAGCACAAGAGCCCTCATGCCTTTTTCTGCTGGCCACTCTCAGCATCAGGTTTTACCTCACCTGGCAGAAAAGGATGGCAGAACTGATGGTGAGCTTTGATTTTTCAAACACGTCTGGACTAAAAACTGCTATTGTACATTTTCCACTTCTGATACTTTCTCATATATTGTTTAGTGCTCTCCAACTGTTGCCTTTCTGGGAATTCAGGTGATGTGTGGCTTTTGCAGGCATTTCTTTGCCTAACTTCATTTTTCCAGATATTTTTGGTATCAAGAAAAATAAGTCCCACTCCACACACAGACTTTTTCTTTGAAACCTCAGTTTCTCCTGGAGCAAGCATGGATCAGTAGCTGGTCAGGACCACACACAGCTCTTCTAATATCCCAGCCTGATGAACAAGAAGGGGATGGAGACAACCAGCACCCTGTGCAGAAAGGAAGGAGATGAAACCCAGCCATCAGAAGGAATGGCCTGTGAAGCCCTTGCTCAGATCAAAAAACCTATGAGCACTTAGTGAATCTTTTGATGGAGTAAGGACAGAAGGACATGATCTGCATCCTAGAACTGTGCATGGGAGATCCCTCCAGGCATGAGCCCTGTTTTGGGCAGGCTAGCATGCCCATTTCTCTCAGATCCCTTATGGGTCTCTCTGTGGGCCAAAGTCTTGTGGGCAGCCAGGGACAAAGGTGGGCACAAATACACTGTGCATGTTTTGGGCTTAATGATCAAAGAGAATTTGTTATGTGTTCCATCGGATCATTTCCACTAAGATATGACAAATTTTAAGGTCCAGACAGTGGAAGATTTTACCTGTGAATAGACTTGGCAACATGTCTGTTGGAGCAAGTATCAGCTGATATTAATTGGGAGGAGGTCTTTATCTCTCATAAAACCAGATATCCTCAGAGACTATGATGGCAAGCTCAGGCTGCTGCAAGAACCAGGAGTATTCACAAGACCAGAGTCATCTGACCAGACATAAATCCTAGAAATACAGTAACCTCATCAGAAAGCACCTGAGTTATTGCTGTGGTAGTTTATTGGTGGTCCCACTGCTGTGTTATCTGCCATTCAGATTTCTGATCCCACTTCAGTCCAGGACTTCCACCCTTTTTCCTTGCCTCAGTGCCAAGGGCCCCGAGTCCTGTGTGCTGGAAAAAGCTGAAACACATTGCTTTCTTTCTAACCAAGCCTCAAGGAAATGACAAATTCTCAACTTTATAGGGACCCAAATAATGCACAACTTAGATAAGCTGGGACAGATCACAACATTTTGCATCTTCAAAATTCATCTGACAGCTGCCCAGTAGGAACTGATAGGGAGTCATTCCATGTGGGGAATAATTTGCTGGTGACAAGAGAAATAGAATTGATTACTTCTGAGTCCTGCAGTAGCACAAGAAAATACAGCTGTGGCATTAGGTTCAGGGGTTTTGTCTCAAAAGAACTCATCTCAGTTTATTTGAAAAAGACACCAAAGAGTCCAATGATGCTTCTCAAAGTATGTGATTCCTCAGGACTGTAGGAGTCAGAATTTCCAGGTGCAAAGTGCCATCACAAACCCCAAGAAAAATGTCCAAGCACACTCACAGAGAGGGACAGCTGCAGCCTGAGCCTGTCTGACTGCTGGTCCCAGCTTTAGGGGGGATCCCCTTTGATACCCAGCCATGCAGAGAAGGGTACCATGTTGGCTGACAGATCAGGTACAATCACTCTTGTGGTCTGATCCCTGGCTACACTCTTTCAGGGTAATTTTACCTCTCACATTTCTTACTCTATCCCTAACTCATTTGTTTTCTACACAGTTGTTTCATTTGGCTGCTCCCAGGCCTTGCCACTGCCTCTCCTCTGATGCTGCTGAGCACCTTCTCTGATACTCCATGCTAAAGGAATTCTTGTCCTGGAGACCTAAAGGGCACTAGAAAAAATATTTCTTCATATTGTTTTCTGGGATTGCCACTTTTCAGATGTGCTGGCTCCACCATTGAAGGAAAGGTGAATCTGGAATGAGGAGTACCTTGTTTGCAGAGGCAGCACTGGCAAGGAAGAACAGCATAGGAGGAGAAGGGAATTGGAAACCTCACAGAAATGCTGCCTGATGGCACCAATACCTCAAAGCAGCAACTTGCACAGGGCAATGGCAGCATTTGTAAGGAAACTGTTTCCTGTGCATTTATCACCTCTGGGTCCAGATCTATAGGAGACGGTCACAGTATTACAGCCAAACAGAACAGAACATTCTCTAATAACTTTAAAAGTGGAGCCCTTTGACTCAAATATCTCTTTATCCATTGTCTTCCTATATCATCTGCAAAGCTGCAACAGCATCTACTCACAGGTGGGTTTGCTCTCTCTGTATCTTCAATAATAAAAATTTAAAAAAAATTCCCAGCACAGTCACAGAAGCACCAGAACCAATTTTCCAACAGATGCAAGAGACCGTCAGCTAACGTAGGAAATTAAATGTTTAAGGAAATTATAGAATGAAAATATAAACTCTTGAATGGGAGCCAAAAAAATACAAATTCCATCATTTATCAAAAAAAACCTCCAAAATGGGCCTGAAATGGTGTGGGGAGAGCTGAATGAAAGGCTATATTCAGGCAGCAGCACTGTTTAGCTTACTTTTTGGACCTTTTCCCCTTATTGATGCTGTTGGGAGGCACTCATTCCAAAACCTCTAATGCCGTCGTGTTCTGGGATGAGTTACTAAAAGCAACCATTCTTCCACATATGAAAACATTCGATTATTTGCATGTTCGGTGTCTTTAATGCCTCTTTTGTGCCTCTGTTTTTTGTGGGGGGGAGGCAGATGAGGGATCTTGAATTTCAGCAGTATTCTGATATAAACTTCCTCTGAGAGAGGGAAGGCAAAGAAGAAAAAGTCTTTGCAAAGCTGAAATGGGGTTGGGGTGGGCTGGCTTTCTTGAATCACTTGATGGTCCTGATGAAGGTGTTATTCAGGATTTGTGCAGTGCTGCCAGCCCTGAAGTAAAAACTCAGCTCTAAAGTTGAAGCATTACCAAGCATTCCTTGGGACATGTGACAAAAAACACCCAGTCTGAACCATCCCAAACTGCTGCTGTAGTGGTACAAACCCCAGCACTGTGCACAGGACAGATGAAGGGCTCAGAAAGCTGCTCCTCAAGCATCTCCACACAGAAAGGGGTGAGGGTATCCAGTGCTAGGCAAGTATCTTGGGGCTGAAAACCTCCTGGCAAGTCACAGCAGTCAAGCCCAAGCTTCCACGTGGTCATCTTGGCTCTCTTTTTCATGGGCTAGAAGGTTACAGGAAAGCTGGAGGCACCTGGCCAGCCACAGACATGTTACCAGCACCAGGAAATACTTTAAATCTGTCCAGCTAACCTGCGAAACTCATTGCTACAGGGCACTACCAAGACTTTGGGAATAAACAGATCATGGCTTGCTCCTTAGCACTCTGATGACACTGAAGCAGTCAGGTGCTGGGGAGATCCTACCCTTCTGTAAACGCAGGTTAGATCTTGGCTAAAACTGCTGCTGAGCTTTGCTGTGCAGAGGGCTAAAAGCTCACAAATGGCCAGTGGCCACAGCTCAGGGGAGAAGTGGTAATTCATTATGCCATGGTACTTCAACTCCTTGTGATTTTCTTCCCATACACTACAAATCTAGCAGGAATCCAAAAGAGAATGGCTTGCACTTATGGCTAACAAGATTAGCTAGTCACAAGAGCCAGCATTAAACAAACAAAAAATAAGATGTTTGGACAAAATAAAATTCCTTGGAGTTTAAACCAGTGAACAGGGATTAGGAAAATATTTCTCTGAAGCTGAGTTATTCCCAAACTCTTATGGTGTGGTACATCTCCTCCCAGAGCCTCCAGCCTGTGCCTGGCAGTACTGGCATGGGCAAAGCACTGTCCTGCTTCACCTCAGGCAGGCAGGGTCTGCAGAGGACAGTCAAAGGAGAATGTCCTGCTGAATGATTACTACACAGTCTCTTGCATCCCATTTTTGACTGCCCAGTGTTTGGCCCTGGAGCTCAGGATTTACCTGGCAAGGTGCTCCTGCAGCTCTGAGCTGCCCTGGTTTTCTCAGTCCCTCTGACCCGCTCATTTTACAGCGCTTTTATTGGAGCTTTTATTATCAGTGAATAAAGATCCCAGCTTTGCTTTCCCGGGGCAGCAGCACCATCTAGAGCCTCCTCCAACATGTGCAGTCCCCATCTGCCTGCAGGAACACCTTCCAGCCACAGCTGAGAAAAACAGGAGACAAAAATAATGTGCAGGTGTTAGGGTGGAAAAGAGAAGGTGGCAGACAGAACAGCACCTCTGGGGCTAGGAAAGCTAATGAACAGTCATATACAGCTGGTGTGTTGCACTAAAAGCAGGGAGGGAGGCTTTGTACTAATGGAGGCAAAAGGGGTGTGATTTGTAGCTGTAATCTCGTTCTCAGGTAGGACTTTAATGTATTTGGAGGAAAAGAGCTCTTCAGGGATGTATGATCTTTTTATATTGCTTCCATCATGTAAAATAGAGGAAACAACTTGTGCAGAGCTGCAAAAGCAGCAGGTGACAGAGCCAGGGCTGCAGCCTGTGGCCACTGCTCAGTTTCCCAGTCAACAATGGGGTCAGTGCTACTTTTCCAAAGGCAAACAAAGAGGGTCACTGCCTTTAGTGTCCTAAAAACACTCACCCAGTTCAGCATCTCCTTGCACCTGGGCATGCAGTGGTGCCCTGCAGTGCTTCCAAGGGCCACTTGAGGGGCCAGGTACATCCTGAAGCAGAACACCTCGGGAAATCTCTCTAAAGTGCCAGTGGAAGGCAGCAGGAGAAACCCAGGTCTCTGGGCCATTCACTTCAGAGTAGGGCTCGATGATCCTTGTGGGTCCCTTCTAACTCAGAATATTCTGTGATTCTGTGAAATTCAAAATGAAAGGATTTGTAAGACAAAGCTCTGAGATAATGCTGGCAAGCAGAGCATGCCCCATCCTCACAGAGGAGAGCAGAACTGAAAAAAACCCCTTCTTACCTCTGGTCTAGGGAAAAATCCTGCCTCATGACCCATCACTTCATATTCCCTGGGCTGGTCTCTGAAGGATTCAGATGGACAGGGGACCTGGTACCCTACACATGAGTGTGGGATAGTTTAGGACTGCCACAAAATTATCTGGAAATGTCATTTCCTCAAAACAAGGTTAGCCAGAAACTGAGGTTTGTACAGGAAAGGATGGACCTGCACAGCACCAGTGATGAAGCCAACACTGAGGAGGTTACAGCAGCTGTGCACATCTGCACTGTGGTACGCACAGAAATGTGGGAGGGAGAGCTGGGTGCACAAAAAAAAAAAATGGAACAAACTGTCCTCACCCAGCCTTTCTGTTTTTGCAATAAATCTGTGTTTGGTTTTGCTGCTACAGGAGCCATGGACCAGTGAACACAAGGGAACAGACAGATTTCTCCCTCTCCTCTGCAGAGGGCAGGACCTGCTGTACAGGGAGCAGCTGAGCCAGACCCCACCAGCATTCATTAGACAGAGCTCCTGCAGCAGATTGCACATTGTGGCTACATCCAAACTAGAATCCGAGGTGGAAAAATATCCTTTCTAGAGTCCCATGAGTGTCCTTGGCCTCCCACAAGATGCTGGGGCACAACAAAGCAGCATGGGCCAGGAACTGGTTTTCCAATAGGTAATGTGGATGGAAACCTTTGCCTCTTCTGAGGAATTGCTTTAATCACTTAAGGTAGAGTGGTTATATGCAGTAGGACACTGCAGTTTTGGGTACTCTGGAGCAGCAACAACCAAGTCCCAGAGCAATAACTGCAAAAATTCCTGGCAGGAGGGAGCAGAGATTCCCCAGGAGATGCTGAAGTGCCAGGACCATGTGTCTTTGATCTCACTCTCAGAGTAACAGGGACTGTATGGGAATAAATCAGCATATTCATGGGAATGCTAATTCAGGCTGAATCTGGGATGGACTAAAATATACAAGTACCTTTAAATTATGAATTCTACAACCCAGTTTGAACTGCGCTTGGAACAATTAATGAGAGCAACTACTATTTTAAAGACCAACCATCCTTTCAGTGGCTTTGATATTTAGATTAAAATAAAAAGGCAGCTAACAGGACAGATCCCCATTTCAATACCACAGCATAAACCAAACTACCTCACTTTCAGTGTAGAGGCCACTGAGAGTAATTGAGGTCAGGATAGGGCCCAGTATATGAAAGTGTGTCTTTATAACAAGAGGCAGAAATATATTTCTCTTCCCATTTCTCCTTGGCTGAACAATGCTGAACAAGACAACAAACTCATGTCAAGCATTTTTAAAGAGCTACATCCATCAAGAATAAATCCCCCTCATCCTCGGTGAGTGTGAAAGGATCCTCCAGGAGAGATGTCAGAGGAGGGGGAACATGCCAAACTCTGGGTGAGGACACGAGCTTTTTAAAGACAGTTTTCAGCACCAGGAAGGGTCTCCAGCTGTAAGTCCCAGGCCCAGCAGTCCCCACACGGCTGTGGGAAGATGCACACATCATTCCTGGGGCTTAGCATGTTTCTCCATGCTTCAGCTGCACCATGGGCGGAAGGGCATCTGGTTCTGAATATCCCACCAAATAAAAACTTCAGCTGCTAAAAAATTTTAAGCAGAAGGACCTCACCTCTAACCATGGCTTCAAGAGCTCACCCTGCCACAGGCACTGCTGGAGTGAGTAGCCAGTGCTTTAACCAGGCAAATGTACTGTAAAGTAAATGCAAAAAGGGTCAAAGTAAATAGTACATTTTATGGTGGTTATATTTATTCTGCTGAGGTGTTTTGATACCAGATTCAGGGGGAATAGGGGAGAAGTTTAATTCACTTAATGAGAACTGGCTACAGAATAAATACCCTTTCAAGCTTTGTCAGCCACTGCTATAAAAGGTGATGGCAGGGTGGGTAAACACACCAGCTCTTCAGTCTTGCATATTTATGTTCATTTTCACAGCCAAACACTGATTCCAAATCAGTATGTCCTTGGTGTGGGGCTTTGCTCCTCAAGCTGCATCCCCTGCAGCCAAGTGCCAGGTGAGGTTCTCAGCTCCTGACAAACGGCATAGCCTCTCTCCCTGTTGTAAGATGTCACAATAGAGCAGAAATACTAAAATAATAATGCACAGTAAGGAAGAACATTAAGATTGTAAAAGGCCTCTAAGACCATCAAACTCGACACTACCAAGTCCACCACTAAACCATGTCCCCAAGTGCCACATCCATACATTTTTTGGACATTTCTGGGGATGATGACTCCAATATTTCCCCAGGCAGCCCATTTCAATACTTGACCACCCTTCCAGTGAAGAAATTTTTCTAGTACCTAATCTAAACCTCTCCTGGCACAACTGGAAGACATTTCAAACACCAACATACAAAAATACCAGTCACATAAGCCTTTGCTGCTGTAGTTTTCCCCATGACTATTAGCATTTCTGCAAGAGAAAACACCAGGAATACAAACAGGCTCTCATTTAATTTTCTGCAAAAGCTGAGCTTTTAACCAATGGTACAATGCAGCATACAAAAAACCTCAAAAGAGCTGAAGATCCTAAAAAAATTTATCCAGGCCTAAGCTGCCTACACAGCAAAGCAACATGGGATTTGAGTCCCATATAAAACCTTTACCAAAGAGGCATAGAAGCAAGTGCCTAAATTTTAGCACAGGCCAAGAGAAATATAACAAAAATATGTGAAAGTCAATGGAAACGCTCTGGGAGTTGGAGGGCTCGTTGGCTGCTCCCTAAGAAATGGTTTCTTGTGTTTTCAAACGTGCTAAAGAAGCAGCCAAAAAAAACCTTTGGGTTTTCATAAAGAAAACCAATGTCTCTCCTTGGTGCTCTCACACAAGAAGGATTTCACATTCAAAGCCTTGGGAAAAATTTTTCACATCAGGTGTGTCCTTCACCCTTTGATGTCCAGGCTGCCCACAGAGACTGGACCCTCACGCCAGGTCATGTCTAAGCAATTCCTAGGGGAAGGTTTTAAGGAAGCTGCTGCTGGACACAGGAGCCATGGGTCTCTGCTGAGCCATAAACTACTCACCCCAGTTCCTCTGCTCTCTGGCCAGGTTCAGTGGAGGCACCAAGGGCTATCCTGATGGACACTGGGCATTCCCTGACTTCTCTCAGGTGCATCAGCCTGTGTGTCTGGGAGTTATGATGATGTGGGTCAGACCAGAGATGCTCTGGAGCAGTGTGCTGGAAACAAAGCAAACCAGTGCCAGAGCTCCTGGGAATGATGGATTTCTAGAGAAAAAACAAACCAAACAACTTTCAGACTAATGTGGAAGCAAGCCCTGTGTATGTAATGGGCTGATGATGGGATAAAGGGGACCAAACAAAAATGCAATTAATTTTACTGCCTCACTGTCATAAAAAGCATGTGAATGGAGAAACTGGAGAATGATGTCCCCAGGAATGCAAAAGCTGAAGAGTCATTTGATGAACAGTGAGACTCCATCAACCGGAAGAATGAAAAAAATTACAATTCTTTGGAGTTTTGTTTTTGTTGTTGAAGCTTGGGGTTTTGTGGGTGTTTTTTCACTTGAAAGCAAGGAATGGAGGACAGAATAGAGACTTCTGCTCCACAGTTGAGAACTTTGGCACCTGCAAACAAACTAGGAAGCAGAAATGTTTCCTGACTCAAGAGAGAGTTCTCTGTGGGACCCAAGATTTTCAGGAGGAATTACTGCAGGCAAAAATCTAGACCTGCAAACAGGAAGGCCATTAGAAATGTCCAGGGAGAGGATGTGAACAACAAGCACTGGAGCTGAGCAAGGACACAGCTTCAAGTGAAAAGAGGCTGGGAATGGGAAAATCATCTATTGCAGGGCAGGGATGTAGAAAACTAAAAATGTACTTACATTTTGGACACCAGAGCAGGGGGAAAGAGTTTTCCTTTGTGTCCCCAGCTAGTCTTACTTGCCAGAAGTCAGGCAAGGAAAAAGCAGATTTTGTGACCAAGTCCTTGGAACCCTATGATATAATAGCAGGTGTCTGAGCAGTTCTCACAGATGTGTGGAATTAGACAGGATTAGAGGATTTTCCCCTCCAGTCCTCTCTCCTCCATGTAAGGACGCTTTTAGTCCAGGACAGGATAAGTCAGGGGAGAGGCTATCCCGAAACCTGTCTCTGAAGATGTGCTGCCTCCCCATGGAGCAGAGCAGAGCAGAGCAGGACAGGCTGAGCTGATGTCCTCAGCATCCCAGGCACTGACAGAAGAGCCTGCACCCTAAAGAAAAAGCAAATGTGAAGCCCCTGAAGGCTGACAGCTCTCTGAACATATCCTCAGAGGTGAATCTCAAAGAGGTGTCACAGAGACAGTCAGAACCCAGCTGAGGATGTCTTAAGCAAGAGGCCAGTCCTAAACATCTGAAACAGTGCAGAGCAAGCAAGGACCAGAGTGGGGGAAAAGGCATAAGGACAGCAGAGCCAGCAGCCCCCATGGACTCAGGTAAGGGACAAACCCATGAATGGATCCAGTCCTTTGGCTTCATGAACATGGATCCATCACAACTCCTCACCATGCCAAACTCCAGTCGTGAGCCTGCCCAACACAAGTAGCCCAATGTCCCAGGAGCTGCTCTTCCATCCCCTCCTCCCCTTCCCAGAGGCATCTTCTCCAGGAGACCTCCCAGAGTCCATATTTCACATCACACAAGCCCAGAAGAGCAGGTACCAGTTTCTCAGGTAGTCCAGACTGCTCAGAGGAGCAGAAGCAGTGCAGTGCTCACCCCACAGCAGTAGCGTGGCCATGCCCTCACATTTGCTCCTCGTGGCATCCACCAGCCCTAGGACCAGGCACTGCTGAACCCCTCGCTGGCAAACCTAAGGCAGCCCCCTCCTTGGATACCTTAGAGTATTTTGAAGCATATTCAGCTTTTATATTTGACAGTGGCTTGCCATGCACGTTAGGGTATAAAGGATTTTATTTGTTCCCATTGTTGCAATGTTTATTCCCCAAACTCTTTTAATAGTGGGCTTTTGACAAAGTGTTTCCCCAGCAGTGGGAACTACACACACAGCCCAAAGCAAACACTTGCAAGATAAACATCCTTCACATCCCAGGCTGGTCCTAACCCCTCAGAGCTTGCCATTACCTCCCTTGGAGCAATTCAGCACAACTTAATCAAAGTTAAAAATGATATTGTGTGATTTTATTTTTTGTACTTGCTCAGCGAGCTTTTATTGGCAACTGCTGCCAGGATCTGGGACTCTGCCAAATCCCCTGGTTATATTGCTCCAGTGTGGACAAACAAAGAAGGCCTATTTAAAAGTTTCTTGGACACAAATAAGGTAAAAACAACAAAATAAAAAACAATGTGTAATTATTTGTTTCCTTTATGGAGTGCCTCCTTCAGAGCCCTTTGAAATCAGTTCTGGTTTCCACCTACTAAAGTCACCCAAGTGAATTATTTAATATTAATAGACATTCCTGAACCAGAATGTTACAACCAGAGGCACAAAATCCAGGGAAAAAAGGCCATCTACCTTTCTATTTCATATTGTACTTCCTGAGCCAAAAAAACCCAACTTTAGCTCCTTGTCTTTCCAGTAACATTTGCCGCTTCTAATCACAACCCAAAAAACTTTGTAACTTTGTATTTAAATTATTTAAGTACAATTGTATTAAGTCGGAATTTTATAGTAATTAAATATTAAGGCACCTGTGCCTTAAACAACACATGCTTTTAGGAGCCTGGGTGAGGGCTGCCACCTTCTCATGTCCTTTTGCAGATAATGGTCTCTCCTGCCTGAGTGACACCATGAGTCCTGTCACCTCGTTAAGGTCACTGCCCTGGCATTGGCTCCTTCAGCAGTTAAAAAGTCAAAAACACAAAGGCACTGCTGAATCCACAGCCTGAAATTCATCTCTTTGCACTGCTCAGCCCCTCAGCCCTTATCCCCTGCTAGATGAAGAGGTGCAGAGAGGACAGGAGAGAGGGAGGGAGGGAGAGGGACAGAGAGAGAGGAGAGAAGGAGAGAAGAGAGAAAAAATATCTCCATTTGATAAGGCTATTTGGCAGTATTTTGGAGCCAAAGTGCCTCCTGTCAACAACTCACACTGTGCTTTTGAAAAAACCAGAAATGTACATGTAGTTCCTTGGCAATTGGAAATAACAGTCAATATACAGACAAACAGATTTTGGAGCATATGTTTTTGAACTCCCTAGAAACTGCAGCTTTTCAATTTTTTTTTTTTCCAGGTCACCTCCAATTTATTATGCAGAGGCAGTCACTTGCTAGTGTACACAGTCCTGAGTCACAATAAAGAATAAGGGGAAAAAAACACCCTCTCTCCCAGCAGAAAAGTCTGACACCAATAGAGGGCTAAAAAAAAATCTTCTTGTTTCTTCCCCAGTGGCTTCAAAAAGGAGATTAGGGAGTAAATAAAATCCCTGTTTTGCTTCTCCCTCTCACTCAGCAAGTTTGTGTCTGAGACAGCCTCTCAGAACTTATTTAAGAAGCTTGAAAATTCCAAGTCTAAGTAAAAAATTCAGGACATTTGCAAGAATTTCTTGGTCTCAGGGAACATCTGAATTCCCACCAGTAACAGAAAGGAGGGGCTGAGGAGCCTTCTGTGCTAGACCATCTTCCCTACCTTGGCTCCACCCTGGCTCAGCAGATCCACCTGCACCAGGGCCTGTCTTACCTGTCCTGTCAGACACATCAGCCTGTCCTGGCTGGGAGCCTCCTGCCAGGAATTGCCTTTGCCCATGGACCCACTGCATTTTGGGCAGCCACAGGGACATGGCCACAAGGGCTGGAAACCCTCCCTGCTGCAGTTCATCTTCCTCCACTCCTGGAGACAGACACCCAGCACCTGCAGTGTCTGTGCCAGGGACACGTCCCAGAACACACATGACTCTATGGACTTGCTCTGTGCCTCATAAAAATGCTGCTGTCTTATTCTAGCAAGGCAGGTTTAATTCCCATTTATTCTGTGCAAGGAGGTGTTGGCTCTTCATTACTTTAGTCAGGATGGATGTGACTTGGAATACAGTGGAGGGGAAGACTTGAGACTTCACCCCACTGAGCTCATTATTATTGAGACGATGTCAGTTTCTGTTGGTGCTACCCCAGTCCCCCAAGTTTTGCAGTGGGAATAGAGCAAGCTGACAGTGCACAGCTTGACAGCCACGGCAAAAGCCCCTAAACTCCTTCACACAACCAGCTGCAGGTGGTGTGGAAATGCTGACTCTGTCTCGTCTTGATTGTCACAAATTCCCAGCTCAGATCCTTCTGCTGTGGACATGGAGACACACTCACTGCTAACCCAGGGACTCACAGCCCTCCCTGAGCCACATCATAGGATCTGGAACTTGAATTGGCCCATCCAGGTAACCTCTCCTGCTATCTTTATAACCTCTAAAACCCTTATGTTTATATTTTACTGATTGTTAATCAAAGCAAAACACAAGCTGCAGTTAATTTTACTTGCAAGAGTGCAATTTTAAATCCCTTGTATCCATTTCTTTAATATCCTCTAGATTTCACAGCCACAAATCCCAGCAAAATCCAATTGGAAGATGTAATCTGAAGTAATTACTTTGCTGGTTGTCAGAATAACATTCCTATAAATAATATTCTTTACAATGCTGAGAAACTGAACATTACTGTGAGCACAGCAAGTAATTAAGCACACAAAAATGTCACACTTGGACACGCAGTACAGCCAGCCTTGTCCACAGAAATCAGCCCGCTTTGCTCCCTGTCCATCCATGCAAATCAGCTGAAAAACACCTGGTACGTATGCAAAGTGCTTTCCTGTCAGTGGATCAGGAGTCCTGGTTAGCTGTGTGTGCTGCTTTTGGCTGGGATAGAGTCAATTTTCTTCATAGATTCTGCAGTGAGGCCATGTTTTGTGTTGGAAACAGTGCTTTTAACCCAGGGGTGTTTCTGTTATTGCTGAGCAGGGCTCACACAGACCCAAGGCCTTTTCTGCTCCTCACCCCACCCCACCAGCGAGGAGGCTGGGGGTGCACAAGGAGCTGGGAGGGGACACAGCAGGGGCAGCTGACCCCAAATGACCCAAGGATATTCCATACCATACATATGGCATCATCCTCAGTATATAAAGCAAGGGGAAAAGGAGGAAGAGAGGTTGTTTGAAGTGGTGGCATTTGTCTTCCCAAGTCACCTGTGAGGGAGCCCAGCTGTCCTGGGGACAGCCCTAGGCAGTGGGGAATTAATGCCTTGTTCTGCTTTGCTTGTGTGTGGGGCTTTTGCTTTATCCATTAAACTGGCAGTATCCCAGCCCATTTATTGTCTCACTTTCACTCTTATAATTCTCCCCTCAAACCCACTGGAGGGTGAGGGAGCAGCTGCATGGGGCTGAGTAACCAGCTGGGGTTAAACACTACAGCAGGGTCTCTGGGAGCTGCAGGGGGACTGTGAGGAGCAGTGCAGGGCATGGGAACCTGAGACCAGGCTGCCTGACAAGACCAGTGCTGTTTTGAAAAGGGACCTCTGAGATAAACTTATCACCCGCCTGTGAACCCCTCTCCTCTGCAGCACATGAAGATTTTGGGAT
The DNA here is from genome assembly GCA_025920805.1 of Petroica traversi. Taxonomy (NCBI): domain Eukaryota; kingdom Metazoa; phylum Chordata; class Aves; order Passeriformes; family Petroicidae; genus Petroica; species Petroica traversi. Next base: position 26,895,703 of record JAHLSL010000015.1, read on the forward strand.
ATCACTTGTACGGTCAAGAACCTTGACTACTTGTACTCAGGACACATTTGGACCCTAACTAAAAGTTGTACATCTCTTTTTCACAGAGGGCTTTGAAACTCTCTTCTTGTGCAAGGGGGGAATAGTCAACTCTCAGAGATCCCCCAACAACACCAGGACCAGCAGCTCCAACTCTGATCACACTTGCCACAAGTGGCATCTTGGCCAGCCAGTGGTGGGATAAATCTGAATAGATGGATTTTCAAAATACACTTAATTTCCTAGCAGACAGATGCAAACATCAACTACTGCTCATGTCCTTGAAAGCTTTGGTAAAACAGCAAGAGGGAAACCTGCAGATACGAGCACATACATACAGACATATGTACATCTATATGTACACATAGATGAACAGAAAAAAGGCAAATATGCTGCCAATGTTTCCACCTGCAGTTCTTTTCCTGCTCAGGTTATCACAGATGCTCAGATTAGACCTAATCCTGGAAATCAAGATTAGGTACTCCTAACTCCAAAGGTCTCTGGAAGACCCATTTCTTTCCAGATGGGACTCTTCCCCTCTCAGGAGCCAGCCAAACACAACCACTGTTTACTCTCAAGTGTACACAGGTACTTCCTAATTTATTTTTTGTGTGTGTGTGTGTGGTCTGAATCTTCTCAGTCCATACCAAGTTCATGGTATGTTCACACCTGGTCCAGCTATTGATCAGTCACACACATTTCTCAGTCACCTCATTCCACATCACCAGCTGGTGTCACCACCAGCATCCTCCTTCAGCCTCTGAGCTCTGTCATTATCCAAGTGCTTTCCCAGGGCTCCACGAATTGGCTTTATGGTAAAACAGGACAACAGCACTTAGAAGAATGAATTACAGATCCCTGCCAGACAAACAGACTCCAGGCTGCACTTTGCATAATTGTCACTGCAGGGACCTCAGGCTCCAGAAGGAGGTTAATGACTCTCACTGCTTGTGTTGAGTCACTCCAAGCACTGAAATATCCTGAGCTGGAGTGATGGATTTGTTAGTACCAGCTGCTCCGAGTTCTGCAAAGGGATGCCCTCGAGGTGCTTCTGCCTTGCTCGGGGTCCTAACAGCAGCCACACCTTACAAACTCCTTAAAAGCACTCATTTTACAGAAAATGTGGAGCTGTTTCCACTTTTTTTGAAATATCACATTTTGCTCATTATAAATGAAATTATTTGTAGGCTCTAAGAACAAACACAGCTCCTGCACTGCTTGTCACAGTTAATGCAAAAAGCACCTGGAAAATTTAGATCAGGTTTCTCTTTTTTCTGGGCATCACCTACATTAAAGAGTTAAATCCACAGCAAATCCACCAGCCCTGCTGTCCCAGATTCCACTGATACTAGATCTGGTCTGGATACTTCAGATTTGAGACTCAGATAAGAGTTCTATTGTTTGGAAACCAACTGCTGGTCAAAACACTGTTTTGGAAAGGATTTTATTTATTTACAGAAATCTCCATAGAAACTACAGCAGAGATTTTTCAACCAGATGTAATGTTTCATTGTTAATTAGTTCATCTTTGGAACAACAGCTTTCCTATCATGAGATCTGGGCAGCTAAAATTTGAAGTGCTAGCTCCAGGCTGCCCCTCAGATGGAAAATATTAGCAAACACTCAGCTTTTGGAACCGAAAACCTCAAGTGTGTGGTGTAAAAGCAGCAGACATTGTTAATCTCCAGACACTTCAGTGGGAAAGGGAGGTGCAGATCACCAAAGTGGTTTCTCCATGAGTACATTACTTCTCAGCCCTCAGATCCCTGTGCTCAAATTCACCTCACATCACCTAGATCATTACACTCTGCAATGACCTAAACCCCATCTTTACTACAGCATCTTATAAACAATATTATTGACTGATATTATGGACTAAATCCATGGATATTATGGACTAAATGCATCTGAATTCTGGTGGCCAGGGTTAATACCAGGAAAGAAAAGAGTAGCAGCAGACAATGCTGTGATTGGGAAAACAAAGCAGTTATTGCATCCATGAAGCCAGGCTGGATGTATTTTTAGACCAACATTTACCTCTCTTCCAACCCAAACATAGCTCTCCCATGTAACACCAACAATGCCTTCAAACAGAACAGTGAAGCATGGTGCCACAATCATAAATAAAATCATCAGCTGTCAGGCTCTCACAAAACTCCTCAGTGTAAGCCAGGGTAATGCTCATCACTTGCCTCCCCAACACAAGCCAGTTGGCTTTGCTAATGGAAAGGCAGACAGGGAATGGCGTTTAAAATGCCAAGACACAGACAACCAATGGAACTTCTTCCTTATTGTAACTTTCCCAAAAATTCCTGGGTCTACCATCCATTGTTGGTTTGTTTTTGTTTCTTTAATGCTACCTGTCGATTAAACTGGAGACAAATCCCAGACATGAAGTTCATGGGAAACATCTGAATTTCCTCTCCACCTGGGCTTGACTGGCACCTTCCTGAGCTCCAGGAAGCACAGCCTGTTCAGACTGACTAATTCGGGCTGCTTGATCCCTAAAGCTTCCAGTTAGCTTTGTTCTCTTTTTAGCTGGTGCATTCCCCAGAGGAAATAATAGACAACTGGCTTGAAGAACTTATTCAAAAGGAAATGGGTCCATTGAATTTGACACACACATTTACTGTTGGGAGGCGGTGATATAGGCTCCAGATTTAGAGAAAATCGATATAGCACTGAAGAGAAGCTATTAGAAGAAATGAAAATGTAAAAAGAAAAGCAGTTAACTGGGCCCCAGGATGCTATATTGCTTAGCAAACTTGGAAAACAGAATTAAAAGAAAAAAATTAAATTACTCATTAGCTATTTCAGTGCCATCCTGCACCATTTCCTTCAGAAGAATCAGAAGTCAACCATGGCATTGTACAAAAGTCACCAAATTTGGGGCTAAGGTGATACAGAAGTTAGTTCTGCAAGGGTTTGAAGAACTTCCCCACGCAGTTTTGTGTTGCAAGTCTAAGTGCATTTAAAGAGATGGAGGGAGGAAAATTCACAATGTTTGTGTCCCCAGTGGCTCTTTCCTCAAGCCAAACAAGCCATAAGAAACCTGTGAGCACACTTGGTGCCACCACATGTGTCAGCCCCACTGAACAGCCACAGCTGCTTCTGGGCCATTGAGACCTATCACATACAGTCAGACAGGCTGGTCCCCAGTTCCAGCAGTGCTCTGACAAGGGACACCACCCAAGGGACAGTCCCCTTAAACACCCAGAGCCAGGAGAGACTCCATGGAACTGGATAAAGGTACACCACAAACCTCTTGAAGACAGCAGAACTTCACTGTGAATCCCTCTCACAAAAAGGAGAAAAAAAAATCAGGGTCTGACACAGGTTCTGTCTGCAAACTACTAGAAAGACTTTCAAACCAGCAAATATCTGATAGCAGGAGCTGAAAAGTAAAAAGCAAATGTAAATTGCTGTTAGTTTTACATGCACTATCATCAAAAATAGGACAAAACTCCTAAGGAATTTCCTTCCTCTTCATCCCTACAGAGGATTTAGTTTGTCTGCCTTAGGTGTGCTGGAGAGGAAAAGAATCTGTAAGAAAGTAAATGGTGTGACTGATCCATTAGTCAAAGTCAAACCACACAGATGTTTCAAAACCATAAAAGGATTAGTCATGTCATGATCTAATGACTTTTAAAGAGATGGAAAGCTCCTCATAGCATGCAGAAACTAAATGCTTTTAACATTTGTTTTCTAATGGAAAACTAGTACTAATTTCCTTTTTCTACTTTAAAATATTCTGTTGGTTTTTGTTCAGGTAAAAAACCCATCCTCCAAACTGAGTAAAAAATGGAGATGGTTCATTATTTCTGATTTTCTTCCGTGTTTTAATTTTTACAAGCAGGAGAAAACTACCTGCTTTCTAGGTGTGACTTGCAACCTGAGAAGTAAAGGGGTATGTTTAGAAGTCCAGCTGAAGTCAGTTTGATTCAGTCTTGCCTGGTTTCAATTTCACACCAAGGTGACTCTTGCAATTCCCTCATGTCAAACTGTGATGTTTAAGTACTCTGTGCTGTCAGAGCTGCACAATAGGACTGGAAAATTGGTCAGCAATACAACCCAATGATTCTAGGAATCAATCTGGAGAGATTCCCTCACTTGGTTTAAGCCACAGTTTCTGAACAACAGCATTTAACTGTGCAAGAGACTAAAGTCTATGCTTGGACCACAATGAATGTTCTGCTGAAAATTTGTTTTGGTAGAACAGGAATGGAAATGACTGGGAAGAAGGTTCAGTACCTTTGCTCCACCTTAATCACCTCTGAGGTAAAATTCATCCTTCCATGCACTTCAACTGGAAACAGGCTGTCTGGAGCAGGAACTATCATCCTCTGTTTGTGCAGCAGCTGGCAATTTTTCATATAAATAATAACTAAGTGGGCAGAGGCACCCAGCAGTATCACTTCCTTCCTATAACTTGCTTGCAGAGCAGGCAGTTCACATCAGTAAGCAAAGGGCAATAAGACAAAAAAGAAGACAGCTTAATTCTTATCTTAATAAGCAAACACTAACTAATCCTACTGAAATCCATGTCTTTTCCACACAATTCACACAAGTTGATTAATATGTATTTTGGCACCTCCATTGTACACTGTAAAGGTGAGTTCTGAAGGGGACTGTCCAGCATTAGGATAGTAACAAAAACACTTTAAATAAGAGGCAACACTTAAACAATGCTGTCAGGCAGGAATTACAAAATACCAAATTCTTACAGATGGTGTGTGTTAAATTGAAAGTACATATTGCACCTGCAGAGAAAAAATGAACCATTCTTTCTGAGCAGTTTAAAGTGCAGAGGCCTTTCCCTGCCCCCCCCCCCCAGCTTTTGGCAAGGAAAATACCATGAAGTTAAGCCTCAGGGACTCACACATACAAAAGCTGCTCACTCATCCTGCTCAGTGCCCTGGCATTTTATAGTCATCTCCATTCAAGCATGGGTTTCCATGTACCATCAGTTTTCTTGTAGGTACTGACACAAGCAGCAAACAGGAGAGCCCCAGGCAGATTTCCCTTAGGGAAAGTGGTAGTCACAGATTACAGCAGGAGCACAGCAGTTTCCAGTATTTAATATCAACAGGCAGTAACTGGGCACACAAGGTGTAATTCTCAATAAAACTTCTAATATCAGACAAAAATTGCCAGGCACCAACACAACCCTTGCACCTGAATCAGGCATGCTGGTCTGTCCACTGGCCTTCTATATTGACCTCCATCAATGCACTGGAGGTGGTGCTGTCTGTACAGCTGTTGCACTAAAGAAACAGAAGAAAATACATTATAAGTCTCTCTCCACTTCAGCCAGAAAACTGGACCAGAGATATTCTGCAACAGAATATCCAAGGGGTAGAACAGAAAGCCATTTTACCCTGAAAGAACACAGCAAGGTAGGGAACAGCCCAGTACTCCCTGATGCAGCAGTTTCCTAAAGGTGCACACATGAGGGTAATACTTTGGCACCTGTAGCACAAAAATTCCAGACAGCATTATCACTATTTACAGTTCACCATACACCACTGTGCAGCTCTTAATCCATTCCAACAGAAATCCATAAAAACAGTTGTCCTACTAGCATTAAGCACAACTAGAGAAGAGGTGCAACCTTCAGCTCTGCTGAAGCACCACCCCATAAAGCCCCTATTTCAAAGAGCAGCAGCTACATCTTGTGGAAATACTTAGGATTGCAGGCTTATCCCTAATAAATATCCCATTATCCCTGAAGCACTCTGTCCTTTGCTACCCCTCTTTTTATGCATGATGTACAAAGAGAACCCGCACAACATATTGATCCTTTACAAAACAGCAGCTTCATCCAGATCAGTCTGCCCTTTCCCCCAGACCAGTCTGGCTCATCACAGCACAGAGATGATCCAACACCAGGGAGCACAGCACAGATCTGGCCTCTGGGGCTGAATGCTGAACCCTTGCTAATTGTAGTCTAATAGTGACAGCCTTATGTGCTGCCCAGAAACTTTGTGGGTGTCCCACCCCTGGAAGTGTTCTAGGCCTGGCTGGATGTGGCTCTGCACAACCTGGTCCCACCACTGGGGGTTGGAATGAGAGCATCTGAGTTCCCTTCCAAACCAGTCTATTGCAAATCTAGTAAAAATCAGTTTCAGTAATTAAGCTATAAATGAAGAGACAGCAGAACCTCTGCAAGACACAAGATTTAATATCGTTTACCACTGCTATTACCCTCTCACATTAGTACAGAAATCACAATGAAAACTCCACAAACCATGAACAGAAGTGTAATGATTAATTTGCTTTGAACTATAGGGTGTTCCTTGCTACCCACACTGAGCAGTAGCTGCCTCACAGGAGTTCACTCTGAAATCCCAGGCACTGCTGCTCATTTTTCTACCTGCCCCAGCAGAAATTTAGGGGAAAGGCTCCAAGTGCTCAGCACATTCAGCAGCAACAGCTCTTCTGAGGAAGATGCTTCTGAGTCCAGCAAGTAAAGGAATATCAGAAATCCAAAGTTGTAGCTTGCACTAAGACAATTCCTGCTGATGTCTGTTGGGTAATAACAGCTTATCCAAGATGTTTGCTATTGCCTAGGGCTGACTTCACCATCACCTGTGACCTGCAGCCCACAGCTCTCAAGGCTTTCCCTGAAAGGCAGGGCCAGGGAGATTTTAAAGTCAATAGCCAGACTAATGACACTGAAAACCACAGAGAGAAAGAAAGAGAAGCAATCAGTCCTGCCATTAAAACCCTCTGCTTAGCTCACCTCTGCAAAAACAAAAATCACTTGAGCTCCTCTTAGTAATAATTAAAAAAAAAGCAAATCCATAAACAAAAGCCAAAGTGAAGTTCAAAGTCTTTCCACATTACTAAATACTTTATAGCATTTGTGCAGGTTCAGTTTTACTTCAGTGTTGTAACTCTGAAATGCCTTGGTTGAAGTGAGAGAGCAGAAGTGCAAAATAGAGACAATGCCCATGGCAACCCTCCACAGCAAAGCCAGGTCAAGAGTAGAGAACTTTGAAGTTCTTACATGGGGAACAGACTGAAGGTACACTAATCAAAAGTTCTTCCTTTGAGTAACATGTGAAAATGTTATGAAAGACACTTACTTACTGGAAGCAGCAATTGAACTTAAGTTAATAGATGTTTCCTACAAAAGGTACAGCCAATAATATGGAAGACAAGTGCAAATCAAGAACTTTATTTTTTTCCCCACATACATAAAGTGAGAGAACACACAAGACAGCAACTCAGAGAAACTAAACATATTTACAAGACAGTTAAGATATCAACTTTTTTCCATCTTCAAGATCAAGTCATCACAGATTTTCGTTAATTCATCATTTTCTTTAGTCTGTGGAAGAAAGAAAAAGTGAGTTTCAGGTATGTCAAAGTTATGTTACAACCTTGTAGAGAGCTGACTTGCAACAAGTCCTGTTTGCCAGTATATGGAATAGAAAGTCCATTTACATGATGGTGGCTCATGCAAATTTAATGTGAAGGACACTCTCTGCCAAAGGTCACAAGGCATCCTTAGGAGCCTCACGAAATAAGCCAGAATGCACAATACTGTTTCTACTTCTTCCACAAACATTCCCATAATACATGGAGACCAACAGATCCAGGGAAAAAAAGAATTGGGGGACTCAAAGCCTTTGTTGTACACCAAAATTCATGACAGGGACAGTTTAGATTTTAATCCTCACAAGACAGACTCTGTGAAGTGATGCCTCAATACTTCTACTGCCACGTGACAACTTCCAGTTTGTAGAATTTGTTATGAAACAGTAAAACCATTCTAATAAGAATTCTTAAAGTGTTACTGTATTTATGACAAGACCAAACCTAGTTCTGTGTTAAATGGCTTGTCTCATCTCTCCAGTTACAGGCCTATTGTTTCCTCAGCTATGTAAAATTTAGCCATAAGCTGAAGACTCACAAATATGGATTTTTTCTATATTAGGAATCTGTCAGCATTATCCATTTTTGAGTCCTCAATGCTGGCAGAGACAACAATGATGCAGTAAAACTAATAGCATGTACTTCCAGCAGTGACTTTTAATCTTCAAAAAGCTTATTCCTTTGAAGGGTTTCAAAGGAAATTGATGTATGTGCCTTTTACAAAAGATTTTAAGACATTACCTACATAATATGAAACAATATGAACTACAAGGATTATTGGCCTGAACAATATTGAAACCTTGAGTCACATACAGTTAAATATGTATTAGTGCTAACAGCTCACAAGTCACATGCACGGGCCAGACATTAATTCAAAATTTATTCCTAGATTCTGCTCTTCATCATGAGTAACTGTTAATCACCACCTCCTCCAGTAATTCAGGTAATCTCCTGACACAGGAGCCCAGACTGGTTTGGAAACAAGCCTTGTGCTCCAAAAACATCTAAACATAGAGAAAACATACTGACATGGCACAGTTGTGTCATAGGTCTCAACCCCCATTTCCCAAAGTCTGCCAGGACAGCAGCCATCAATACCAGCAGAGTTAGGAAGGTTCCTTGTAGCCCTGGTACAAGGGAGTTCTTGACCTAGTCTAAGGCAACAGAGCTTGAACAGCCTCACCCACAGCATTGTGACTGACCTTTTGTTCAAGGCTTCTCTCTAAAGACTGGATCCTCATCTGTTCTTTGCGCAGAGTGGCTTGGAGTGCTGCAGTCTCTGACTTTGCTTTGCTGCGCACCTGGGCAATTTCCTCATTGGCCCTGAAACACGTGCAAGATGGTGTTTACACCCCCTTCAGACAGCACAGCAAAACTTCAGACTCACACTAGATGCTTGTACTTTGGATAAATCATCAAATGAAACATGTTTAAGCCAAGTTTTAGCACTATTGAACCATATTCTGCAGCAACTGTGAAAACTATGTATTTCACTCCCAGTACTTGGCTTCTTGATGTGGTACTTACTGCTGCAGCTTTTCTTCAGCATGCGCTTTGAGTGCCTGATATCTCTGCTCCTCTTTTTTAATTCTAGCCAAGTAATCTTCTGCACACTTCTTCAGAACTTCTTCATTCTGTTCCAAAACAAAAGTAATTCAGTTAGCTATTTACACTAGTAGCTGGTAGAGTCTCCCCACTTGACAAATGGGTTATTTGACTACACCTAAGTGGCACTATTTGCTCACTGGAGTAAGAGGAACAACCATGAAATCCCACAGATCTGTACACACCAAACTGCCTTCTTTCAACTATCTTAACTTCATAAACATTTATTCACCATATTTCCTCCCAATATATTTAGTAGCAAATTCTAGTAAAGAGGATCATTAAAACTATAGTCACTAATTGATTTTTGATGTTTTGCTTTGATTTAAAACACACTTGTTTAGTAAACAGGGACATTAAAGGATAACTGAATGAAAAAATCTAAAGGCACTTTTTAAAGCACCAACTGAATCAGTTTTCATGCAGTAAGAAACCATACTCCTAATTCGCTTCCTTCCTCCAGCCTCTGGAGAAGCTGCAGAAAAAGGGCTTGACTTCAGCTTTAGAAAATCCCCACAAGCATCTCACTAGAGAGTACCTAAGAAGTATTATTCTGATTTGTAATTGCACATCCTCTTCAACACCCATTCAATATGGTATAGGGGAAACAAGCTGCTGTTATACAGCAGCTGCCACATAAGAGTATTTCTAAGATTAACAAAAAAGATGTGTTTCAGCAAGAAACAGCTCACTTCTGTTTAAAGAAATTTTGCCTTCTAACAGATATTATCTTACTTTAAGTCAGTCACTAAATACAACAAATTAATAGTTGTTAAATAATCTTAAACAACTTAGCACCTGGTTTATAGGTAGTCCCTATATTACCTAATTATTGGCTGCTCTAGCAATTTCACCATTTCCTCTCCACTAAATTTCATTTATCCTGGAAGGATATTATTTGCATTAAATCATCTTACTCTGTGGTAACCTTCTAATGCATCTTTCTGTTTTTCAAGTCGTTTGAAGAGGTCAGAAAAAGACTTCTCCATAGAGTTCAGGTCTGAAAGAGCTTGCTGCTTTTCTTCCATCAGCTTCTGTATTTCTTGCCTTGAGATCTCCTTCTGCTTCTTAGCATCCTCTACAGAAAGTAGAGTTAACCCATGATAGTTATTACTTTAGCATAAAATTCGTTCCATAGTAAAGACAGATAACGCGCACACCTTCAACTCTTCCCCTTACAAAGGTTTCATAACAGCCTCTCACCTTGAAAGACACCATGTCCCTGCTTTTAAGAAGTCTTCGTCTCTGTTTGTTACATATTATCTCACACCAAACTCAAGGCTCTTAAACACCATGACAATGTGCTTGCCAAAAGCATTTCTTTTCCTGCACTGTAGTCAAAATACTCCACACAAGTTTACTGTAACAGGAGCCTCAAATGTTGTGACAGAAGCAAGGAATCAAAAAATATTTTTCATTAAACATACACAACAGCTGGAAGATCTGGAGGAGACTGGGATAACAAGTCAGACTAGCACAGCAGGCTTTCAGGACACGTTTGGGTTAGCACACCCAAGCTGTGTTTCCCATGGCCTTAGAGAAGTACAGAAGAGCTAGCACAGATGTGCCTAATTCAGCTTTGATCTAAGAAAATGAAACTACCAGCAAGAGTTTCACTGGATGTCTTTTCTAGTTTTGAAGCCACAAACTTGACTAAAGCAAAAGGCCAGATGTGTCCAGCAGGAACATCCAGTGATACCTTGCCACTTAAATAATGTCACGTAATAAACACGTAAATACAAAACTGGATAAACCAACAGCTCACACTCCACTAGAGAATAAGAAAAAGTTGTGTTCATGCCTGATTCAAAAAGTCATCGTTACCTACCAAGGGATAGCATGTCTATATGAATATGCATTAAATTGTTAGTCTACTTTGTTTTAAACCTTACACTAATCCTGGAAGCACTTGAAATATTAATATCAGAGGTGAGGGAGTACTAACCTTATTTAGTAACCTGAGGCTAAGTATGCCCCAGCCCCCAAAGGCACACAAAGGGTAAATATGGAACTTACCCACAATTTGTGTTATTGTCTGTTCAAATCCAGAAACTATTTTTCTAAAAACCATGAAAAAGAAAAGTTGAACATAAGTTAGAAAAGGCATCTGAAGTAAATAAGTAGATATAAAAGTCAAGACAGATTCATACCCCATTTCCTTGTATTCCATATGAAGCTTATTATACTTCTTAATCCACTCCTCAATCTCCAGCTCTTTCTCTTGAACCTTTGAAGGTGAAAAGATAAACCTTTACTTTTTGCACAAAAAGATGAAAGATTTGATACTAAAAACAGCCTGAAGGGCAGCTTGGGTATACATTTAACTTAACAGAGAGAGAAATAAGTTCTAATTGCTTAACAGAATCAAAATTGTTTAATTACAAACTTGACTCAAACAAGATTTAGGTTAATACACAGATTTTGCATTTATGATTTCCAGCACATTGTCAGCATCTCTTCAAGTGGCAAGATCAGAGCCAACTCAGCCAACCAATCTCATGGCTGCTCTAACTCAGTATCCGTGTAGATAACTAGAACTTCTGAGAAAACACAATGGGCCAAGGAACGTTCTCTCAAGTGACATACATTTCCCTCTTATTTACAGGGCAGACAAAAAAAAGCACTTCACAAACCTGCTAATATTAACACATGAGAGAACAAATACCATAAGCCTACTCAAGATCAAACTGCTGTTTGCAATAATTCACATTCAACACTAGATTAGGAAGATGGAAGCAGGAGAACTAAAAGATGCCTCAATTAATTTGGGAACAATGATACCTCTTTCACATCAGCTGAACTAAAGCAGAGCTCACAGTAACAGAATTAAGCAGCACAAATACTCTTAGCTAAACACTTCATGCAAACTCCACAACTGAGACCTCAGGACAAAGTTACATTTAAGAACTGTAACACAGCTGATTGCAGTGTGGGAGGCCTTCAAAGACAAGAGGCCTAAAATTCATAAAGTAACCTGGAATTACAAAAAAAAGAAACTGAAAGCACATGTCTACTGCTAATTTTGTCCCAAAACTGCACAGTAAACTATAGTATACTGATTTTTCAGTATTTCAGAGCAAACTCATTTTTAAAATATCGCAATATTTCAGATGACAGGAAGCAGGACACTAATGAAAAAAGAATGTACAAACTCCAGAGATGCAGTGACAGCTAAGCTAGGAAAAAAAATGTTACAAAAGCAAAAGTATGTGAAGAAGGAAGTAAGTCAGAGACTTGCACTTGCAAACTTAGAAAGGGTTCAGCAGACCCCAAAAAAAGCAAACTTTCGTAAGCGCTGTATTTGCTCAGAGGGAAAACAGGTTTTCCCTTTTCTCCTACTCTTGAGTTGTTTCAGAGAGGAAAAAAAAATTAAAATTTAGTCTGTCTTCCTTGCAGGTTAATACTGTAATTCCAGGCTTATTTAGCAGTCAGGAATTTTGAAAGCTCCATTTTTCACTGAAGTGATACAATTAACTTTAAGGACATTTATGTCTAAATACTCCTCTTACATTATTTAGTGTTTGTGAGGTTGTATAACTCAAGAACTATAATGAATCAAGTACTCAAATTTTTGAAAGGAATGGATATATGAATCTTCTTGCATTAGTCAGAAGATGGGCTTCTAAAGGCAATTTCTGTAACTACAGAACAGGCTTAAAATCTTACCAACTACTTCTTCCCTCCTTCGCTAATGTCCTTCTCCTCTGGAGTGAGTTCCAGATCTCACCTTCACTTTATTAGCTGAACATACTGTTGTGTACTCACATCCCACAGGAAAATTATTGATCATAGCACTGAACTGGCACTACAGTTTTATCTTTTTTTGGGGTAATTACATAAGAAGTCACTCTCTTCCATTGGCATTAAAATGTATTTCCTGCCTGTTGAGTAAGAAGTTTCCAGATCACTGATATTAAGCCTAACTATCCCATCTGGTAACAGGTGCATTTTAATAGTGACCAGATCTAAAGCTGGTTTATCCTACTCCCTAAGGTGTTAGCTCTCAAGAGTTCTATACCTACAGCACCCATTAAGTCCATTTTCAGAATGAGATACTTATGCTGAGCATGATGAAAAAACTGCAAAGTAGAGATTCATCCCAGATAATCTAAACAAAAGAACTTTCCAAGACCGTCAAGTTCTGCTTTGGAAGGGCCCCCATACCTCTCTCTTAACCAGTTCAACAGCTGCATCCATGTCTTTTTGGCTATATTTTAGCACATCTATAATGGCATCCACTGCAGCATCTGTAGAAGCAGCAAAAGAGACTGGAGGAACATCGCTACTCAGTGAGTCTGGAATTAGGGGACCAGTGTCCTGTAAAGAAAAGAAAAACACTAAGTTTCAACAAATTCCTATTATCATACCATTGATCAGCTGTATGCACATTATTCAATGCCAGGTCAACATATCTCACTTAAACACACAAGATACCTCCAGAACTTTGTTACCATAAAACTTTCTTACTTTGAAGTTGACCACATAGCTCTAAGAAACATCTATAGAGCAGAACTAGAACTGCTATTCACCAATTACAGCAGTCAGCAACAAAGCAGATTACACCATGCTGTTCCTCACAAGTAAAAAAAGACACCATTTCAGGATGAGCTGCTGTGTGAAGATCTGTTTAAACTATAAACCCCAGCTGTAAGACCATCCAGTTTAACCAAAGTGCTTTTCATCCCACCAATGCAATTAAAACACAAGGCTTGTCTTTTGTAGCTTAACTTGCATAAAAAAAGATGGCTTGACTAAAGCATTCTTACAAACAGCTCAAAGTCCCTTAGACCATGTGCAACAGCATCAGTTTCCACCAAAAAAATAGTTTAAATACTTAAGAAAATGTTCATCACAAAGTTCTACTTTTATATAAAAGAGTATCCAACCTGGTTTAAAACAACAGTTTAAATAAATATCACATTCTGTAATCCCTAAAATATCTGCATAAGTCTTAAATACAGAACCAGGCTATCCTCTTCCCAAACTATCAACATGAAACTTGATAGCATTCCAGACACCCTTACAGAAGTTGTAAGTGTCCCCAGCAGATCTAGTCCTTTTGGTTTTTCTTCACTCTGAAGAGTCACTAGAGGCTTTCCAGCTTCTTCAAGCAAGTTACTTACATCAGCAACGGGACTAAAAATGAACAAACACACCCCCCATTAAATTCAAGCACTGCCTTTCTTTGCAAAGCTCTTATACCAGCAATAGTACGTCCAGCAGGGCCAGCGCAGTGATTGGCCCCCTGTGGTCAGCACTGATGAGGCCACACCTTGAATTCTGTGCTGTTTTGGGCCTCTCTCTATAAGAAGGACATTGAGGGGCTGGAGCATGTCCAGAGGAGCTGGGGAAGGGCCTGGAGTACAAGTCTGATGCAGGGCAGCTGAGGGGGCTCAGTCTGGAGAAAAGGAGACTCGGGGACATTCTCACTCTCTACAACACCTGAATGGAGGTTGTAGTGACGTGGGGGTTGATCTCCCAAGGAACAAGGCTGGATGAAACATCCTCAAATTGCACCACAGGAGGTTTAGTTTAGGGGAAAGACTGGTCAAGCATTGGAACAGGGAAGTCACCAGACCTGGAGGTATTTAAAAGATGTGTAGATGTGGCACTTGGGGACATGGTTTAGTGGTGGACTCCCCAATGATGGGTTAACTGTTGGACTTGACAATCTGAAAGGCCTTTTCCAAGCTAAAGAACTCTGATTATTATGTACTAAGTCAATACCTACCCAGGCTGAGGTGGAGCTGTCACTATACTCTCACTTGATTCAATAGTACCACAAATTGGTTTTCTTGGACTGTCTCTCAACAGAGGGTCAAACTTCAAATACAGAGACTGTTTTCTCAAGGCTGATTCTTTGAACTGAAGGGAAAGAGGCATAAACTGGCAGATCTGCTTCAGAGCACAACACACATCCCACCCACACACAAATAATCCTCTGAAGAGTGGGTGAGCCTATTCTTCAGTGGCCAGAGCATTGTTCTCAGGAGGAAAATTACATAAGAGAACTCGGTGCCCACATGCTTAAGTCCTTATGTAATATCAAGAGCTCAATCTGCTCACAGACAGAATCAAAAGGGCAAACATTAATGAACTATTCCAAACCAGCAGAAGACACTGAGAGGGAAGGATAGTATTACAAGCTGAGAAAACAGTGTATGCCATTTTCTCTTTGCTCATACAATAATAAGGACAAACACAGCTTGGCCAAAACAATTTCAATTCACTGCATTCACTGTTCAGAGATACTCTTATTCTGCACTCAAGCAGGAGAAAGAATAACTAAGCTGAACTGATTAAAACATGACAAGCCTCACTTAGAGATAGATTTCCTGAAACTGGCCATAAATCAAAAGAGCTTAGAAAAAAATGTTTTTGAAACAAGGATCCTGCATTTTTAAAGCATCATGTTCTGGCACTTTTGGCCAGAAGTGAAATATCATTCACCTCAGTTTCACTGCTATTAAAGAAAAATAGCACCTCTGCACACTGACAGCCAGAGACCTTAGATTTTTAGTTGAACTGCTTATAACTACATTTTCTTGCACCATCACCCCCTACACAGCCTTGTCATCACATTCCTTTGGAACAGATGACAATTTCTGTGGACATTCCAAAGTGAAGTTAATTCATCAAAACATTTAAGGCTTGACAATTTCATCTTTCCTTTCCTCTCCATACTGCCAGGAAGGCAAACAAGATATTTAATGCCATACTTACTGATGAAGATCCAAACTGTTCCAGATAGTCTATGCCTGTTCCAAAAACTGGAAAAGGAGAAGATGCAATATTGTCAAATGGTCCTACCACAGACAGAAATAAACACTACATATATAAAGCAAATAAATCCCTGCTCTCACTCTCATGACTTCCAGCTCTTCATTTGTTCAAAATAGTCTTTCTATCTAGACCAGAAAAAAAAACCAAAGATTTCTAAGCAAGACAAACTTACAGCTTCCATTTGTTCCTAAATACTTGTAAGAATGTGTAAAGTTTAACACACAGTTGAAGAACCTCTGCTGTTCTATGGTTGAAGTGACAAGCACACCTAGATGTTCTCTTATACACAATGCTCCATGAAAGAGCAAGACTGTCAATCTCACCATTAAAATTAGCACACAGCTCAGATTCCCCAATACAGTGATTCCACTCAAGCATGAAGGTGAATGATAGACTGCACTGCAGTCAAGCCATTTGCCCATCCTTCCACACAATGATCCCACCAGGAATAACCCTTCCTTCCAAGTGGTTAAGTCACATCGCCGTAGGAAGCTCTCAAGACAAGCATGCTTGTCAGGAAGATCATTCACACTGCAACATGAAACCAGTAGTGCTGTGGCCTGCAGTAATCTACAAGACTTGCAAACACACAGCTCTAGAGCCCTCAATTTACAAAGTCTTTAACACCAAGAATTATTTTAAGGGAGTGATTTTTCACCACAGAAACTGCTACTGAAACTCTGAGATAGTTTCTCTACCAGCCTAAATTCATCCTCACAGACAGATGAATTCTAATACCCAGCTTTCTGAACTTAGCTTAAACCAGAGAAAACTAGAAATAGGCTTAGATATATTTCCCAGCACTGCCAGTCATTGTGGGTTCTGGAGTTCTTTCAGAAAGGCAGAAAGAGACAAAACAACTAGAATCCATTACAAAATGTAAGTAGAAAAATATACACATACAACATTGTAACAATGCATATTCAGTCTGTTTAAAAGAAATGTACTTACCTTCTGATGATGGTCTGAAGACCTCTTCGGGTTCAGCATTAGCTGTCTCATCTGCTGTTACTTCAGTTCTGGGGGAACTAGGTTTAATTTCTTCTGCAGACATGGATTTTTCTCCACTGTCAGTGGAAACTAAATTATCTTGAGAGGGAGCAACATTAGCTGGAGACATTTTAGGAGGGCTCATTTGCTTCTCCTGATGAGAAAAAGAATATCCTTTTAATTGCTAAAATAATTATTTAACAATCCTATGAAAATAATTTTAATTATCAAATTGGTGTGCCATAAACTACTTGGGCAGCCAGCATAATAAAATGAGAATTCACAGGCATAGAAATTAAACTAACAACACTGAGCACAGCTCTTATTATACAGGAGCCACTTTTTTTAGAGTCAACACCCTTCTGTTTGTCCTCATATGCAATTGCTGATCAAAAAAGATACTAAATACCAAGGTACTAATTTGGCTGTCTCTGATGTTGCTTTCAAAACACAGGTCTGCACAACTGACATTCTTTCTAGAACTCCTGAAGATACATAAATCTACTAATTCTTAGACAAAGTATCAAAAATAGGTTTGAAAATATGAAGTCATTAAGTCAGAGAACTGTTTCACAGAACAATTCAGTAAGAACTGGCTATTTTTCCTATATCATACCACTTCTCTCTTTCCTGGAAGATCAGCTTCTGCTTGAACTCCTGGCGTGTCTTCTACCACACTCTGCGCAACAATTCCCCTAAGAAAAACAAAAAACAAAAAATTTCAATATTTAAGTCACACAGTTCAAATCCTATTTTATCAGACAATGGAACAAAGTTAGCTTCTTTGAAAGATTCTACTGCCACAGCACAGTAAGCTTTACAGAAGGTGGGGATGTAAATTTACTGTCTCACCTGGTGACAACTTATGTGACAGAAAGCTCTCCCTCCATCAAAAGCAGTGACAGCTGGGAAGTAGAAAGTCACGGCAGCATTACTTACTTCTATTCACTTAACACTGTTCACTTATTTCCACTTGTTAGGCTCAATGCTTTTTTTTAAGTTAAAGATAGGCTTTTGTTTAATTAAGAACAGAATTACAAGCAGCCTGCGCCTCTTTCCAAGGCAAAGCCACGATTTTTGGTGGGAACTTGTTAGAGAAGTCCAATACTCCACTGGTGCTGTCAGCAGTAAGGAAACTTTTCACCTTGGTAAACAGTAACTGATCATGTTACACAGGGAGCAAGAGTGCAAACATTTCTGTCAAATGAACAATTTGTACCAGTCTAGTTCTGGCAAGCACATGACTGTCTATAGTAACACTGACATTTTAATAACTAGACTTTCTAGGAAAGGTAACAACATATTCCATCCTCAAATTAAAAGCCAGTGTGCTGCCAAAAAAAAAAAACGCAGCTTCAGAGAGAGGTCTTTTTATTTGAGGTAACATTTAGATACCAAGAACATGCAAGGAAGAAACAGCACCTCAGAGTTCAGCAGAGAACAAAATCGCCTGGTCCCTTCCCATGCTGCACCATGAACAGCACTGCTGCCTACTTCCCTGTTTTATTTAAAGACTCTAGCAGTCACCTGATTCTCTACATGTTAATCTTGGAGGAGTGGGGAAAGCACCACTTGAACAATGCTCTTTCCATCTCAGCCTGTTTTCTCCCATTCTCCCAGATTTAAGAACACCTTTTGCCTAGAGCAAGTCATCTCAGGAGTTTCCCCAATTAAGATCTTTGCTGCTGCAACATAATTGTGTTATAGATCACAACAACAGACTCTGCCAGCCTTGGAGGGAGGCAGTCAAAGAAGTAGGAGTGGACTAGTTTGAGATACTATCTAACTCTCCTCACATGAATTCAAGGTGCTCCAGCATTCAGCTACAGGTTTACTTACAGATTTTTGGGTTCTTCTTTCTCAAGAGTTTCACAGGTACTTGGACTGTTATCCTGCGCCACTGGAAGAGGTTCCCTTCTTGGTGAGGTACTCTCCTGTTCCTCTGACAGGTGAACTTTCTGAGGGCTGTGTTTAGAACCCTTGGGTGAGGTGGAAATCTTAGAGCCTCCTCCAAACGGATTGAAGTTTGGATCATCAAGTTTGTCCCAGTCAAATTTATAAGATGCTTTAGGAAGAGGGATTTCATCTTCCACATTACTTTTATTTTGCACTTGAATATTTTCTGGTTTTGTTTTGGGAATAGGAATTTTTTTTGGAAGGTGGCTTAATTCCAGGTCTTTTACCTAGTTTCTTAGGAGGTGGTTTTCTAGCAGTGGTATTATCAAAGTCAAATTCCAGTTTTACTGGTCCAGCCTTGGTGACATCAGGCTTTTCTGCAGGTTTCCCTTTGGAGACACCCAGCTCTTCATTAGGTTTTGACTCTTGTGCAGAGGCTTTTTCTGCTACTGAAACATTCTGAAGCTTTAATTCCCCTGTTTTAGGGGAGTTACTTACATCCAAACTACCGGCACCTAAGTTGTCAGGTGACTGTACAGGAGGTGTAGGTGCCTCTGTTAATGCCACTGAACTATCAGTTTGGCTTGTATCTGTGGAAGCAGACTTCACACCCTGCTCAGAGTCACCAATTGCTTGCTTAGGGGACAGCTTGGATTTGTTAGACTCCAGCTCGTTCAGTGCAGATTCTTTTTCAGAGATGAGAGTCTTCTCTTCACTTAAATACTCTGTAGTTGCTGTGGTTGAAGCAAAAGGAGCTGTATCCTCCTGCAGAAGAGAATCATTACTTTTTTCAATAGTTTTCTCAGGGCTGCTGGATACTTTCACAGGAGACTTCTGCAGGTTTCCAGGAGAATGAGGCAACTGTACTGAACTTTGAAAAGGATTGATGTCATTTAAGTTATCAAAATCAAGATTGTAGGAACCTCGACTCTTCACTGGCATCTCATCATCTGGGTAAGCAGCCACGCTGACCTTCTCTGGCATTTGTGTACTGTTTGTTTCAGCTTCAGTCTTTTGTTGACATGTGCTGTATTTTAAAGAAAAAAAGATGACAGTTACTTTGCAGGTATGGTTTGAAATTATCTCTACAAAGATTTGCACAAGTATCTTTGCATGCCTAGAATAACCTTTTTTTTCAATAAGACAGCTGACAGGAAAAATATAACAGCAAAAATTTGGTCATCACCTAAACAGTCAAGAGTTATGAGCTTTGGTACTCATGAAGCATAGAGAGATCAACCCTTGAAGTTAGTCAGTGTTCAACAGCTACCTGCTCTACATAGCCTTGCTACCTTATGCCAGTCATTCCTGGAGACTGCTCTACTCACCACAGCACTTGGGCATTGCCATTTGGACACTGCCCTTTCACTAAGCAGTGAAACACCCATTGCTAAGGAGGAGTTACTGACAGCAATTCAAGCCATGCACAACTTGTGGTACCATCTTCATGCAGATTCATCTCTGAGTCATGACACACTCAAGTCTGGGACCAAACCAAGTCATGATTCAGGTTCTCCCACACTAGTCATTACTTTGTCTGGTCATTTTAGCAAGTATCTTCCCCCCCCTCAAAGTACACACTAGTATTTGATTTTTGAGGGCCTACAACTCAAAACAGAACCTGGACTTTAGGCATTCTAAATTCTGTACAACAGCAGATCTGAAGAACAGAGTGATATACAAGAAAACACTTCTCCAGTAAGAGAAAGGTAAGATTTTCAAGCAAAAGAAACAGGTTAAAGAATTTATTTACTCACTATTGCTAAATATTCTTCAAGTTACTGCTCGCCACTTTATCTCCCCAAACTCTATACAACTTCTCAAAGCTTAGCCTCAGAATACAGAGAGTTAAGCCATTACTTCCTGAAACAGGATTTCCTCCCATTGTTTTGTCCCTCCATAAAGTTATTATTTCTATGTGCCATCCTTATCTGCTGCAGAACAGAACATGATTAAAAGCCACTCACTAAAAACTCCACTTTGATAAACTCAAAAGCAGAGGCGGGAGATAAGAGCTGAAGGAGTTCTTCTCACCCGGTTTGAGCGCCTCTTCCCAGCAATTGCTCAGCCCCAGGCTGCGACTACTCAGGTCCCTCCCACTCTCCTTCAGTGTTTAACCTAATAAATGCCAGTCGGGAGCGAGACACCTGCTTGGAACGTCAGACACTTACGAGTCAAAAGTGACCCTGTTCAGCAACACGGAACTCTTTCACTTCTTTGCTGCAAATAAATCCTCACATTTTAAAACTCGAGAGGACATGTTCAGTACAAGCAGCACATTGTTGCAGTTATGCCCTAACTGAAACAATTCAGTGCTGATCCTTTAAACTCACTTGAACTTTCTAAGTACTAAATCTTTATTTATTTGTGCAAGCAATGAGTGAGGGGCATAAATACTGTTATATTATTTAATTGTGGTGGTTAGTTCAGAAATAGCTTTCTGAACTGGACTGTACATGCAAATAAACAGTTGAAGTAAATTTATACACTTAAAGAGCACTTCAGCATTGCCACCTTTTTCCCCTTTCTCCCCTTCCCAACAACAAAACAGGGATCAAATAAAAATATTGGGTAGTTAGAAACAAACAAAGGCAATATTTGCTTGCAGAAGGCAGAACTAAGACCTGAGACTTCTTGTTGGTGGGAATTACAGGCATCAGATGTCTGTGCTAGTTTAAAGGGGGGGCTAAAAGTCAGCAACAAAAATTTGCATTTAATATTGTCACGATACCCCCAAATTGAAACATTACAGATTTTATGCTCTTCCCCAAATAGCAACCATGAGCCACTTTGAGACTCAGGCTGCTGGACTATAAAGGGACATAAACTTGTTTACACTTGTGACTGATGTTATAGTCACTTTGTGTTGCTAGATTAAAGAAAATCTTAATACTGCCTTGACTCAAGGTGTCAATTCAAGCTAACTCTTCAGAAGTTTCAGCTCTTTAGATTTTACCCCTCAAGATAACAAGAGTACTTAACATACAAGATGAGATATTTTAAGGCTTAGCATCAGTATAGTATTCTCACACAAAAACCTTACATCAAGTAGAGAATACAAAACTGTTTCTTACAGTATCTCTTCTCAGGCTATTTAGCTATACCATAAGTCACCTCAATGAAATCAATTACAGAGGAGTTAGAAATAAAGTTCAATGGTTAATATTACAATTGCAATAACTGTCATTACTTTCCAGAACTTTTTATCTTTGAAAAAGTTAACACAGTCAGTATTAATTTTAGTCCTCTTGTACAGTTTACAGCTTGTTATAGAATAGAAAATTATATTGTAACTACACTGATTTAAAATAAGAAAGTTAACTTGAGCATGTTCCACATGAGTAACACAGCAAGCAGTGGATTCACTACTCACTCAGCATCAGAGGGTGTGTATAAAATATCATCTGCCACATCTTCACGGCAATCGTCAAGTGCAAAAGCAGTCTGAAGTTTGTCTGTCATAGCAGGACTCAGGATTTTTCGAGTGTGAGGATCTCTCTGAGGAGTTTGAAAGGTTACCTTTAAGAAATGGGTGGAGGAGGAAAGAAAAAGGAAAAACATGACCACAGTATTTTTCAAGCACAAAATAGCACATGCATTCAGTAGCAGAAAAAGAATAAAAAAATATAAACCCAAAAGTTTACCTTCATCGCTTTTCCCACACTTTTTGGTGGCAAGTTTTCTTTCTGGGACAGGCGAAGAATGGAAGGCCTCCCTGTAGGTTCCGGCGGCACAAAGAAAAAGCCACAGTCTTCCGCTGTTAAATCATCCTTAATGCTTCCTCCATTTTCTCCATTTTCTCCATTTAAAATCTGCAGACTCATTCTAGAACATCAACACACACAGCACCACAGCATGAATGAGAGGGTGTGGTCAGCCAGATGCACTTTGAGATAATGGAAGAAGTTGGCAGCCTGGCACTGACTAGCCAAGATCAAGAGCTTCAAAGTGAAAGCTGAAAGCAGGGAAAGTCTTCATGGGGAAAAAGTCTATCTCAGAAGACTCTGAAGTATCTAAAAGCAGCAGTGCACCGCCCCTCTGCTTTTGGTAGGGGCTTGAGAAGCAAATTGTTGCAGCTCATATTATGGCCTTACTAATTAAGGTGCTCATCCTTTAAAGGGAGCTTTGTCACCTGCAATGTTTCCTTATTCCCAAGCCCCTCAGCCAGTGAGGTACAGCCGTATCTATTGTAACAGGGTATCCAGATAAGCAACACAACTGCTTCTGCAAGGCACAGGTGAGACAGGGACAATCATCTCCCTGTTTTACTCACATGGTCTCATTACTGCTGCTCACCAGCAAACAGCAGAAACCTATTTATTTGGTTAGGGTGTGTTTAGGATCAGTCCTGGCCAAATTAGCTTTTTCCTGCACTGTCTGAGCACATGCTGCTCTTGTAAAGCACATAGGAATCCTTTGCAGCATAGACATTATTGGTATGCAAATCTGGGGAAAATCATCATTCTGAAATATTGTTCTTACATTGGACATGTACAAGCTTTACTAGATTGTTATATACTGATCTAATTGTACTAGTGTGAAGGACTTGAAACTAAAGCCTGGGCTCCAACTCAGATCAAGGATGAAAATAAATTTGAGAAAAAGCACCATGCTGTGTTTACTTGACATCTGCCTAGTTTTATTCCAGTTGGAGCCTCTGCTGTTCTTAAAGGTTTAACACTAACTCAGTGATGCACAGCTACTTAAAAAAAAAAAAAAGGTGTGGCAGGAAATATCTAAGAATAACCACTGTCCATGAAGGATGACACCTGAGAAGTGGAGTTAGCTATCTAAGAACTGCTACCAAAGCAACTTACTTCCTAGGAGCTGCTGTATTATCTTTCATCACCTGTGCAATACAACCAGTATCAAGCGGAGGAGACATTGGCTTTCTGCAATGTGTACAATTCCAAGTGATCGCAAATGCTTGATTTGACCAAACATGGAATACTTAGCCTGTTTTTCTACCACATATTCAAGAATAATCCAGAAAATCAGCCGAGGAAGACTACATACGATTGTTTTCACTGTCATAAAGAGGTAACAAGAACACTTGGACTGAAAATTTTAAGTCATCATTTCAGCTTCCTTGCCATTATGTGTTTAAATTTCTGTACTTAAGCCTCCAAACATTCCTCCACTCCTACATTAATCCTATGGGAAAAATTGCTTCCTACTCTCCACAGACCCCAGCTGCTTTGTCTGCAAGCCTGACAGCAGCACTTTTAATCAGCAATGGAATGCAAACAATGGCTACAGAAGCAATGGCATGCAAAGCACGCTGGTATTAGCTATTTCTTCATTCCTTCTTTATTCATCATATTAATGCTTTAGTCCAGGTTATTTTATGTATTGAGTGTTTTTTACATTAACCCCTTGTAGAACTTAAAGTGAACTCCATTGCTTTCCTTTATTCCAAACTAAAATTGGGAAAACAGGTGAATTGAATCTTTACAAACTGTATTTTTAACTGTAATTACTTTAGAAACAAAGGTCGGACATGGTGAAGTTGTCAACACCTTCTAAAAGAAGCTCCATAAGCAGGGGAGGTTTGTTTGGAGACTTTTTCAGCTTTGTCATTGAGCTACTTGTGTATGATTGCCTAACCAAATCCAAACCAAATTGACACCATATACATATACCGCTTTAGATAGTAAATCTAAAAATCAAATTTCTTTCTAGGATTAAAACATTAAAAGTAAATTATACTCCACAAGTTCGTTAGCTAGTAGCTATAATAAAGCGAAAGGAAAGCCTTATTTATATCTTTGTTTAAAGTGGTCAGCATCCAAGGCACACAAGTGTTATGAAAGGCAGCAGGTCTTCCCATTAAAGCAAAACAAAGTTCAAGGCCAGGCTGGATGGGGCTTGAACCAATCTGATCTACTGGAAGGTGTCCATGTCCCTGGGAGGTCCCCTCCCTGTCAGGGAGGTTGGAACTGGATGACATTCAAGGTCCCTTTCCACCTAAACTATTCCATGGATCTATCAAAGGTCACAAAAATGAAAATGCTTCTTGTTTTAGAAAAATATTTATGTGGGCACATGCAGGAACCTGCCTTTCTACAGTTAAGAACCAACATAAATTCAATGACATCAGGTAATTAATCCTCAGTTACCCATCATTTGTAAAGTGTTTCATGTAACCTGTTGTTCAACCAATACTGGGATACAATATCCAAAACACCAGTGCAGGCTCAAATGCCTGAAAAAATCACTGAATATGCAGGGCAGAAATGGAATTTTTCTACTTAATTATTCTTCTGAACTCCTCCAGCAGCTGAGATGCAGAGCACTCGCTCATGGCAAAGCAAGTACATGCTGAATATTTCCATACAAACTGACACACAGATGACTGATGCACATATATATATTTATTTTAGTGCAATTATCTCAATTCAGAACAAATAGACACTCTCCTGATAAACGACGCTCTCATTACCACCTTCTCCTGACTGCAGGTGAGGAGCAGCAAGGCCAGGGAAGGCTTTTCAGGAGCTCCATCCCTGTCCATCTCGGTACCGAGACATGTTTTAAGTCAAAAAACAAACTCAAAAAAAACCCCAAACCCAACACTGCCTCAGTCCCTCTTTATTCCTGACTCACCCCGGTCCTCCATCAACCCCGTATCATCCTCAAAACACACAGATATCCTCCCAAGATCCTCCCCTCACCCCCCAATTGAACGGGGGATTGATCACCTGAGCTTCACCACACCCTCCTACCATTACCCCCAAGCTCCTGCCTTCTCTTAATCCTCAAATTGACAGAAATGACCCTCAAATGTCTTAATCGGAAGCCCACAGAGGTGCCCACGACACCCCTAGACAAGGAGGCACCCCCAGGCCCAAGCACTTATCTCACAAATGGGTGCCTGAAATACCCCCGCTCCCCACACATCCCAAGCTTACCGAGGGATTGTCAGGCCGCCCCCCTCAGCCCCCCCACCCCACAAGCTCCCCACAGCCCCCCCAGACTGCCCCACCAAACTCAAACCATCTCAAGCTCAGAGGGGTCACCAAGTCTCCCCCCAGCTCCACCACCCCCTCCCCAAACTCAGAACAGCGCCAGACCTTCCCTGCCCCAGCACTCCAGGGTCACTGAAAGGTCCCAAACCCCAAGTTCCCAGAGGGGTCCCCATGCCCACGCCCACAGCACCCCAAGCTCACAGAGCGGTGCCCGAGCCCCCCAACAGCACAAAGAGGCCTCTGAGCAGCTCCTCCCAGCGCCCCATTGCCTCAAGCTCACAGAGGGGTCCCCAGACCTGCCCCTCCCCTCCGCTCACAGAGGGCCCCCATCCCCGCAGCACCCAATCTCACAAAGGGATACCTAAAGGCTTCCCCCCGGCCCCACACCATCTCCCAGCTCACGGAGGGTTCCCCAAGCCCGCCGTACCTGCCGGCAGTTCCCGGGCGAGCCCTGAGGGTGCTCGGCTGAGGCGGCGCGCGCTGCACCCACCACCGGCCGCAGCA